>JAOTAY010000008.1:2300460-2316721 GCA_025629805.1 Erythroxylum baracoense | reverse complement strand
TAATATCAAGCAGAAAAATGAACACTCGACATTTTGGAAGTCTTATTTCCATTTAACCAAACACGCCCTTTTAACACTCGTATACTTGAAAACTACGGTCAAACAAGTCCTAACCAAGTGAACAGTGAAACAGACCACAATTGAAGAAGAATGGGAGAAAAATTCAGAGACCTCGGCAGTCAGGAAAGAGCTTAATGAACCAGGAGTGAAGGCGAACGCCGTCGAACGATCGGAGCCAGACGTCCTTATAATCGAGACCTAGTCGGTGGGGAGTGATCGGGTAGGATTTGGTCGAACCGGGCAACACCGGCACGTAGACTAGCCTCTCCTGGAAGACGACGAGCAGCACCACTCCGGCCATCAGTAAGCCTCCTGCTCCGTACAGCAGCCACTTGACGTAGGACGCCATTTTCCTACGCAAAAGCCCCGATTGACTTCGCGCTCTTGCTTTGACGTCGGCTCCCCGACCCATTTCTCTAGAGTAGAATTTTCTCTTACTTTCCACTTCAATCAAATACCTTTCAATTTATAACTTCATTTTTCGGGCAAAAAAAATTTCTTAGTATATATTTTTTATTTTTATTAATAATTATTAAAACTATTTTATAAAATTAACTCAATGTTATTTTTTTACATATATTTTTTACTATATTAATATAATTATATTTTATATTAATAAATTATAAATTATAAATTTTCAACTAAATTATAATTTATTATTTAATAATACTAAACAAAATAATATATAAAATATATTACACTATTTTATATTATTTAAAAGTAAATTGTGCAATATATGCTTAAAAATTTAATCATAAATGAATAATTATAAAATTATAAAGGTATGATGAAATTATTTATAAACATAAGACTGAACGTAAAAATTTTATTATAAATATTTAAATAAATATATAATAAAAATATTAAAATATTATTTAAATAATAAAATAAAGTATAAAAAATAAAAATAAATAAATAAAAAGAAAAAAGATGAGAGAAAAAATTGAGAGAGAAAAAAAAAACGGGAAGATGCTACACTATCATCCCGTAGCACTGTAGCATTGTGTTTTTCCTCCACTTTGGAGGCAAATGAAATCCTCTATTTTCTTTTCTCTGTATCAATCATGTGTCCTTTCATCTTAACTATTTATTTATGTGGGTCTTACATAAATGGATGGTTGAGATGAAAGGGCACAAAGTTAATACAAGAAAAAGGGAACAGAGGATCAAGTCCCCTTTGGAGGTGGGCAGGAGTAGGAGATGCCTTAGCTGCTGCTGCTGTTGTGTCCGTCTTGTGTCATAATTAATTAAAATATTTTTCGGTTATTTAATTCAAACATGTGAAATCTGTGTATTCGTTTTTGTGTCTCTTTCTTTTTTTTATTTTTGGGGCTCATTTATGAATTGTCTTTCCTCCGAAAATGATATAGTCCTAATTATTTGATATGAATGCGATAGTTCAACTTACTCAAATTTAGCTAAAGTTAAATCTAATATATATATAATTAAGTTGACTAAATTTTAAAATTAATTTGAATTTAAAATTGATCTTACTTATTTTTAATCAAAATTTAGTTTACATTAATAAAATTTTAATTTAAAAAATTGAGCTTAAACCATTCGAATATAACTCAATTCGAAACATAAATATATTAGTATCGTTAAAACGATATTAAATTAAATTTTAAATTAAAAATAATTAATCAAATTTTATTAAGCTTGAATATAAATTTTTAAGTCATAGCGAAGGAGAAGAGGAAGGAAAGAGGGAGAGTTAAATACCTTAAGATATGTTTAGTTGGGAGTTTTATAATGAAATAGAACGTATTATGATATTATTTTATCGTTTAAAAGGAAGTTTTATAATAGAATGAAATGAAATAGAATGAAAGATGATCGTTTTATATTATATTTCATTCCATCCTAAATAATAATAATAATCATCATCATCACCCAGTCTGAAATTCCGCAATAAAGTGGGGTCTGGGGAGGTCCGATAGTAAGCACTCTTACCCCTACACAGTAGAGAGGCTGTTTCCAGTGGACCCACATGCGAATGAGACAATATATGAATGATGCAGGTTATAGAGAAAAGGTAAAATTAGCATAGAAAAATCTATATAACTAAAATTTCAATAAATACATAAATAAATAGGGTTAAAAGATTAAAAACGTAAAAAGCTTTGAAAATGTGACAAGAAAATTTTAGAAAATAAATAGATAAAGAAAATGTGATAAAATAATCAGATACCTAATAAATAAAGAAATAAGTAGGATAAAGTAATAATAAATAAGTAAAAAAAATTATAACACTTACAGAAAAGCTACCAAACTTTATTTAAGAGATGCAAGTTTAAAAGACAAAATTAATAAGAAAAAAGTAGGATAAACATACCTGACGTGCTGCAAAATTCTTGCTTATACCTGATATGTTGCCCAGCTTTTTTCACCCTTTCTTGAGATGTGCTTGTCATCCTTGAGTAGAGCCCTGTTAATGTGTTCTTTAGCATCTTGATCAGATTGAAAATAATAAAAATAATAAAAATAATGAAATGTAGAATGTACATAATATGTTATAAACTCTTCGTCCAAATAATATTTCCTTATATTATATTATATCAACTTCATCAAAAACTTTACATTCAACTAAACATCGTCGTAGTGAATTTAGCTCTAAAACCAAGTCATGATCAAGCAAAGCGACTGATAAGCAGTAGATACCTAAACTTGGAAATTCCCCGTCACAAGGGAACCTCTGAATGGAAAGAAAGTTGATCAAGTTTCAACAAACATTTTATTTAGTGATATGATATAAACAAAACAGTTCCATAATCGGAATGCTATAATAAACAGTATATCCAAGCGATGTATCCACATCAACCAGCTTGGATCATTCAAATAAGTCTCAAACATAGCTCCCTTTTATTTAGGTGGAAGCAAACAGAAAAATATAATCCAGTTACAGTCGACTGGATGACACTTTAACAAAGAGACAAAGCCAAGGATGAGTTGCCCGCCCGGCGATCAATCAGGTCCTCCTCGTTCCCAATTCTCACCGGACAACCAGAAGTGCACTGCTGGTTTTTGTTGAGTACAAAAGACCACACTGTGTCACATGCATCCAAAGAATCTGCTAAGTAATATCCATTGGAGACATCATTTTCGTCTGAACAGCCTGTACGTGAAACACCAGATCTGTCGATTCCTGGGTGAGAACATTCAAATTCCAAAGTAGAATTATTTTGATGCAAGGGGATGGTATCCGGGCTACTGTGCTTAGTACCGGTGGGAACTGCACTGGATTGTTGAAGCTTTTTTGTGTTCAGAAATCGCCCACCAGAGCCCCTAACCCTGTTTAATGCATGACGATGGCGTGACTCGTGAAGATATGGCTGCATTCCGTTACGAATAAGGATGTCAGGTGAATCAATATTTTGGACTTTATCACATGAACAGATGCTAATACACAATATGCAAACCTTCCGAGTTTTGACTAGTTTGTTTTGAGCCTCAAATTTTGCCCGAGATTGTCTCCGTCTGAGAATTCCATGGTACTGTTTTGCGTTAACATAAATGGGACCATCATCAGTAACATCAAGAGGCAGAGGAACTCGTGTAGCAGTCATCCCCACAATCTGAGTGACCAGCTGGGGTTGAATCTGATCAGACAATCATGTCAAAAGACAATAGAACTGGAAAACCAAGGCTCATATCGTCATTTTAAAGAGGTTCACGAATAACATCAACAATTTAGGAGTAGCAATACCGACACTCTCGGATGGATACTTGCACAGCAAATGAAGACACTCTTAACAAAGATTCATAACTATTGCTAAGAAAGACAAATATAGGAAACCAACTTACAATAGCTTGTGGTCCATAGGGGCTAAATAGTCCACCAAAGTAAGGATCGGCAACGTGATATGGAGCACGAGACTGAACTAGTAGGACAAGCATTAGATCAAGACCTAGATGACAAGAAGAAACCACAAAAGAAAAGGCTCAACTTACCAGGGAATGGCCATAATCAACTTGTGAAGGAGTAAATGTGATATCTGTAGTGCTGAACAAAAAATTTGGTTTCGTTTTGCCTTCCGCACCCTTCCTGCAGCTTTCATCTTCACCCAAAGACACAGTGCTTAGTAAGGTATCTTGAATTATTTCAATAATAGAGTCTGACTTTTGCTTGCCATAGTCAATACACAAAACATGCCACAAACTCATCAACTCTAGAATAATGTCTAAACTATCCACTAAATTATCACCCGCATGAATGGCCTATGTAGCTGTATTTAAGGCTAATTAGTTGTATATTAGAAATTAATGCACAAAATAGGTTGTACTGAAATTCTATTTAAGAGAATGAATATGAAGAGAAAGGCATTCAACCATTTTACTCAAAACTTGACATGCTATCAGAGCCATAACAACATTTTCAAATTATAGTGAATTTTTTTCTGGTTTTCTGGGTTGATTATTTCCTAATCAACATCTTCGCTTTAAGATTTTTTTTGGGTTAATCCACTTTGTGGTTTCAGTCATGCATAGAGATTTTTGTTCTCTCTTTGCCTTTGTATCCTTTCATAATGTCTTCAGAGGCTTTGGCTATCAAATTTATTGGAAAAAATTATGTGGCATGGGAATTTCAGTTCAGAATGTTTCTGAAAGGGAAGGAGCTTTGGGGTCATATTGATGGGTCTTCTCCTGCTCCTGGATCTGGAAAAGAACTTAGTCAATGGGAGGAAAAGGATGCTCAAATTTTCTCTTGGATTTTAGCATCTGTTGAGGCTCATGTGGTGAACAATTTACGCTCGTTTGGCACAACTAAAGAGATGTGGGAATATTTGAAGCGCAATATCATCAAGATAATGCTGCCAGAAGATTTCAACTTGAAATTGAGATAAGTAACTTTGGTCAAGGTAATCTTTCTATTGAGCAATATTATTCTGGTTTTATTAATCTGTGGAGCGAATATTCTGGCCTTATCTACTCTAAGGTATCCAAGGAGGTCTTACCCAATCTTCAAAAGGTTCATGAAGAGAGTATGAGTGATCAGTTCTTAATGAAATTAAGACCAGAATTTGAAGTTGCCCCTTTGGATGTATGTCTGGGTGAACTATTGCTTGAAGAACAACGATTGGCTACACAATCTGTTATAAGTGCATCTGGTGCAACATCAGAGGTTGTCAATATTGCTTATGCCACACAAGGGAGAAATAGAGGAAAGGTTCCATTGCAGTGCTATAATTGCAAGGAGTATGGATATATGATGATGAATCGTTGCAAGAAATTTTGCAATTATTGTAAGCAAAGTGGACACATTGTCAAAGACTGTCCTACAAGCTCAGAAAATAGGCGAGCTCAAGCTTTTCAAGCTACTGTTCCAATATGTACTAGTATTGGCTCTACCTTTACATCCACTGGCACCAAGGATACTAACAACCAAGCTATTGTTACTCCTGAAATGGTTCAACAAATGATTCTCACAGCATTTTCTGCCCTTTGTTTGCAATGACAAGGTAAGAATTTATCTTCTACTAGGTTTGTTGATTTTGGAGCATCTAATCATATGACTGGTTTACTTGATTCATTACAAAACTTGTGACGGTATACTAATAATCGAAATATTGAGATTGCCAATGGTAATAATATTCCAATTATAGCCATTGGAGATATTGGACCCTCTTTTAGACATTTTTGTCTCTCCTAAGTTGTCTACTAGTTTAATTTCTATTGGTCAGCTAGTGGAGGATAACTGTGATGTCCATTTCTCTCGTGGTGGTTGTCTTGTGCAGGATCAAATGTTGAGGAAGGTGATCACGAAGGAACCTAAAGTGGATAGATTGTTTCCATTTCAAGTTACTATTCTTAGAACTTTATCTTTATCTTCTATTGTTGTTGAAAATAAGGCAAAAGTCTAGCATAGACAATTGGGCCATCGGAACAGTGTAATTTTGTCTAATTTAATGAAGTGTGGTTTTCTTGGTAACAAAGACCAATGTTCTCGTGTATTGTCTCTTGATTGTTCTATCTGTAAATTAGGGAAGAGTAAAACCTTGCCTTTTCCTAATTCTAGTGGCTGTGCTAATGCTTGTTTTGAGATTGTATAGTGATGTTTGGGGAATTTCTCCTATCATTTCACATGCGCAATATAAATATTTTGTGACATTTATTGATGACTAAATCCGTTTCACATGGGCATATTTTTTGCGTACCAAAGCTGAGCTGTTTACTGTTTTCAAAAATTGTGGCATATATTGAGACACAATTTTCCACCTGCATTAAGATTTTACAATCTGATAATGGTAGAGAATATGTGTCACATGATTTTCAAGAATTCTTACAGCAAAAAGGAATTGTATCTCAGCAAACTTGTCCTTATACCCCTCAACAAAATGGGATTGCTGAATGAAAAAATCATCACTTGTTGGATATGGTTTGAACATTGCTTTTACAATCTTCAATGCCGTCTAAATTTTGGGTTGAAGTTTTGCCAACTGCAGTATATCTGATTAATTGTTTACCTTCTCAACAATTGAGTTTTGATTCTCCTTATTATCGTTTGTTTGGTGTATATCCTAATTATCACATGCTACACACATTTGGTTGTGTTTGTTTTGTTCACTTGCCACCATATGAGCGCCACAAGCTTACAGCACAATCAGTTCGATGTGCTTTCATGGGTTATAGCACTACTCAAAAGGGATTTTTATGTTATGATGGTGCTGCTAATCATTTTCGTATTTCTAGAAATGTAATTTTCTTTAAGCATGAGTACTATTTTCAACATGTTTCCTCTTCTAGCATGGTGCTCCTTCCTCACTTTGACAATATCTCTCCACCAACTCAGCGGTTGCAACCTAGCATTGTCTATCAACAACGACGGCCCCCTCCTCCATCATCATCATCATCACAAAACCTTCCTGACCTTGATCCAATGCCTACTTCAGTGGTTCTCTGTAGATCTTCTCGTACCATTAAACCTCCTAATAGGTATCGCTACTCTGCTACTTTAGTTGATAATGTTGTTCCTACTTCTTATTCTCAAGCAGTTAAACATGCATGTTGGGTGAAAGCTATGCTCTCTAGAAGAAACATACTTGGGACATTGTTCCATGTCCTAGTAAAGTTAAGCCCATTGGTTATAAATGGGTATATTCCATCAAGCTACGGTCTAACTGATGGATCACTTGATAGATATAAAGCAAGGTTGGTGGCACTCGGCAATCGACAAGAATATATAGTAAATTATGAAGAGACATTTGCACCTGTGGCAAAGATGACAACAGTAGGACTGCTTCTAGCTATTGTTGCTTCTAAGAGTTGGGCATTGCAACAAATGGATGTTAAGAATGTTTTTCTAAACGAGGATCCTAAAGAAGAAATTTATATGACTTCACCATCGGGTTTATTTTCTACACCTTCATCTGATGTTTGTAAGCTAAAGGGGTCACTCTATGGCTTCAGACAGACTCCACGTGCTTGGTTTGATAAGTTCCGCTCTACACTTATCAATTTCTCATTTGTACAAAGTTAATATGATTCCTCTTTGTTTCTTTACAAGACCCTTAAAGGCATTGTCCTACTTCTTGTTTATGTTGACGATATTGTTATTACTGGGACTGATTCTGAATTTATTTCTAAGCTTCAAGTGCACTTTCAAGATTCTTTTCATATGAAAGATTTAGGTCCTTTGCAGTATTTTTTTGGGTCTTGAGGTGCACTCTACTTCAACTGGTATTTTCTTACACCAGCATAAATATATTAAGGACTTAATTGCTTTGGCTAGTCTACAAGATGGTCGTTCTGTGGATACTCTCTTAGAGGAAAATGTTAAGTATCATCATGATGAGGTGAGTTCCTCTCTGACCCTTCTTTATATAGACAACTTATGGGAACTGGGAAGTCTAAATTATCTGAGTATTGCTCGACCTAATATTTCCTTTGCCGTTCAACAATTTAGTCAATTTATGCATCACCTCGACATCTCCACTTGGCAGCTATTCGACGCATTATTCGTTATTTAAAAGGCACCTCAACTCGGGGTCTATTTTTTCCTGTGGACACTTCTATTCACCTAGTTACATACAGTGATGTTTATTGGGATAGTTGTTCCAATACTAGACGTTTTATTACTGGTTGGTGCATGTTTCTTGGAACCTCTCTTATATCTTGGAAAAGGAAGAAGCAAAATCGGGTGTCTAAGTCCTCCACTGAGTCCAAATATAGAGCTATGTCCTCTGCATGTTCTGAAATTGTTTGGCTTTGTGGATTGTTAGAAGAGCTTCGGTTTCCTCAACTTGATCCTACTCCACTCCATGCAGATAACACTAGTGCTATTCAAATTGTAGCTAATCCAATGTTTCATGAGCATACCAAACACATTGAAGTGGACTGTCATTCTATTCGCGAAGCATATGATGCTCATATCATTTCTCTTCCACATATTACCATTGATCTCCAAACTGTTGATGTGTTTACTAAGGCTCTTTCCAAACATCAACATAACTTCCTTGTTGACAAATCGATGCTTGTTGATCACCCAACATCAATTTGAGGGGGGATATCAATGGCAGAGGTTATGGCAGAATCCATGCCCAATGTTTGCATATTAGTCATAAAATTAGTTATGCATATAGACTTAATTTGTGTACATATACGTGCTAAGAACAGAATATTAGCAATTAATTCACTAGCTATATGTAAGGCTAATTAGTTGTATATTAGAAATTAATGCACAAAATAAGTTGCACCGAAATTCTATTTAATAGAATGAGGGCTTGTTTGGTAAACAACTTATCAGCTATTTTTTAGCTGATTGACACAAGTTAGCTATTTGACCATCTTAAAAAGCTAATGAATGTGCTTGGTGAATGGTTGATTGGTTGGCTTATTTAACCCTAACAAGCTGATTTTAGAAAAGCTCCATAAGAGGAGCATTTGGAATGTTTAGCCAAAAATTAATAGGTAAAAAACCAATTATACCCTCCAAGCTTAGCATGAACTGTTGGGAATCTAAAATAATTCAATGCTCATCGTCAATGAACGTCTGATAACTACCCCTTCTGAAACAACTCCAATTCTTGACTTCTTCCTCTACTACCTCATATATTTCTAATTAGTTTATTGGAGTATTTATGGCTTTCTTGTACTTGTACGATATGATACTTTCATAATTTTTGAATTATGCTATAGTGATATTATGGATAATTTAAACTAAAAATCATGCATTTATTCTACATTGATAAAAAATTTTATAATGAAGTAAGATTTTTAGCTACAAAACTTGGGAGTATTTTTTTACTAATGAAATAAGTTTTCTAGTTACAACTAAGTTTTCTGGTTACAAAATCAAAAATATGTACGATGACAAAAATTTTAAAAATGTTCTATGTTCTTTATTAGAGTTAAAAACTTAATTTTAGTTAAATTAAATATCTAATCATGGCCTTATAAATTCTTTTTTTTAAATCATGCTCTCATAAGTTATTTTACACTTAAACAGCTAATACCAAACAACTATTTTACCAAACATCTTTAATAAACAGCCAATATTATCTGCTGGTCAAATCAGTTGATATTATCAGCTGTTAGCTAACCGTTGATAGAATCAGCTAACAGCTAATGCAATCCGCTGATTGCCAAACAGAGCCTGAACATGAAAAGAAAGGCATTCAGCCATTTTACTCAAAACTTGACATAACCTAGAATCCCATACTAGAAGCTTTGAAGCCTTATAGCATGAAGTAGTCTATCACTGTTGGTTCCTACTGGACAAAACTAAACCCAGAACTAAGAGAAAATTTAGATGAGATGGAACTGAATATTTAAATCTTTATTGTGTAACACTACACTTTTGTTCATTAGAAGATGTAATGAGTCTAACAAATTCTGCATGCACATATTTTTTCATCTCTCAAACATTGAGCTTATCAACTTCCTTCCCATTAAATTATCAATCATAAACATGTGCGACTAGAAAACATCATGCAGAAAATAAAGAATGCAAAATTTTGACAATAGTGTGCAACCATAAGAGCATACCAGACTTGGACAAAATGCACTGGTCTTGTGAATTATTCCCTCCAACAGCATCCAATTCATTGTGAGATTGACGAATTGAAAGATTTGAGGATGATTCCGGGTCTGTCATAAGCAGATGTAAAAGCTTTGCTTCACTTACTTGGGCTGCAGACTTCACTTTAGAAGTTAAATTCTTGTTCAAAGGCTGTAGACTTTGCTGCTTATTGGAGGTCCACCACGATGGGCGACTAACAGTAAAGTGAGGCTGGCCAAATTTTTTCTTGGGCAAGTTCTGAACTTGTAAAGCCATATCTATTTGCCCTCAATTTGATGAAAATCCTCAAAAGACCATGGATTCCTTCTGGCTTGCAGTTGAGATTACAGATTAATTACTAACAAAAAGCCAAGAAATAATACAGTTGCAATGTCTATGAACATCCCATTACAGAAATTGAAGAAGCAACTATTACAGATGGCGATGAAACACATTCAAACTAGACAACTTTCACCGATTAGAGAACCAGATAAAGGAACTCTTGGTTTCATATTTCAGACAAAAGAAACCATAGAAGGCACTGACATAGATTCTAGTTGTATACCAACTATTTTAAGAAACAGAAAAACATCTTAGAGACTATTTGATTCAGAAGCCACATAAAGTTATAACGATGTTATGTGTTCCCACATCTCAAGGATACTCGTTTTGGGAGGGTTGCAAGTACCACGTTCAGGTTCCCATCTTAGTATGTCCAAGCTAATCTCCTTTGTAAGATTGAATATAAGTATATGGTCGTTTTGTGTGTACCACTTCCAAGTTAATAATGATAAGAGTGTACAACAACACCAGAGACTCCCAAGAGGAGAAAAAATTAGTAAAACTTTCTATACAACAGAACAGTACTCTATAGCCTCTTAACCAATTCAGGAAGAGCATGCAATCTAGATACTTTGTGTGAAGTTGAAGAACACTGAGTTACCTGCATATTGATTGAATCAGTTTATAATATGTGCAAAGCATCTTAACACAATTAGAGCCGCAAGCAACAATACAGATTTAATCATCTTAACAAGCAGCAAAAGGCTGGAAAAATCCTCACGAAACCAAAATAAAACAGGTGGTGAGCATAGACATAGTAAAATGCAAGAAGAAGGATAGTTACTAAAAGCAATATGGAAAAAAAAAACTATGGAATAATAACAAAAACCCGACACATTGAGGTAAGAAACCAACAGCAAACCAATTTATCCTGAACCCACTTCCACATCTTTCATCAAGAACATCAGCAAATGAAGTTACAACCCCCATGCAAACCTAAAGCACCAAACAGAAGCAAAACCACTTGAATTCTATTTGCCATAATTTGTCACAAGGCAGGGACTAACTACAAGGAACAACAACTAAGGAAGTAAGAAGACAGAACACATGAAGGGAGAAAGTAAGAAAAAAATGTTTATTAGACAAAAAAAGAGAGAGTTAAGGCTGCACATAGATGAGTAAACAGACAAGTAAGAGAAAGGGAGAGAAAGAAAAAAAAGAAAGAGACCTTTGGGATCTGATAAGTACGTCAAGAAGAAGCAGAGCCTTGGGCTGTTGCGAAGAACCAGGGCATGTCTCCTCCCTTGAAACTCTCCACCAGACGACCTATAAAACGCAAACACGCTCTCATCTTTTTTTCTTTATTTAAAAAGGGTTCTCTCTTGTTCTTGTCTATGTTGTGTGAGTTGTCAACAAGGCAAGAAAAGAAACCTACAGGAGCATATTATATTCCAATAAGAGAATGACACGCACCAACCACCATTACCACCTCCTACACCACCTCACTTCCACCACCCCCACCACCACCATTATTTTGCATTTCCCTTTTCTTTCATACTCTTCTCTGACCCCACCATGTTTACTTTAAAGCTTCTTATTCACTTTGCCGTCTTCTTCCAAGTTCCCCTCTGGCCCACAATCTCTCACTCCCTCACTCACTCACTCACACCCTCTTGGCCTTTATTCGCCAGCCGCCCTTCACTGTTCTTAAATTTCATAACCACGCGCAGTTGCATCTACTTGCCTTTATCCATTTCCCGACTCACCGTGGATAATGCTCCGAGCCTACCTGGTTCGACCGTAGACATATGTCGGACCATGTGCACCATGAAAGGCCTTCTTCCGACATTAAGGTTTAAGGTATCATGGTTAATAAAGCTCGAGTCTTTACATGAAATTAAAAACATTAACTTCATTTCCCGCGAATTTAGTCCCTAGCCAACAAAACTTGATGCAATAAACTCAAATTGATCGAAGAAAAATGGAAACTTGCCAAATAAAGTCATTTGATACAGGAAATTTAGACAATACAAGTTGAGAAATCTGCTCCAGCTGAATCAATATTGTTTTTAATTCATTAAATAAAAAAACCAAAATCTTTTCTTATATGAACAAACAGTATTATAAATCAACACAGAGCGGATTAAACGCTTCGGGGCTCAAATCATACTGCCCCTACTTCGATAGTGTCCATGTCAACTATCAAGTATTTTATCATGTTATGAATAGAGGGAAGAGGCAAAATAATTACATTTATCACCGGGAGTAAAAGTGTATTGTGTCTATCAAGATTAATAAGTTCTAATTAATTATTTAATTTTGAGTAATTTATTTAAAGCACACAATTATTTTACTAAAGATAAGGACTGTAAGTATATGTACAGTCAAAATGATTGTTTTTCTTAATTAAGACAAATTGTTATCATCACACTCAGTTGAATCTCGCACTAATATAAAGTCTAAAAAGGTTTGATAGTATGCAGCTTTATCCTTATAAAGTGGAGAAGCTGTTTTCGGTAAACTTACATACAAATGTGACATAAAAAGTTTAAAAAAATTCAAGCATATGATGCAAGTTTAAAAGACAATAATAATAATAATAATAATAATAATAATAATGATAATACTAATAATAATAATAAGATAAATAGAAATGCAAATATTAAGAAAATAAAAAGAATAATAATACTAATAATAATAATAACAATAATAATAATAAAAGAAGCGCCTGACCGACTGATCAAACAGATACCTAATTAGTCAATCAAATGCACACGGCAGGAGAATCACATACAAATTAAATCTAACAAACAGGCAGAAGAAAGAGATATGCAATAATTAACAAATTAGAAGCAATAGTCAAAACGCGTGTAGCAAAACAGCTGAGACAAGTAAATAGTGATAGAGACACCATGACTAAAGCCTTTCTACACACACAACCTGGATATGGGTAGTGAGGCTAGAAACGTAGGCGAACTCGTCTGTAGATCATGGAAACTCCACTGTAATGTTTTAAAAACTAAAATGTTGAACCGATAAGATAAGAGATTTAGGATTTAAAAGATTCCACTGATATTAGGCCTAAAGATTAAATAAAATTAAAGATTTTGAAATGTAATTAAAAGAGATTGTCTTTATTGAAAAATTTGTTAAATAAAAATTAATTGATTTATTTTAGTTTATAAAAACTTATTAATTTACTAAATTTGACTGATTAGTTAATAAATTGATCAATTTTTAACAACAAAAATTATTAATGTAAATCTAACTAGAAAATTAAAAATCAAACAAAAAATTGAACCGTTCAACATTTTTAAAATTAAATCAGCCAAATCGGTTGAATTTTTTAATCATTAGATAAAATTTACTTTACGTCTCCAAATAAAACCTTATATTTCAAAATTTTTCACAAGATCGATATGTTCAGTGGAGATATTTATGAATATTATTTAGAAAAATAGTTTCCATTATTTATTATCGTTAATTTTGTCATGCTTTGGTTAACATTATCTTCAAAATTTCACATAAATCTCTATGCTCCAAGTTCCAAGAAGGGATGGGATAATGCCAGCCAAAATCGTCACCTTGTTTTACTAACTATTAGACAAAGCACTTAATTACAAAACAAAATTTTAATTTGTTACATACCCATTAAAATAATTAAGCATCAAACATATTACTAAACTACCAATAAATAAGTTTAATTATATAAATTTCACATTGTTTTCATCCCAATGCTCCGATTAAGACAATCAATAAAACAAAAATGTTTACAATGTGATTTGTATAATAGTATTTAAAAAAATTTATCAGTTTCTTAGGTTTTAAAAATTAAGAATTTAAGTTTTTCTTTCATTAATTTATCAAATAACTTCTTAAATTTTTTGAAAATCTATATATTGTATTTTAAATAATTTTTGATATATTTAATTACCAAAATCGTTCTTCTGATTCTATCCCTTACTTGACCGTGACATGATATCTGACTCACACCAGCTTATTACCAGCATTTATTATGTTGTCTTCTTCCAACCGACAAGAAGCAGCCTTATAAAATGGCGTTATTGACGACGGATCTTTGTAACGTTGCTTAAACTCGGGATCTGATCCTCTGGCACCTTAACCTTGTCTCAATCCTGTCTCAAATCATTCTAACCATGTGTTTATGTAAGTTAAGGGGCTAGAAAATTTGAAGGGCTTAAACTCGTGCTCTTCCATACAAATAGGAAATTTTATTATGCATTAATTAATTAATTAAAATTGTTTCGGGGGAATTAAATTCTCAAGCTTTCGATCATAATTTACTGTCATATGACAACTATGCTAATCAACTTGATTAAATCATTACAAGTCAAAAGAAAACCAGATTTAATGTTGTCTTCTTTCTTTTTTGGTAGCAAATTTAATGTTGTTTTAAATATTAAAGAAAATAAAAAAGAAGTAGCGTAAAGGCATAACTTTGAGTGTGTTGTGATGTATTCGAAGGAAAGAGTTCTTTTTATTACTTTATTATGTGCAAAAGAATACAATGATTGATTTTATATTACAAACTCTTTGAGCTTTATTTGAGAAATAGAAGTTATAACAATCATAACAAACTTTCCTTCTGTTATAACAAATTATGCTCATATAACAAACTCTCTCCAACACCCCCCTTGAGTTGAAGGATGGGAAGAAGAAGACACCCCCAACTTGTTGAGGAGATTATGATGTTGTTTGCCGAGAAGGGGCTTAGTAAACAGATCAGCTAATTGGTTTTGTGTGTTTAAATAAGTAAAGGAAATGAATCCTTCTTGCAATTTTTCTCAGATAAAATGACAGTCTAATTCAACGTGTTTAGTTGTTTCATGAAAAATTGGGTTCTTAGCAATATGGATGGCAGCTTGACTATCACATTTCACTTGGACAAGAAGTAAATCTGGCACAGTATTTTCATGAAGTAACCTGGTTAACCAAGCTAATTTTGCAGTAACTTGACGCATGGATCGATATTTGGCCTCAGCTGAAGACAAAGCAATCATAACTTGTTTCTTGGATTTCCAGGATATTGGACTACCACCCAAGCAAATATAATAACCACTCACTAACCTTCTACTGCATAAAAAAGCTGCCTAATCATAATCACAAAAAGCCTGCAAAAAAAATGAAAGGTTGTTGTTCAAGAGAAGTCCTTGGGTGGGATCTCTCCGAATATATTTAAGGAAATGTAAGGTGGCATCATAATGAGAGACTCGAGGATCATCCATAAATTGACTCAATTGTTGTACTGCAAAGGAGAGATCAGGTCTGGTATGGGTAAGATAGTTGAGCTTGCCTACCAATTTCTTGTAGAGGTTAGAATTGAAAAGCGTAAGACTTACATGTTGTTGAAGCTTGACAGTTGGATCAAGAGAATTGATGACAGAAGAACTGTCTAAACAACCAAATTTCTTTAATAAATCAAGAGCGTATTTCCGTTGTGTCATAATAAGCCCCCGAGGCTCTTGAATAATCTCAATACCTAAAAAGTAATGCAATGCACCGAGATCTTTGATTTTAAATTGTTGATCCAAATAGGACTTTAAATGAGTCATTTCCTCAGCATGATTACCAGTCATCAACATAGATGACTACAAAAACTACAGATGATCCCACGTATTTGGAAAATAGGGAATAATCATTTTTGGATTGAGTATAGCCCAAAATTTTCAAAGCATAATACAACTTAGCATGTCATTGTCGAGAAGCTTGCTTGAGATCATATAAAGATTTTTGTAACCTACAAACATGATTATGCTGAGAAACAACAAGACTAACGGGAGGCTTCATATAGATTTCCTCATATAAATCCCCATGAAGAAAAGTGTTTTGTACATCTAACTGGTATAACATCCATTGTTTCTTAGACAGTTGTGGCAATTAAACTCCTTATGGTGGTCATTT
>JAOTAY010000008.1:2284966-2298276 GCA_025629805.1 Erythroxylum baracoense | reverse complement strand
ATATGAGAAAGTAATGTTAACATCTTTTGTTTTCTTCGCTAATCATTTCATAAAGGTCAGGCTTATGGGCCGATCAAGATAAACATTGGACGATAAGCAATGACCAACAAAGAAAGGTTTGTCTTCTTGTCGTTTTCTTGATCTTTTCTTTAATACGGAATGAGAGAATAGAATATCCATTTCAGTGGCTTAGGAGAAGGAGGAGGTGACGAGGGATGAGACGTAGATAATAGGGCTTTTGTACAGATGAGAAGATTTGAGTTGGTACAGATAACAACCGTCTGTAGTTTTTTTTATGCTGTAGATCGTTAAGATGGAGTGGCACAGGGTTGAGCCAGATTTGTTGGCACAGAAGATTTGAGTTGGTATAGATAACAACCGAGTGTGGTTTTTTTATGTTATGACATGACAGCTTGAAAGAAACTATTTCTAATTTAATTATCATGATTAATATTGCATAAAATATTTTTTATATCAACAAATTATTTAAGATGTATAAATAATTTATACAATATTAAGAATGAAAGCCACTAAATTAATAGCTACTCAATCATGACAAATTAATTTATGAACTATAGTCTCGCTGGTTGGTAATGCATTGTAATCTGTGCTCAAGTCATGATCCTAAGTATTGATCACTGTTTCAATGGATTTCACAACACTTGTTCTATATTTGGTATACGGTTGCATTCTAAGAACTTTACAATGAAGAGTTTTGCTCGGACTTTCTTGATTGGCTTATAAAAGGATTATAAACCAAAACCACAACTTTAGTTACAAATCTTTTATTAGTTGTAAAGTAAAAACTCAAGAAGCTAGTACATGTTTCCAACTGGGGAGTTGAGGGGCTTCCCGGTGTCGACACCAGAACACGATTCTTATTTTAATGCCATTAAAAGACAGCACAAGGTGTTAACAGGGCGGGGGCCTGCAAGATCAGCAAGTTTGGTGGGTCGCCCTCCACTTTTCCAAGGCAAAGAAATACATAGCCAAGAAGACATTTCACCGTCAGAACTGAAGGTGGTGATGCTATTTTCTTTCTAGTGGCCAGCAATTCTATTCAACATGAATGAGTTTTATTAGCTGTCAGAGAGTAACATCAGCCTACTAACAATCAACGGGCTAAAGCAAGTTTAATAATTTTCCAAGTGCTTCTCCGGCAATCTCATCAAGTGTCACTATGCGAAGATTTGAGGGTAACTTAAGATTTAGACGATTAGTTCCAGTGTTGAAAAATCCCCAAGAGTTCGTGTTTTATCAAAGTGAAGTAAATAAGAATAGCAAAATGATGGACCTATAGCCGGAAATTCAAGATTCTTTTCATTGGAAGACAAAGAGCAAAGACAAAATCTTTGTATATTAACAGTTTAATAAAATGACAAAAAGGAACACAAAATTTTGGATAACTAACATAATTTGCACCTGGAATTCCCAATTGAACAACTGATTCTGTCCCAAATCAACAACGGCTACAAGAGCAATAGAGTTGGTTTAATGCAAGCACACAATATTGCTCCCCTTGCTTCAGCATTGACTACGTCAGGTTTGTTTAAATGCAGGGTTACACGTATAATTACATCTCGCACTGAAAACATAAAGTTCAATGAGATCAGGACAGCTCGAAAAGGAATCAGAATTGCAAATTATGCAGCGGGGCACAGTTTACAGCCATGCTCTGTTGCAACTCAAACAATAGAATGCCTAGTGATTCATTGCAATTCCAGGTAATTTCATATGGAGCACATGATAAATTAGGAAAGCATTGAGAATAATAGTTTCAGGAAATTAAGAGATGGATTAACTATTTAACATTTCATCGATTCCTTACAAAGAAAAAATTAAAACTTAAACAAGAATATACTTTGAAGTCCATTTTCAATAATGCAATATGTGCAGAAGATTTTGTTCCATTAATTGATAGACAACGAAATACGAAGTGCTTACCATACGAAACTAGAGCTGCAAGTTGATCTTTTCAGACCATTTGAAAATATCAGAGTAAACCTGGTCTCCTCCCAAGTCCTCGCCTGTGGCTCCTGCTGCTACTCTTAATACATCTTCAATTAAGGCAAAATTTCCCATTATGTCAACATGAGCACCACTTTGGGTGCCTCGGCCCTCTAGAAGATTGGCTGGAGGTGCGTGATCATACTCCCGTAAGTATGTATGAATGCCTGAAGGATTAAATCTCGTTCTCCCCCGCCAACCTTTTGCACACATAAAACCTGCACTTAAAACTGGAACAGTCTCATCACCATCAACAGAAAAAACGCCGCCTTTCAAACATGAGCCCTCACTTTCACCCACTGCTGAGGTATCAATCTGAAAGGGAATGGAGCATACAGCAGCAGGAGTTGACTTATAAACATATGCTCTTTCAGTAGGTATTCCAACTCCATACATAGAGTAGATCTCCATATCGGGAGCATGCGGTAATCTACAAAAGCAGTAACAACGATTACTTTCTAAATCAACACTGTACATGGCACGTGTTTTACAAACCAACAATCAACAGAACAGGTATGTTCCTTATTACAATCAAAACTGAAACATTCTTGGATTAGCACGGAAAAAGACTTCCAAAAATCTAGGAGTTGGAATTTACAAATGTCTTCTTGCTATATCTCACAAAGAAACGTCATACAATCAGCTGTTAAAAGCTCAATCAATAAAATGAAACCTGAATTCGGATTATTGAACGCAGCAATGTCAATACAAGAGAAAAAGATAAGAGTAAATTTAACATGCTTCAGTAAATTTACGAACAAGAAGGAAACTGGATATACTCACTTTGTTTCTAAGGGGTTTGACCAATATTTAAAATGCTCATATTTTGGATCATCCAAATTGTCGGCAATCCCATATGAAAAATGACCACTTCCACGTGCCATAAGCTTTGGAGCAACAAAATGAAGTAAATCCAGAACTGATGCAGCCGAGTATACTTTGTGATCAGCAACAGCTTTGATACCAACAACACCTATGTCTTGGTACTCTGTCCAGATATCACAGTTGTTTGCAGGGTTAGAACCCTTAACAACATCCTGCCAATAAACAAAACTTAGTAGTATAACAGGATATGCGACTCAATAAAATAAAAAACAGTTACGTGTCATCGAATGAGCTCATCACTGAAAAGACAAGTAAAAGAACTCTGAAAGAAAACCTTGAAATCAATTTTTTCAATTTTGGAGGAGTGAAGTGCAGCCACATCTTTACCAAACGATAAAATTCTTCCATAATTCACACTATTTGTGAAACTTGAACTCCCTTTACCAGCTTGGCCATCAGCTCGGGTACTATTATTCTTCAGTTTCTTTCCACCACAACTGTAGTTTCCTTCAGGTGACCAATCGAGGCCACCCCAGATTGTCTCTCCTCCTTTTGGTATCATGGACATGGTTGAATCCCATGTACGAGTCATCCGCATTAGATGCTGTAGAGTTTGAAGACCAAAAACATCCTTCTCCAAGAAACCTGGTGCGTACGCCCTGAAGGATGCTTAGCATGTATCAAGGTCTAAGGAGCAAGAGTAAACTGGAGAAAGCAAAAGTGAGAGTGCCCTTGAAAGAGCATCTCATTTTAGACAGGGCAGATTTAAACTTCGAAGAGGCCAACTGCAATCCAGCAATGGAATAACTAGCATCAAGATAATCTAAAATTTTTTGATGTACAAAAGAGGAACTTCCTTCAAACCCAAAAACAGGCAAATAGTGACCCTTCCATTTCCCTCTGTTTTGAGCCGTGAAACTGAAGAACAAATGCACTAAATACTGTGCAAGTCTTTAAGATGGAAAGACTTATTACCCTCACAGCCTCACTAGACAACAGATTCAACAATATCTGATTTCATCCAGATAATACCTAAGACTGTCTACAGATCGACAAGTCCCAAAAGCAGGATAGAAAAATTTCAACAAAGTTAGATAGACTATGTTGGAATTAAAAAGATGAATTAAAATGTCAAAATTTGGCATATTAAGATTTTAAAAAGTATTAATAAAATTGCAATAAACCTATGTCTGCGTTAAATGGCAAATCCAAAGTAGGTAACTAGCAAACAAGCAATCTGTAAATGTTTCTCTGGCCTGAAAACCAAAGCCATGAAAGAAAAGGAAAGCTAACAGTTCGTGATGAGGAGAAAAACCTGGCAACAGCTATATCCCTGGCTTCAACAGAGAAAATTCCCGATACAGCTTTTGGTACACCTAAAAAGGGTCCGCCAATATTCATGACTGCCTTTATATGCTTAGCACACCAGTCTGATCCACCACCTCCACCCACTGTTGCCGGTGCCTCAACCCACTTCATAAAATGCAGAAAGTACAGAACGCCCATGGAATGTGGAATAACAACTACCTTATTTCCACCATTGGTAGCAACCATGAGCTCAATATTGCTTTTTATTCTACTCAGAGATTGGTCCCTCACCTGATTGATTACATCAGGCAAAAATTGATGTGAAGGAGGAGGAGGAGAATAGGACACAGGCAATATTAGAGTTTGTATTGAATATGATTCAGCACAAAATAAGAAAGCGACTACCAAAGAACGAATTTGCAATTAAAAAGCATACCTCTGTGCTCTGAAATGACATTCTCCAGTCATATGCAGCCATGTACATGGTTTTCTCCTCATAACCAATGCGAGCAAGATTTGCTATCAAAACTGCCCAGACAAAATAACCCGGGGCAAAATAATCAGCAGCTACAAGTCCAGATACAGGTCTGACTCTTATACCAGGAGGATCCATTCCGGTTTCATTGTCAAGTGACATGTGCTCAACCCAGCATAAAGGTCTGTATGATAGAAATGAAAAAAAAAAAAACTAGCTCTTTTAGGGTCTATTTGGCATTCTGACTTTATAATAAAGATATTCCTTGTACCACCAACCAAATGTTACATCTTCCGCAATATCTCGTAATCAAGATGCAGACCCAGCCAACGCCATGGAAACTCTAATGCTTTCATGTGGGAATTTTCAATTGCCATTTAATGTTGAACAGCTTAAAGTGCAAAGGTTCTTCCAGTACTGGCAACTTAAGTTATTATACAAAAAATGACTACAAAATGTATACCCGTAATAACGAAAAGCAAGAAAAGCACAAGGTTTGCAGTATTTGGCATCTCAAATTTCAACAGAACAGAATGTCTGAATCTCATGTCTACAGACTCAAATTCTAGTTGCGAGCCAAAAGATTCTATACGTTCAAACTTGTCAAATCAAATAATTTCATATGTTGAAATTTGCAATGTTTGAGCATAGCACATTACAAGGAAACTAAACTTTACTCTCACATCCTATCCAACTAGAGTAAAATTTGTCGCTCCCACTTCCAAAATTCCCAGTTCCTCGTATACTCAATAAGCATAAAGTGGCTAAGAATAATAAGCTAACCTCATATGAGACACATATGTGCAAATGTGTAACAGAAGCAAAAAAAAAAAGCAGATGGCCCCACTGAAAGCGGTATCTAGTTACTATCCTTAGCTTTGAGAAACTCGAGAGAACCGTCAACTGCATGGTTCTTATAGCCTTAGCACCTTAGTTAATGTCAGAAACACACTTTAATGAGAAAGCTATTTTCCCTTAAAGGCAGCACGATTAATACAGATTACCTCTTATAAACTTCACCAAACGTGCCACCCCAAAGCCGCTTTCTAAATAGTCCCTCGGCGCACTGGTGACCTTCCCACAATTCAAGCCCACCGGTGACAATTCCAGGGACGAAGACCACAGGATGCTTCGCCGTGAGCCCTTCCTTCTTCAGTTTGACGCCAGGAGGATCTGGCATGGGTCCGGTGATGGCCTCCGTCACGTACTGAGGGATAGATGCGGGCATTGCATTGTAGAGAAAGAGCAAGAACCACCACATGGAGCATATAAAACCAATCAACCAACAACAACTGTCGACACAACTCCATCTCTTAACCTTCTCTGCTTTCCCTCTTGTTGGCTTCTCTCCCTCGTCTTTGTATCCAGAATTCTGGGTCTTTGAGGTATCCAGAGGCGGCTGCGGCGGCTTCCTGCGCCGTAAAAACGACATGGTTCGCCCCTCCGGAGAAAAAATCAGCAGCAATCAATTCGAAACAATTATTAGCCTTTAAATAAATCGAATCATGAGCTGGAGCTGTGGCGGCAAGCTCGAAGCTTTTTGTGTCCTTAATTTGGACTACCTTTCCTTTTGTAGAAGCACCAAACGACGTTCGCGTTCGCCACCAGGAGATCGTGAAATCAGCCGGTGAGTGGCGACGTGTAAGCACCGGATTGGACAGCTGGGTTGGGCGCCGCTGGTCTTATTTTGGGAAGTGGTGGCGAAGCCGTAACTTGGACATCGATGATGTCCCCAGTATTCCAGATGATGCACGTGGCGCGACGACGAGAGATCTGAAGGCTGCTTGTGCAGGGTGATTAGGGTGGTCCAGAGGACCACAGAATAAAATGGAGCTTTAACTTAAGTAAGGGGAGTTGACAGTATTAGTTACGTAAGCGTGACAGTGACCGAGGATGAAGGTTGTCGGTTTTGTGGGTGTTTGAATTAGGTGGGTCCCCATTTCCCTTGGATTTGGGAGTTTTAGAGAGAAAGAGGCGGATGGGTCGAAGTGCTAAGACGCGTGGGTCCCAATTGGTAAGATCTTTTGAATTTGCGTGGGACACTCTCAGCTCAAATCCCAGATTCTTACTACAGTGGCGCTTCCACGTGATAGATCCGTGACAGCGCGTGGACGGAGACGCCATGTATTAGTATTATAATATAATTTTTTATTATTTTATGACTTTTTAAAAAATTTAAGCACTGATATGAGTTGGGACCGAGGTTGGACTGGACATATGAGAATGAATTCGGTCGGCCCAATCTTAGTCGGAGTCGGATGTCTTGTCACCAAGTAGCAATAAACTCTTGTTATCCTCTGGCCCTTTAAGGTTTCAACAATATTTAAGTATATATTCTTCTGGTCGGTAATTAAGCACACAACCACCCGTTGTTACCCCACTTAAAAATCCTAACTAGAAACACAACGCATATGGCTAATTAAATCTTAGGAGAGCTTTGTGTTGGGCCCACCTGTCCTATTCGTGGTTGTTGTTGGCTATTGGGCCTGTAAACTGAACCAACAAAGTGGGCCTAATTGCAATAAATATGCCTATAACCACATTATCTTCTTCACTAATTACACATGTAATTGTAACTAAAATAGAATCCTAAGCGCCGAAACAGTGGCTTTGGAACCGGACCACTTCGATACATGGCAACCGGTTAACTGTCGGTAACAGGTAAAGGGAAACCAAAAGGCGAGTTCACCGAAATCAACACTCTTACTCTGTTTACTCTCTTCTTATTCCCTTTATAGCTATCAAAACCCAACAAACCAAGAACATTCCCTTACCTCCCTCCTTCACTCCCTATCTCTTTAGCTGCTCCTTTTCTTCTTCCTTTTTTTTTTTTTAATACGATCTCTGATCGGTTTCTCATTTCTGAATTCATTCGTTTTGCTAATCACTTAGTTAGTCGGGACAGAGAATTCTGATATTAATTCTACATTCTTAACTCCTGTTACCTTCTCGTGACACAGTCTCCTTGTCTTTTCTTGAAATGCTGACTTGTATAGCTCGCTCCAAGCAACCCGGCGATGACTCGCTGAGTCAGCCGGAGGACTCGTCCATCGCCAACACTTCCTCTGCCAAACATCAACAGGCCATGAAGTCTCTCACCTCCCAGGTTAATTCCAAGACCCTAAAATCGTAATTGATTAAACCGCAATTGTGAATTTGATTTCTCATTTTCCTTTGTGCGTTTTCTTTTTGGCTTTTACAGCTAAAAGACATGGCACTGAAAGCCTCCGGGGCATACAGCCACTGCAACCCCTGCACGGCCCCGCGGAATCAAAGCAGGCTGAAGAATAGCAGCAGCAGCAGCAACAACAACTCGATGGAGTCGGACGTCGAGTCCGACCGTTTCCGGTGGTCGTTGAGGCGGACGGGGAGCTCGAGCTCGACGACGCCGAGAACTTGGGGGAAGGAGATGGAGGCCAGATTGAAGGGTATATCGAGCTCGAGCGGTGAGGGAACGCCGAGCTCGGTGAATGGAAGCGGGCGGCGACTGAACCCACCGGTGGTGTTCGTGGAAGAGAACGAGCCTAAAGAGTGGGTGGCTCAGGTGGAGCCCGGCGTTCTCATCACGTTCGTTTCACTCCCTCGCGGCGGGAATGATCTCAAACGGATACGCTTCAGGTACGAACTTTATTCCCTTTTTGTTTTAAACGGTCGTGATTCTCTGTAAAAAAAGTATTATTCCGATCGGACGGCGAGCACGATTTTAGGGGCGCATTTGGGAGTTGATTAGGCATGTTGTTGATTGATTGGCTGCTAAGTTATTGTCTCATTTATTCTTTTGACCTTAGGTGAACTGAAATCCTAAGTCGTGTTTGGACGGGTGTCGGATTAGCAAATCCTGTTATGGAACACATGAACAATAGAACCAAACACTACCTTAGATTGCCTATGTTTTGATGTTCGAACGTGGAATGGTGTGCGGGGCCCACAGAGAACAGGGAGAACCACGCCATGTTTAAAAAAGCAAAATCTATAGGAGAAAAAGTCCAAAAGGGAAGTAATTGTGGCTGAGAGCAGTGAGTGTTTGGGGCCTACATTATGTGATTGTGTTGGGTCCCCTTTACACTGAGACATGTCTCTTTGTCGGGAGAGGAACTTTGCTTTGTTCTTACTTGCCTAATTTATCCTCTGTTTTTTTTCATTTTTCTTCTGAAACAAGTTCTTTCACGCCTGACTCTGACTGATTCGTCGTGGCCTTTTGTGACCTTACGCTTACCATTTCTTTGTCATTTTGTTTGCTCATCATCACTAAAACGTCACACATCAGAGAGCTATTGAGATTTACTCGTGTTTATAGGGGACAAAGACAAGGAAATGAAGTGAGTTGCCTTGAAATTGGGTTTCAGTGCTGACCCCACTGCCCCCTATCTCTGACTTGATTCCTTGGGGATGATTAAGTTCTCTTTGTTGACTTTTTATTGCCCAGAAAACAGTTTAGTATGAAGATCATCATCTTGTTGCTTGTGATTGTGCTTTGGAGGTGGATCCTTCTCATTGTTTTGACTGATTAGACACCTACTATAATAATAATGTTCCTACCTAACATATCATAGCATGCTCTGCTTCTAAAGACTAAAGATGGTTAATGCTCTTAAAAGCAATGCCCTTTTGTCAATAGAGGTTCTTAGCATTCAGATTAGTGTCTTCTCAAATAATTAATTAACACTTGACCCTTGGTATGAAGCATTAGGCATGTGAACAAGTAATTATTAATACCATTAGAAAAAATGTAATATGCAGGGCTTAAGTTCATAATTTTGTGGGAATATCTTGTTTCTTCATGTATTTTCACTTTTTGGTTGTAATTCTCAACGCATGTCCCTTACTAGAAGTGATAGTTTTGTAAAATTATTAAGGCCTGAATGGCAGTTTTTATTTTCTCTGATTGTAGTCGAGACATGTTTAACAAGTGGCAAGCTCAAAAGTGGTGGGCAGAGAACTATGACAGGGTAATGGAGCTTTATAATGTGCAGAGGTTGAATCGCCAAGCTTTTCCTCTTCCAACACCTCCGAGATCTGAAGACGAGGTAAACTCCTCCTTAATTATCCAACAAAGACTAGATCATGCACCCACTTAGATATGATGTTTGAAGAGTAACAATGTCTGCCTGTTCAGACCTCGAAGATGGAATTTGCGGAAGACAGTCCAGTGACACCACCTCTTACCAGAGAAAGGTTACCTCGTAACTTGTACCGACCAACAGGGATGGGTCTGGGCTATTCATCCTCGGATTCACTTGACCACCACTCGATGCAAGTCCGCAATTATTGTGACTCGGGTCAAACATCAACGCCAAAACTGTCCAGCATCAGTGGCGCCAAGACAGAAACATCCTCAATGGATGCTTCTATCAGAAGTAGCTCGTCGAGAGACGCAGATCGTTCCGGAGAGCTTTCCTTCAGCAATGCTAGTGATATGGAGACTGAATGGGTTGAACAGGATGAACCGGGAGTTTACATTACTATCAGAGCCTTACCTGGTGGCAAAAGGGAGCTAAGACGTGTCAGATTCAGGTAACATTCCTCTGGCAACTCTACGCCAGAGTGATTTAACACCTTTTTTCTGCACAGGGTTGAATTTGAAGAGAGTGCCATATAAGGAGCCAATTGTTCTGTTTTTTGGCTGGAACAGTATTCACTTGATCTTGACATTCTCGTTGTGTGTGCATTGTGTTGCAGCCGAGAGCGATTTGGGGAGATGCATGCCAGACTCTGGTGGGAGGAGAACCGAGCCAGGATACACGAGCAATACTTGTAATATTAAAGCAAAGCAAACACAGTATCAGCTTGTGTCTCTTAAATTTGTGGGGTTGTGTTCTTCTTCTTCTTCTTCTTCTCTCTTCCTCTCTTCATTGCCATATCCCTTCAGTAGATATCTGAGTAGGTGCCATTGGCACAGCTTGATTTTGAGAAAGATGTATACGCGATCCCTGAAGCTGTTACATGCTTGTGAAGCTTCCCAACTTCATAATTGCAGGAGCAACTACTACTGTACTAGAGGATGGAGATCGTGAACATAACCTATATATAATATATATAAGAATGGGTGGGTGGATTATGGATAAAAGAGCAAGGTCTCGTTGTGTATTTTACAGTAATGTGGGTGGTCTGGCACAACATGGATGTTAATGAAAGATTTTATTTTCATGATTATTGCTCTTATTCTTAAGATTCACCATTCTTTTGGTAGCAAAGCATGAGCAGATTTCTTCCCTTAGCCATGAAGTAATGAAAATGAGAACTATTGATTTAAAATAAATAAAAGATAGAAATAATTTTAAAAATTTTTATTATTTAAATTACTTAAAAGTATAGTTAAATAAAGTGGATTTTAATATATAAACATATTTTTCAGGAATTTAAAATTATAAATTATTTAAAAATGAACATGGACCTAAGGCTCTTCTCTGCAGTAATGCTTGAAAACCCAGGACTGTCATGGAACAAAATATGGGCCAACAAGCTCTAACTGTGCTTGTGAAACATATTCCTTACGACCCAATGTTTGTAGTGTGCAGAAAGAATACATAGCGTTACAAATCCCACGTAGATAAGGGTAAAAGTTAGAGATGTCAACGGACTGTCGGGTCATGATGGCCTATGGCCCAATGGGCTGGATGATCTGCCCGTAATTGGCCTGCCCAACTTGTTATTATTTTTTAAAAGAAAAATTTTCAAAATAACGTCGTTTTAGAAGTAATGGTCAGGCTACGGGCCGGACAGGGCCGACCAATGGCTCATTCGTGATCCAATCAACCCGGCCCAAAATGCGAGTCTAGTCAAGCGCCAAGCTAGTTTTGACACCTTAAATTCAAGGTTGATGTTTTGTATCTAACTTAAACTTGTAAACTAAACATTCTCTTGCAAAGTTTAAATGTGTTCTTATATTAACTTATTTGATTTAGTTTTTTCTTATTTGTGAATTTATTTAGATATTTTATTTTTTACTCTTATATTTAACCTTACTCTATATCCATCATAATATTGATTTTATTATTTGTGTATATATTTATATTTTTATACATATTTATTTGTATTTATTATTAGTATTATTTCTTTTGCCTTTTTTAATTTTTATTAATTTGTTATTTTAATGTGCATATATTTATATATTTTTATGTGGATCTAAGCATCTACTTTTTGACCTTCTCAGACTCCTCAATCAATATAATTTTTATCGAATTGTTGTTGTTATTATTATTGTAAAAATCTTAAATAATATTAAGAAGGAATGGAATACTTACCTTTACGTGATAGTTTAAATACATAGTTACAAGTGTTTGAGCAACCCAATTAAGTTTAGATCCTCTGGTTAGTTTTACCTTGTCTAACTTTGTCAAATGTCTAAAATGACGTCGTTTTAATTACTAGGCACAAGTTTAAAGATTGTCATTTTGGGCACTGGACATAGTTGGACAAATTAAAATTGGACAGAAGATCTGTATTCGACCCAATCATATTAAGCTCTTTATATAAAAGAAAACTTACATGCAAGAAAATAAGTAACTTTCTCTTTATTATATTTTTAATAAGTTATAAGTTACTCTCTCTTTATTATTCTTTTTCTCGTTATATACAAATCTATATTTAACTTTAACGTTTTTCAATTAAAATAACTGACGCATGATTCTATCTGTATTTTTAATATTCTAAAAAAATTAAAACTTATTTGGTTTAACTATAATTTTTGTTTTCCAATTTTATTTTAAATTCAATAAAATAGTTATTTAGTTGAATTTTTATTTTTTATATTATAATTTTCACAATTGATATAATCCACATTTTTTGTTTATATTTTTCATAATCTAATTTATCATTAACTTAATTCATACTATTAAATTATTTTAATTACTATTAAGAATTATAACTAGCATAATTGAATTGTTCTAATTTTTGCAATTAAATTGGATCGTTTTAAAAAATATTTATAAATTTTTAAATATCAAATATCTATTTATAAATGATGAAAAATAAAATTATAAGTAAAACCAAGCATCCCTTAGTAATTAAGTAAATCTATACACAATAATGAGGAGTAAGAGTAAAGCTAATATTCTTTTTGATGAGAAATTTCTGCTTTTAATTAAGAGAAAAAGATCTACACAATATAAGAAGGAATGTTGGTATGATTATTTAGCATAATTCAAACTCATGTAAGAGATTGAAATAATATTATTTAATTAATTAGTTTATAAAAATAATTTATTTAATTATTACAATAATAAATAATTTTTAATTAAAAAATAAAAATAAAAATAAAAATAAAATTTTATAACAAAAAAATAGTCATTGAAACCAAACATTCCTTAGTACAATAATGATGAGGAGTAAGAGCAAAGTTGACATATCATCTTCTATTGTAGTTACCCTATTCTAATCTTGTTGTATTAAATTTTATCCATATATTTATGTAGAGTTTACATAATTATTTGAATAAAATTTAATAGAATATGATGTGAATACTAGCCTCTCCTCATCCCCAAAGTTGATTGATAGTCTTAGGAAGTTTTATTTTCTTTTTTTTTTGCAGCTCACGAAATGTCTGAGGAGAATCCTAACTATAAGAAGACGCTTTTAAGCCATTCATACTTAGTGCCTGTTTGGTTGAGCTTATATCGGTAGAGCTTTTGTCAATAGAGCTTTTGTCAGTAGAGCTTTTCTGAGAAGAGCTTTTTTAAAAAGTCAGTTGACTGTT
>JAOTAY010000008.1:2274165-2284855 GCA_025629805.1 Erythroxylum baracoense | reverse complement strand
ACACTCATTTTTTCCTTAAAATAGCTTTTGCGGTGGAAAAAAGTGCTTTTCCACCTGCCAAAAGCTGAACCAAACGCGCTCTTAGACTAATCCTCGCTTATATCAGGTCAACTCGTAAGAGATAAAGTACTAACCAAATAGATTTCTTCATTCTCAAGACTCGAATTCAAAACCTCTGATTAAATAATGAAAATTCTGAACCAGTCCCACCACTCTCGATTCGTTTTCTTACCAACATTTAAGATCCTGGAATGTTGGAATTATTATTTAGCATAATTCAAAATTGTTAAAAAGTATGAGTTCAATTAAAGTCATTGCCACCCTGGAAAATACACTCTCCAAAGAGTCCGGCACAGTACTAATCCTGTTTTAAAACGGTTTCCTTTTTGTTCACACACAGGCATATGCACAACTCCATCTGCTTCCGTGTCTTCTCTTTGCTTCTTTTCTCTTACAGTCCTGTCCATTTTCCAAATCCAAAGGGCGTTCTCTTGTTCTCTTCTGTTCTTGTCGTCGTGTTTGCGTTGTCCTCCTCTTACTTCAGCACTCGTGTTCCCTCTCCATATATATATATAATCCCATTCCCAAAAGCTTGCCGTACACAAGCATTTTATTATAGAAAAACCAACGTTAAGCAGATCATAAGTTGCTACTGTCATCTTTCTCTCTTGCTTCACATGACTACACTCTGTTTCCCCGTTCTATTAATGGGTCTTTGCAGCTTTTGACATTCTCTTGGCGGACACGAGAGCTTTTAACTATACTCATCCTGTCCTTGCACTTCCTCCGTTTCCATCTTTATAAGCTTGGTTTGTAAGTCTCAAGTTTGTGTGCATAAACATGAATAGGAGGGAGAGATCTCCGAGAGAACATGAATTCCCTCAGAGAAGAAGAACCCCGTCATTCTCTTCTTCTCTTCTCGACGCTATTTATCGTTCTATTGACGAATCAAACGGTGGAGAACAAGTGTTTGGTGGGCAGTTCAGGGAAAGAGCCTCGGTCCAGAAACAGAGCAAATCTGTTTCGGTCAGCCGGCGTGATTCTTGCTTTGAAGAGGAAAACGATTTTTCAAATTTTCGACGAGGTATGGTGATTGATAGTTGGATGGAGAAGCGTAGCGCTCGTAGCTATACTCACTACAATTCAGCTTCGAGTTCTTCCGATTCCAGCTATGGAGGAGGCGTGTTCTCTTCTTCAGAAACTGACTCGAGTTCCAAAGGAACTTCAAGAAGAATTCCCAGTTTCACCCCGAAAAGAACCAATCTTTCAGAGAACCAACGACAATCCAAGTGTGAAGGAGGGTTTACAAAGACGAAACTTAAAGCCTTGAAAATCTATGGCGAGTTGAAGAAAGTAAAGCAGCCAATTTCACCAGGTGGTCGCATTGCTAGCTTCCTTAACTCTTTGTTCAGTTCCAGCAGTGCAAAGAAAGTGAAAACGTGTTCCATTGGTGCCATGGAAGACGTCAGATTCGAGCATAAGTCCAAGTCTGCATGTTCCTCTGTTACATCTTTCTCAAGGTCTTGTCTAAACAAAACTCCTCCTCCAAGAGCAAAGTCTGGTCCTAACGCTACAAAACGGTCAGTTAGATTCTATCCTGTGAGCGTGATTGTTGACGAGGACTGTAGGCCCTGTGGTCAGAAATGTATTTACGAAGATGATCCTGGTTTGATGCCAATGCCACAAAAAATTGTTAAAAGTTGTTCAGTAAAGGAAGATGTAGCCAAAGGGTCAGATCATCTGAGAAGTCACAAGAACAAGAATGCCAGGAAATTGGATTTCAAGGGTTATATTGTGAAAGAAGAAGAAGAAGATGATGATGATGCAGAGAGTTGTTCAAGTTCTGATCTTTTTGAGCTTGATCATCTTATCGGAATTGGAAAATACACGGAGGAGCTCCCAGTCTTCGAAACTACTAGTCTGAAAACAAATCAAGCCATTGCTAATGGCTTCATTCTGTAGTTTCATTTTTGCTGTAACAGATCAAGGTTATCATCCTAATTACTGGGTTTTGGGGTTTTGTTTAGTGAATAAGCGTTCAGTTATGTTAGTGTAACAGACCATTCCTGCCTAGAATTAAAAGCTTTTCTGTTCATAATCTTAATGAACATACTAATTGTTGGAACAGAGTATTCACATTATCGTACCATTAAAGCAAATACATAAAGGCGAATAAAAAAAAAAAGCAAACTGACAAGATCTTCTTCCCATAAGAAGTGATGTTCTCACTTTTCACTGCCTTCGCACATGGCCTCAACTTGGCAAAACCAAATTAGTCTCACCATAAAGTCATTAACGTTGAAATATGCATTATTTCTTTTCTCTCCAATTTGTAGTAATTACTATTAGTTATCAAGTCACTGTCTCTTTCGTTCTTCGTGCTTCTTGTCCTGCCAATGATTTTTCTTCTCTCCTCTTCACCTTTCTCTTTAAGTAATTCTAATATTCAGACACTAACTTGTGTTTCAGATTAGAAAAATGTCAACAACCAGAAGGAGAATGGCAATCTATCAGTGATCTCGATGTCTGAGAAACCAGAGATATGAAAGTGGTTGAATAATTGGAGAGGACAAGTAGGGTCACACATAAGGAATCTCACAAGTCAAAATATGGCAGGATTAAACATGATAACTAGCAGACATCCAAACTAACTTTTTTCACCAAAAGGAGTAAACAAAAAGCTTTCTCATCAGCTACTACTAAACCACTATATGCATATATTCCTCGGGGAGGATATGGATATACCAGTGAGTGACTGACAGTGGCCTCCATCGTTGACTTAGAGACTCATCTCTTAATTGCTCCCACTCCCTCCAAAAGAAGAGAAGAATCTTTCAAAGAAAACACAGCCAAGGTGACTTGTGAGGATTTGTTGGAACCAAAAGTAAGGAATTTGTAAGTTTATCCACTGGATTTTCACATCCATACTCAAAGATTTGAACTTGACAATGATGGAGTTTCAAATATTAGTTAGGGCAATGATGAGAGAGCCTTACCATAAAATTATATATATTCATAAATTTTTTACTTTCTTTCCAAACAAAAAGGCTGGACCCAATCTTTTGGGAACGAGACATACAGATCCCAGTTGGATTACTGGAAATTTTACGAGTTTAGAAGCAAACAAAATCCCACTACGAACAGGAACAATGCTAGTGAGCAGATGGTTCGCCTGTTTCTCACCAACCAAACACATGCTTGTGGCCTATACCATACTGATAGATGTATAAATTTGCACCAAAGGGCATGTGATGGTGCAACTTCATTAATGATCATGAACCACTGACCAGCTCCAATAATAATCCCTCCATATTTGGCTTAAATACAAATGTTGAAGTTTTGTCACTTCAGTTGTCAATCTCTGGTTACAGTGTGCACACTCTGTACTCGTGCACTTGTCTTGTGTAGGGCTAACTTTTAGTTCAGATCACAGGTGAGAATAAAGCTGTCCCTTCCCTTTCCTTTCCCTTCCCTTGGCCACGTACCATTATACCGTATTCCTCTTTGCTTTTATTCAATATATGCAAGAATCATACTCGCATAACAGTAAACTAAAGATCAATACCAGAAGAAAGCTCAACTTGTAAAACAGAGAGTCATTACCAATAATCCAAAAACGACACCTTAATAATAAGCAAGCTTGAGGGTTAAGTTGATAATGGCAACTCACTTTGTTTTGTAACCAAGAGTAAATGGAGGTGAAGGAAAGAGTGTAATTATTGTGGAGTATATTAAACACAAAGTAAATGATTAACTTTTGAAAAATGGTAATGATGTTGGTTTGAGATTGATTAGTTATATGTTATCAAGTACAAATTGAAGTAATCGAGTCGAGAGGAATAATTAGGGAAGATGAAGGAATGATTAGTTTAACGAGGTGAAGTAATTACACATGAACGGTTCGACCATCTAATCAATATTCATATTGTAAAAGAAGAAGATAAAGGGCAGGAAAGAAGCAAAGAAACACCGATGTTCATAGTACCGTTAAATAAAAGGAAGGTGGGCCTAGCACGTGGTATGGGGTCCTCCTCCAGCTGGCAAACCGGTAGAGGAAGGAAGTTTTGTTGTAGGATAAAATTATATTTTAATAATAATTAGTAATTTACTTAAGAGTTTAATTAAACTAATTATTAATTTCAAATTAAGACTGCGTTTGGATCTGCGGTATGGTATGGTATGGATAAGTATTTATTCACTACAGTTTTCAAGCATAACCACATATATGGATCTGCAGGCGAACAACCGAAGGTTGAAGGAAAATACGGTATCACCGCAGAAATCGATAAAAAGAAAGAGAGTTGCGATAGAAAAATACTTTTGTGGTAGAAATTCTACTTTCCATTAATAACATCTTAATAATTATTATTTTCATTATGCCCTTAACTAATAGAAAGCAAGTCCAACTTATTTTATTATTTATAATTTTATTTATATTTAATATTTTATTATTTATAATTTTAAATTTATATGATTAATAATATATTTTAATTATTTATATAATAATGAATGGTTTATTAAATTAATAAGTTTTTAATTATTTTGTCTTATTTCAACAATTGACAAATACCTATTTTCATATTTCACCAATTATTAAAGTAGTAATTTCAAACACATAAGTAATTATTGAAAATAAATATTTATTATTTTAGTAAGTTAGTTTTAATAAATTATCAACTCATACCGCTTGCCCGATTCAAACCAGGGTCGGATCCGATGATGTTTTTATAGTTTATTACAAAGCTTTAAGTAAAACCTTTATCCTTTTTCCTCTTGATGCCACAAAGAGCGCGTGCATTTAATGCACTGATACATAACAGGACAGAACCGCACGTGACCACCTGCCAATGTGGATGATCACTTACGAGACACAAGATGAAAAGGCTGTGACATTGGCCCACGTGCACTCGTGTGCGTCTCTTTTCTTTGAAGAAAAGTGAACTTCAGACATCTTTTCGGTCGCGTGGGTAAGTCTCTTCCTGTCCTGCATTTCCTAATCAACCTTGGAGATCTTGCTTTTTCTTCCCTGCCAAGTGAAAAGGACACGCTCTCTTTATCCAATTGAAATCTTCAGTTATCTTTTTTCCTGTATCAATTCTGTGCCTTTTCATCTCAACCATTCATTTACGTGGTTAAGATGAAAGGGCACAGGGTTAATACAAAGAAAAGGAAATAGAGAATCAAGTCCCCTCTTTCTCTGTTTTTCAAAGGCATCTCTAATTATTATATTGTTTCAGAAATTCCTCTTTTTTATTAAGAGGCAATTATTTTGTACAAAATTAACTTTTACTTAAATTATTTAGCTAATTAATATTTTAATACCAATAAATAAATAGTATTTAACTAATTAATAATAAATACTAACATATTAAAAAATTAATTCATTAAATATTTAAAAATTTATTTCTACGTTAAACTTATTAAATAATAATAATGTCACATACTCAATTCTCGAAAACAACTTCATTATAAAAATATAAAAGAAAGATTGCGTATATTATAAACCTCTTCGAACTCGAATAAAGCGAAGAATTTTGTGTATTGAATACGTTAAGTTTGACTTAAAAGATTTGTTCCAATTGAGTTCGATATTAGAATGATATTATTTTATTTAAACTAATTTCTATTTTAAAACTTAAATTTAATATAAAATTTGATCACCCTGGGCTTGCCTCAGCTTGGACTGGACAGCTTAACTGGACGGGCTTGTCCACAAAATCTGTGAACTAGAAAGTCCATCTCGTTGGCGTTGACCCAGACAGAAACCTCTGAGAGAAGTTACAACAAAACGGGGCCCACCATATGGCGTGTGCCACGTGGAAAAAGTGGAATTATCTTCCTCTTTGATTATTCGTCCCACATTCGTTAGCACTACCGCGTAAAAAACGAATAAAATAAATTAATAAAACTGGACAAAACACAAAAGATCAAAAGCCTCCAACCCAACCTAACGACTCCAAGAAAGATCCGATCAATTTAGTTCTACTTCCGATTTAGTACGCTCCGAATTCATCCACATATCACTTCAAGTTTTCTTACATCGACATGAGTTTCCTCTTCGGCAGGAGAAAAAGTCCCGCAGGTTCGATTCTTTTCTCTTTTGTTGATTGGTTTCTTTTCTATTAATACCCACCTTTTGCTTTGCGGTTTTATTTTATTTTATTTTTAATTTTTTAATTAAATCCTTGCGAGTTCCTTCTTATTTTTATCATCGAGTGATCGATCGTAGCTGTGTGGAATATGATTACGATGAAGGAACTGAAATTTTGATTCAATCGAATTGCTTGAAGCAGTGATCATCTGTTAATTTTATTTTTAAAAATTGGGATATGGTACAGTTAGCTTTTTTTGGGGTTTGTTGAATTACTGGAAAATCTTGAATTGAATCTTCGTTGTTGCTCTGGAGATGATCTAAATCACAGAGTTCTGTTGAAATCGTCAATTTTCAATCTTTGGATTGAGCGACTGGGTGTTTCTATACGAATCCGTTACATATCTGATCTTAAGACGTACTGACGCATGAGTGTTTGCCTGTTTATTGTACTTTCCGTTGTTTGCTACGGTATTCAGATATGCTTTTGGGCTTTGAAGTTGTGTTATTTAACTGTATGACATGAATATTAATATACTCGTAATTGGTTTCTTGAAGCTAATACTTAGGTATGGTGTTGTATCTCGACATATATAATGTGTGATTGAAATTGTGACATATTTAGGCACATTCTCATCCAATTTTACTGCAAACATTTGGTTACCCATTGATTTTATGTTTTCAGAGCTTTTGCGGGAGAATAAGAGGATGCTGGACAAATCTATCAGAGAGATAGAGAGGGAGAGGCAAGGTCTACAAACACAAGAAAAGAAACTAATACAAGAGATAAAGAAAAGCGCCAAGCAAGGACAGATGGTGAGCTACTATTTCTTTTCTAATTGATCTTCTGTTTGATTATTTTCATTTTTGCAAATAGCTTGTAGTAGATTGCTTCAAGAAATCTTATCTGCATCCTGTTGACTTGTTGATACTGATTATGGTATTTTTGCGTTTTTATTGTATATATGTAGGTGCCTGTGTACAGATTTATACGGATAAAGTCTGGTTAAAAATTTGTACTTTTAACTGTGACTTAAAAAAGTATTATTCATTTTAACATCCTTATAGGAGGACTCACTGTTTGACAAAACTATTGTGTTTGAAATAAATGTTTATTAGCTCATGTGTCGTAGGCTGTCCTTTGGGCAGCCAACTTGAATGATTAGGATTGATTTTTCTTATAAGACAGTAGGAGTTTATATTTGAAGGTGATGTGGCGAGGATATACTAATTGTAGCCTAAAATTTGTCGAGTCTCACTCAATTAGAAGCGAGTGCAGCTTGCCATTTATGTGATGTATATGGTCTTTTGGCAAAATAGTGGAGGGGGACTTGGTCAAAGTTATATACTTTATCCTATGTTTACTTGAGAGAAAGCATCAAAGAATACTTTGTGGATATTAATTAGAATGACCTTTTCTTTTTGTTGCAGGGGGCTGTGAAAATAATGGCAAAAGATCTCATTAGGACAAGACATCAGATTGAAAAATTCTACAAGTTGAAATCACAGCTTCAGGGTGTATCTCTTAGAATTCAGGTGCACTTTAGTTGATATTGCTCTCTTAATGCATAAATTAATTTATAAGAATATTGAATATTTCTTCCATGGAGTTCAATATTTTCTTATTATTGCTAGCTGTTTTAGAATATTCTCTTAGCAGCATTTGCAGAGAATGCCAGTATTTCACTTTTTTTCCCCATAAATGCAAGTTAGACTTTGATTTTCTTTTGGCTGGCGTGCTCTATCTGTTGTATGTTTTGGTTAGTAACAATGTCATCACTCAGAAAATGAATATCTGGCCAGAAAGTAAATGAGATACCGCTAGGCCATAACCATCACTGGAAGTTATATGTTTTTCATCCAGATGAGTTGTGGATGAAATATTTTGCGGTTGAATCAGTTAAAACTCTATATATTGGTACGTTCTGAATAAGCATACATGGAATCATACACTGACAAAGATGAGATATAAATTTGTGCTTATTGAAGTTCATCCTTGTGGGCTGTTTTCTTATTTTCTTATTGTCTGCACTTCAGAGTTCAGTTGACTTGATGGATTCATTAGTTGTATCATTGATATATGCAATTATGTTAACAAGCTTGAAGTATAAATATAATACAGACATTGAAATCGACGCAAGCAATGGGAGAGGCAATGAAAGGTGTAACAAAGGCAATGGGCCAGATGAATAGGCAGATGAACTTGCCTTCACTGCAGAAGATTATGCAAGAATTTGAGAGGCAGAATGAGAAGATGGAAATGGTGACTGAGGTGATGGGAGATGCCATTGATGATGCTTTGGAAGGGGATGAGGAAGAGGAAGAAACAGAAGACTTGGTCAGCCAAGTGCTTGATGAGATCGGCATCGACATAAATCAAGAGGTAGTACTGTCATCTTGTTTTTCCCTTTTCGTTTTGGATTTGATATATGAATGAATCATTACTTGTCGAAAATTTGGATCATTTATTGACGATGACTAAATTTTTGCTCTTCTGCAGCTTGTAAATACACCATCATCAGCTGTTTCTGCACCAGCTCCGAAAGGTAAAGTTGCTCATGTAGAGACAACAGGAAGTGAGGACACCGGAATAGATAGTGATTTACAGGCAAGGTTAGACAATTTGAGAAAGATGTAATCTTGATCTTGTTCTTGTTCTTGCTGTATAATATTGACATCTGGGTTATCTGTGAAGAATAGAACGTTAATTGGGCCATGTAATATTTGTGAGAATTGTGCCAATAATGAATGATGAGAAATTTGGAGACAATGATTGATTATTTCAATATTTCTTTTTCGTCAAATTTTCACATGAAGACTTCCTGGGGACACCATGATAAGGTCGCTCCTTTTGTTTTATTTTAAGATATGATTATATGAATATGAGATCTTCTGTTCCTGTTCCGATTATGGTGTTACAACTATGTTTCATTAAATCTTTTCAATGAGACTTAGCATTCGAGGACGACGTTACCCCCTCTCGACAAACTCAGTACAACCCAATCGGCCAATCCTCCATTATCGTCATCTTATTGATACAAAACAAACACGGAACCAACACCAAGAATGAACCCACGAAAAAGACGCGATCTTTTTCACTATTTAGCCAAAAAAAAAAGCCTTTTTTAGAAATTCTAGAACCTTTTATGAATTGTGGTTGATTGATGAAGCATAAGAGGTGGGACGACGGTAAAACGTGAGCGTGGAAACGGAATTCCAAGGTAGAGACAAACACTTGTATGGCAAGTTATTAAACTCCAAAAGCTTCCATCTTTGAACCTTTTCGGAATAGATTTTAGTGTATATATGTTAATATTTTAAATAGAATTCAGGTTAAATATTATATATAAGTGATTAATATGTAAGTAAAAGGATAAAAAAGAAGAAACACAACATTCAAATGATTATATAACATCGGACGAAAATTTAAATTGAAACAAAAAAAAATTATGGTATTTTAATTTCCCGAGATTCAAGTGTGAGAACTTTACGGAATCGAATCCACTGTTCCACTTGGTACGATCCAGTCTGTTACATGGTATCTCAGCCATCTTACAGATGATCTGCTCCCGAACTTGGAAGTGACCAAGTCACATCACTAGTGGCCTTTAATGATTGAGTGAATTTCTTCGTCTCCAAGTTATTCAGTGAATTTCTTGGTCTCCAAGCTATTGCGTGAATTCTTGGTCTCCATTTTACTATAGCAAAGGAAAATCCTTAGAGCAGATTCATCTTTCGTCTACATCATCTTCCAGAATTCGTTGGAAAGCAAAGCGATGAAAGATGACGGTAGTCTTCACCTAGATATGATTTTCCAGATTTTAACAAGTTGTTCATTGCAAACCTTAGCAAAATGTCGTATTCTGTCTAAAGAATGCAATAGCATGACCTATGACACCCCTTTCATGAATCTGCTACTCCAAAAAACCGGTGTTGTGTCTGGTTTTTTTGTACAAACCATCTCCTCCAATTCTTGTTATTCCACATTCGTGTCTCGCCATACATCTAATCACAACCCATCTCTTGATTTCCTACCCGTTCACACAAAGATTGCAGCTTCAGGAGGGTTAGGACTCTTGCTCGGGATCAACGATAAGGGTAACCATAAGATACCAGAGTATTACGTATCCAAACCTTGCACTAAACAATGGCAGAAGATTCCAAATCCCAAGACAAGGTTTTTCACCAAGAATATAGGAATGATAGTAGTGAGATCAAACCCATTTCGTTACAAGATTGTGCGATTTTCAGAGCACAAGTTTCCCCGTTTATTTTTCAAAAATAACGAAGCATATTATTTTCTGAGATGTGAGGTTTTCGATTCTGATACATGGGCATGGAAAGAATTAGAAGATGTTAAGCTACAGTACGGTGAGTTCCTAGCTTTTCGACCACCAGTAACTGCCTGCGGTTCTCTTCATTGGGTTACAACAGGAAACAATGTATTGGCGATTGATCCAAACAAAGAAACTCACACCATCTTTTCGTTGCCTGACGCCATTATTGAAGACAGTGATTGTCATGAATCTGAAGAGCTTGTTCCGTACGAAGGCAAGCTTGGATTCATCAGAAATAGAAAAGATAGCTGCATGGAATTGT
>JAOTAY010000008.1:2234061-2255919 GCA_025629805.1 Erythroxylum baracoense | reverse complement strand
ATAATAATATAGAGACAGTTGACACATTGCCAATGAATTCTCTGTAATTTGGTTTATACGCAACTTGTAATCCTGAGTCTCTGCCTTCTGTTGTTCCTGCAAGACCAAAAACTTTTAAAATGTTGTCAGCATTATCGAGGACAGAAGTGGAGTGATGAGCTAAAGCTTGGTGCACATAATCAAGGTATTTGGGTTTGGTGTGAGTTCTCTGGCTTCTCCTTACAATATTGTTTGGAATAGTGTTTTTGTTGGTGATAATGTCTGGTTATGTTTGTGTGTCTGTGGATTCTGCTGCATGTTCAATACTTAGTGTGTTTGACAAAACTGGCATGTCATCCTGTGCAACTGTCTCTATATTATTATCCTCTGTTGTGTTGTGAGGGAATAAGGGTAATGGTCTGTGGGCTGAAGTTGTTGTTGGGATTGCAAAAGGGAAGGTATTTTCGTGAAAAGTGACATCCTTTGAACTGAAGATGGTTTTTGTTTCCATGTTCATGACTCGGTAGGCTTTGTAGTCTGGCATATATCCTAAGAAAACACATTTAACAGATCTAGGATCTAATTTTGTTTTGTTAGGGGTTTTATCTAGGTTAGGGTTTTGTGTGGGGTTGCTCGCCTCACTATCGTTAGCCATGTTGGACATTTAGGGTAGGTTCGTATGGATCAGACCTTAAATCTCTGATACCATGAAAAACAATGTAAAGGTATATGAAGAAATATTTTATTTCATCATGAATTGTTGTGCACAAAGAGAACGACTTTTATAGTAAGACTAGAGAAATCCTATTAGCTAGAGTCTGCATATTCTAAAAGCCTATTAACGGAAAGAAAAGGACATAGAAAGAAAAAGGACACCAAGATAGCCGTGACCTGTCTGGTGTGTTGCAGAGATATGTACAAACGTCTGAATGAAAAATGACAAACGACATGAAAATAAAACGATGTGAGGTTTATTTCTGTGTGGCCTATGCGTGCCTCATGCCCAAAATGCGTTGCTTGATATACTTCAGCATTTTAACAACTATCATCAAAATTCCTGATTGCCAAGACCTTGATGCTTGAATTAAGACATTATCCATCGGGGATTTAAAACTTTGCAATGCTATATCCCTTAATATGATTGTTGAATTACAATATTATGCTTCGCATTCAGTGAACTTTGCTTCAACCAGGGATTTGGTGCAATAGGAACATCTTAATTCATTAATCATTGATAATGCAGTATGAATCAATTTATACATGTACAATTGAGATTCAGTTGAGGATTCATCAAAATTTTCTAAGACATGGGAAATTCTCTGAAATAATTTAATTTTTGAATAATGAAATAATAATCTATTAGTACTCCATAAGATTTTATATGAGAATTATGTAAATAAATCATTTAAGAATCACTTAAAAATATAATTCAATCTATAAATTCAAATTAAATAATACTTTTTTCTAATTAAGTGAACTTAATGTAAACTTTGATTAATAATTTAATTAAGTGTTGAAATATAAAGTTTGTGAATTGAAAAGTTTTATCATAAGTTATTTGTTTGTTAAGCCAGGAAGGTCCAAGTGTTATCAAGAACAAGGATTCTATGCTCTAATATGTTGTTAGAGCATAGAATCTAAGACATAGAGCGAACATGGAGTTGAATTTATTGCCAAGTCTTGAGGCAACAACATTCTTATTCATCTATTGATGTTCATTATCCTTTCAAATTACAGTTCCGGAGAAGTCAACCGTATCAGCAACTCCATGACCATGAAGATACCTCGCATTTTCTTCTGTATACACGTGAGTTTCATTCAAGAGCCTGCAAAAATGTACGAGGATATAGTCAATTATGCTCTACTGTTACAAAACTAATCCACATATATGCTTACGATGTGTGAATTATCTTGCTCAAGACGGTAGACGATACGATGGAAGAGCCATCCAGATACTGCAACTCGCCAGTCACTCTTTCTCTGATCTTCTTGTTGATCAGCTCCAAATCCAGATTCAGCGGTTCATCCGATGCCTGACAAAAAAACTAAAGTTAAAACTGATGTAACAAGAAACTTGTACCTTCATCTTTGGCCCAAGAGTTCCCTATCCAATTAAGTTGTTTCTTGGTTTAGTGTAAGTTTCACTTACAACAACCCAACCCCACGAATCTGCAAAAGATGGCACATGAGCAGTGTATGCGATTGCATCTGCAGAAGTTACAGAAATGATCAGTTAGAACAGTGGAAGATACACGACCCGAATTGTCAGATTTTTGCAGGAGACTTACACTTGAAAACTTGTCTAACAGTGTTATATATTGATGAGAAGACCACCTTGTGAGAGAGAACTCCTGCTGGTCCTGCCTATATAAAACAGTGAGAGTAACTAAATATCGACCTGTATATAAATGAATAAATGGATGAAGAAGATGACAAAGTCTTACTTGAGTGACAAAGATTCCGCCATTGTTGAGCTTTTTCTTAACAATTTTCTCATAGAAAGATTTTGTGTAAAGAGAATTGCATGGACCTCCATCCAGTGGGTCTGCTAAGTCTCCAATTATGACATCGAACTTCTCATTTCTGTTCTCCAACTCAGCCCTTCCATTTCCATTGTTTGTTACTTTTAGTATAAACATTCTTAGATAAATACATATTTAACATAAAAGACATTAAGATCTGTGTATTATAAAGCCACTAACTTAGCATCATTAATAACACATTCAAGCCTCTCATCGCTAAATGCTTCCCGGTTTGCCATTAGATGTAGGCGGCAGAAATCGACAACAACCTGCATTCATTTTACAGTTTCAACCCAATTTGTCATTTAGTCGAACAGTGTGAAGAAACTGATTGTTTTCTTTTTTTAACGTTACGGAATCATTTTATAATGTCTTTCATCCACGTCAGTACTAGGGTTCGATCGGCTTACCCTGTCAATATCACACATCACAACTTTTTCTATGCCCCTGTGCCTGAGTGCTTCTCTTGCAGCAGACCCTTCGCCACCTCCCATTATGAACACACTTTTGGGGCTGCAGAATATATCATTCACATAAAAGACAACAAAGAACTGTTGTCAGTAAACTTGAGGTTTAAAGCGGAAAAAGAAGGGGACGTAACGCATAACGACAAGCTGAACGGAAGAGACCTAAGGAAAAGGGGTATTAGTTTTTTGCACATACCTTTCATGGAGCAAGAGAGCTGGATGAACCAAGCACTCATGGTAAACAAACTCGTCTCTTTCCGCGCTTTGTAACTTGCCATCTAAGATCAAAACCTACATGCAATTCACCATAAAGTCAAAAAACACAGACTTTTCTGGAAAAAAAAAGATTCCGAAAGCAAAACCCGACCTTTCCGAAGTACTTAGTATCCAAGAGAAGAATGTCCTGGAACTGACTGGTGGTTGCATGCAGAATCCTGACAGACATAGATCAAGACCATGCATGTCTCGTTAAGCAAACCAAAAACTAAAAAGAGAAACACACATCTCGGTTTCTTTCTCTTCTCGAATTTGTGTACCTGTTTAAGGCAAGAGCCCATTTGAGGTCAGACTCAATCTGCTCCTCATACCACTGGGTAAGCTGGTAAGCAGGGTCAACCTGCAAGTTATTGTCATGGTCATCAGCAGCAGCCTCATCGGCATCCATCTCCAACATATTCCCGTCGCCGTGAAGAATATTAGAGAGGGGTACATGTTCACCATTAACAGGGGCTAGATTGGGACCTGGAAACCATGGAACGTAGAAGAACATGGCGGTGGCAGCGAACAGCGGAGACCACATTTTCCGGGGACTAGTGAAGTAAGTTGGTGGACCCACAGTCTTAATACAAAAGCTTTAGTCTCTCTTCGCTCAGTACTCTCTATTTAGAGTGATGCGAGGCAAATTGGATTGGTAAAAAAGTGGGCCAAAGGGATAAGATCGAATTAAAAACATATGCGGGTCCCGCACCTTACTTGGCAACTGCATCGCATGCAGACTCTTCTCTGTATATTTGTTTCAATTTATTGGTCCCCATGTTGCGAGGTGTGAGACAATGAATGGTTTGTTACGTTGGAATTGAGGCGTATATTGAAACGGTTTGCTCGAACAGATAATGTGATGACGTCCAACGAGAAAAACGTGCTCCGGCAGCCAAATGTTACCGCAGTCGAGACATAAATCGTTTAAGAATAAGAACTAGAGTTGGATCAAGAAGTCGTTTCAAGTCCATCGCCATAATACGAAGCTCCAAAGATGAAATAACAAGGTACTTTAGGCTTCTCATAAAATTAAAGTTAATCATCACCATTAATTATGTAATTAATAGCAAATATTTTTAAAAAAATAATATAATATAAACATTTTATTGTTATATTACAGAGTTTACCGATTTAAAATTGTTAATTCTTAAATTCAATTTACTTAATTTTATAAATTTCAATACAATTTAATTCTTTTAAACCTTAAAGCCAAAATTCTTGTTCTTATGACCGCATAAAATCTATTTAACAAGAGCCACCCAAATTTGACAAAAACAGTCCTTACAAGCATATTAAAAGTGAGACATGCAAGCAGGTAGTGTGTATCAGTCCCAGAAGCAAAATAGTAAGACTTAATTAGAACGAACATATTACTGAATCATGCGCAGGTGTGCTGTCTCAAACAAAATTCGAGTAAAATCTTCAAAAAGAAAAGGAAAAAAAAAAGATCCAGTGAAAGCTCCCTGCTACCAACATTTTCCAAATAAAAACCTAAACAGCACTCTCATAAAGATGACTAATAACATTGGTAATAAGCAAATGGACCATCAACCATGGAGGCTTCTAAGCGACTGGGACCTCAATATCAGTAGCCATCATTGGTGGCCTTATGTACTCCTCTTCCTCCTTGGGAGGGTGGATGGTAACAACATCAGGCAGAGGAGTCATTGGACCGACCTTACCCTTAGGATCCCAATCAAGCATGATCTTAACCTTGATACCCAAGACACCCTACAAGACAGTAAATTTCCTTAGACACTGAAGAATGCAAAATTTGTCAAGAAAATATAATCATATACAAAAGAAGAATCTGTAAAACAAACCCAAGAGTCCAAACCTGTCTCAAAAGGACGTGTCTCACTGCAGAGTCAATATATTCATTGACTGGATGACCAGAAGAAACCATGTATCCGTCCTTGAATTTCATGGATTTTGCACGTTGTGCCCTCAGCTTTCCACTTACAATCACCTGATCCATGTGATCATATTAGAAAACATATCCAATAACCATTTAACGTGCAACTCTTTTGAACATCAAAACCATGAGGGCTAAACAGTCTTAAGACCTACCTCACATCCCTTAGCACCGTTTTCCATAATATATCTCAAAACACCGTAGCAGGCCCTGATGGTACATAAAACCAACCACATGGATCATTACCGTGCAGCAAATTGTAGTAAACTAATAAATCAGATCAAATAATGCGCTAAAACAATCTAGAAAATAAGCATGGCAAGCAGGCCATCAGTTGCATTGAAATTATTGCTTTAACAAAACTCATATACATAGTACGTTAACACGTCTAACAATGAGAATAGATATAATCCAAAACATCAGAAATTTTTTAACCATAAGACCACATGAAGTTTTCAATTACAGCGCCTATGAAAGCATAGATCCAAACATACAGAAACACACTATCTTGTGATATACCGTCGAAAAAGTTACTCTTGGAGAAAAAAAGCATTTCAAGAGAATTGATGGAATGGCGGTGCAGAGCTTAATTTTGTCATCTTCCGACACAGAGTTGGTAGCGAATAACCAATCTGCTTTGTAGATGACAAAAGGGCACACAAAACAATAGCAAAATTGAAAAGAAAGGTTGCTAATTCCCTTCCCGTACATATTAATTGCCTATCTACTGATTCCTTGCCTAATCCTTCCAGATACATAAAAGGAATTCATTACATCAAAGAGCCACAGATGCCCTATATTAAACATCTAAGCATAACTCAGTAATAATAACAGTTTTCAATACCAGACGTAAAATTCCACTATAAACACAATACAAATCAAAATTAGATCGATTGATTTAATACCTGCGAACAGCGAGGCCACCAAGAAGCTTGTAACGAAGAGACTCGGCTTGAGCAATGGCACAAAGACCTCTGTTGTTAACCTTCTCAGCGTAAAGCTCGACGCTGTTCTCCGGGAACTTGAATCGCTTCTGCACCAAAGAGGTCAGTTCCCTAATTCTCCTCCCCTTCTCACCTATGAAAATCAATCAAATCTAGTTTGCAACCAAATAATAGCACGATTACAAAAACAAAATTCAAAAAAGCATCTTTATACCGAGGACGTTTTGTGTACGAGTGGCTCTGATAATGATCTCGGTACGCATAGGAGTGACTCTGACCTCAACGCCGGAGTAGCCATCCTCAGCAAGCTCTCTAGTCAGTACTTCGTTAAGCTCAGCATAGAAAACTCCGTCGGCAACGAACTGTAACGCCACAAGAAATTATTTAGTAAACAACTCGATCAGGGGAAGAAAAGAGCAAACGGAGAAAACGAAGAGAGGAACCTTTCTCTTCTTGCTCATCTGGGTTGCCATCTTGTAGTAATGGGTTGTTTTTCGCAGAAGCGGAGAGATCTGAGATGTACGCTGGTGGCTGTGCTATCTGCAAACCCTAGATAACTGAATTGTGGTGGTGCGCCAAGAGGGAGTTTATATAGCGTATTTGGATCCGACGGTTATAATGAATTCGAGGGTTTAATCAGTACGGATGGGATAAGTTATGAGTCCCGGGCCTGCATTAAATAATGAGAAATCCAGAGAGTGAAAGCCCAAAGACATGAAAGAAGGACCTTAGGGCCTTCGTTGTGGATCCATTACAGATTTAAGTAATTTTGGGCTTTTATCATAATTAAGCACAGGCCCAAATTGAAAAGTCAGTTAGTGAGTAGAGTCAGAGAAAATGAGAGATCAAATATGCTAATAATTAAATAATTTTATAAAAAACAATTTTATGTTTATAAAATTCAAAACTTGGAATAAAATATTCTTTTTTATTTATTTAATACGAGCTTCTTACTATTGAATGAAGTGGGACTTGCAAAGTCACATGGTGGATTTTATCACCCTACCACTTTGCAGACCAAAAAGTTCCAAAGCAAGTGAACATAAAAAGGACAGGTAATTGGATCATGGACACGCATCTACTTAAAATAGGTAACAAACATTAAAGGGTGTTCCACTTTTTTTAAATGGATAAGAAAATAAATATGTTCAAAACTTGACCTGACGTTAAACTGGTAAGATAAAAGGTTTAAGGTTTAAAAAGTACAATCGTTATTAGACCATCGTAAAACATATTAAAGATTGAAAAAAACTGAAAAAATTTAAAAATGATTGAAAGTCTTATCCTTACTTTTCGAAAAATTTAAAATTTAGTTAAAAAAGATAATGTAAAATAAAATTTAATATATTTATTATGGTTTATAAAAAGCTATTAGTTTAGAAATTTTGACTGATTAATTAATAAATTGAATATTTTTTAACAATAAAAATAGTAAATTAAATCAAAGCGAAAAATTAAAATCAAATTGAAAAGTTAACTGGTTCAAAATTTTCACTGGTAAATTGATCAACTGGCTCAACTTTTAAATCATCTAACAACACACCTTTCCCCAATTTAAAAAGTTATTAAATCAAAATTGCAAGTAAAATAGGAGATATTACCCTCTCGAGAAAAGCATATCAAATCTTCTGTTCCAGTTACTCTGTTTTAATCATGTTCTATTAAATCTCATCTATATATTTACGTAGATTCTCATAAATACGTAGATGAAATTTAATAGAATACGATAGAAATATATTATCGGTACAGTAGATCTGATTATTTAAAAAGGAAAGGGGTTTGTGACTTATGCATTGGCTTTTTATTATGGTTGTGTGATTATTGTCATTGGGTCCTCTAATGATGTAGATATCTAGTTATAATATATTAATATCTATCATTATTGTAATGCTTGCATTGAAAAGGGTAAAGTAGACTTCGGTTCCTTTCTAACCTATTCGGTGGAAATGAAATAAACAAACGGAAAGTAAGCAAAAGTTAGGTTCCCACTTCACATATGTTGTGTATAAGCATGTTTAGTTTGTCTTTTGCTTACCAATTTACCTGTTTTCTCATCTCAAAACAAACTACATATTCTAATGCTTAAGAGCTCTTACAGTGATTGGATCAAGTCATAGACTTTTCTTTCTTCCTTTGCCTTATGTAAATAGGTGTACATGTTAGAAAATTTAGTTTTCATAAATTACATTGCTATTACATAATATTACAGATGATAAGAGTATAATTGTGATTAATGAACAAATAATTGCGATAAAATAAAACAATCTCTACATAAACAGACTTTGACTTATAACTATAAAGTAAGGATCATAGCTGATCAAACAATATGGTTCTGGGGTTGGAAAATAATTGTTGGAACAAGAAATTAACAGTAGCTTGTTCACTGTGTCAATGAAGCCAGATCAAAGGTCATTGAATGCAAGTAACCAATCATGTCTACTTGCAGATTTTGTAGTTCATTTCATTTACAGGATTTTCACTGTTATATGACTCTTTCATTTTCCCTTAAGCGTCTCCCTCAAGTAGCCGCAGATATTAACTAGCGTGTCCTTATACAAAACAGATGTAATAAGTGCCAGTCCTTTATACCTCCACAGTCGACACTTCACATCAATGGCACCCTTTAATGGCAGTACATTGGCAGTGACATGAATGTGCAGTATTACCTATCTAAGCATAGCACAGTTGCCGTTAGCTACCACGCTTAGATAAGGACAAAATTACAGGGAACAAGTTGGACATGATCTACTCAGTTTTGTAGAGAATCAAAAAGAACTCACCAAGAAATGATGGTGAAACAAGAATTGATCTAAAAGGAACGTGAATGGCCGATGCACACCCTCGCCACTAACTTAGAAAAGATCATTTTAACAGGGAACAAGCCATTTCCAGCAATCACTCATGTGGGGTCATTTCTTCTCCTAAGATCAGAAGATTAGGCCACGACATGTAGTGGGTCCACAAAAGGAAAGACATCTTCTCAATCAGTGAGAGGGAACTCACTGCTGCTGCTGCTGCGGCTTCAGCTGGTGGTAGCAGTCAGCAACTTGAAGCAAGTCATAAAGGGCTTTTTATTGCCAAAAGAGAATAATTCAAAGGAAAGAGATTGGAGAGTAAAAGAGAGAGAACCTAAGTAGAGGAAGGAGAGGGATAAGAATGGAGAAGTTAAGCTACAAATCATACAAGAATATTAAAATAAAGTTAATAAGAGACATCCTTTGGGGCTCTTTGTCGTGTTACTAGGTGTCACTGTTTGTACATGCCTGTCTGTCTCATGAAATTCTAGTGCTTTGCTTTAAGCTGCCTATAGAATACTATATTTTCCATCTGTCAAATAACCCTCCAGGACTAAGCCGTTGTCATTGGTTACAACAGATAATAGAATAGTCAAAAGCTCATCATTTCTTATCTGAGATTCTGTTCTTGTGGTGGCGTGTGATTGGGAACCAAAAAGATTATCCAAAAAAGCTGTCTTCTTACACTGCTGCAGAGCATCTTCCCAGACGTGTAACAAAGTATGTTTAGCTCACAACAAACAATAGCAAAACCCTGGACAGTGATTTCATGACAGAGGACGAGAGTGGATGGAAAAAGGATAAAGGAAAATTGGGAAAAAAGAAAGGGAGGAAGAAAAAAGTAGGCTTCATCCTTGTAGGAGAGAACACAAAACGGTATCTTGAAGCTCCCCACTTCAATTCTCAGCCAAGGGCCTGGAAGAACTTGGTTAATGTTGAAAAGGGAACGAAAAGGGGTCTTCTTGGACAGTTTAAAAGCACAAAAATTGAAAAAACTAGCAAAAGTAGAGAACAAGCATTTATGAAAAATAAGATTCACTTTGTAAAGAGTAAAAACGGTATCAAACTTTTGACAAACATAAAAGGTAACTAGAAGCCAAAAGTGCATAAATCTATTCACTTGGGGTATCAAGGAAGTCTTTAATTTTCATCCAAAAAGCAAAGCACACAGAATTAAGTGCCGATCAGTTGAGTGCTTGAGTGCAACACCAAAAAACAGAGATGCAAAAAGTTTGCTCTAACTGATATAAGGAAGAAGAGAAAGAACAAAAAACTAGATGACATAAATATGCTTCGTTTCCATTAGATCAACAGTTACACAGTTACATTTGGACAGAATTTTGGGTCAATTATTTCTCTAAGAAGAAAATGTAGAGTGGATTGGGGTGAGAACTGGAGATGATTCCCAGATACAAAAAGTTACAAAATGTAATAATCACGGTTCTTACTACCTCAACACAGCCGTGAGCTTTCACTCCTCGCTCTGCAAAGAATTATGAAAAACGGCATCTTTCTATGCAGGCCTATGTCTCTTCTGACCAGCTTTGCCGTCAGATTTTAAAGCACCACTAGAATCACCTTCTGAGGAAGCTTCCATGGATTTGGTGAAGGAGCTGGAAAGATCAGCATAGAGGTCAACAACCCTCCTGATATTGTTGTTCAGCTCCCTAATTAGACCCACATTTCTGCTGAGGTTGTCAGGGATCTTAGACTCATGGTTCTGGTTTATCTCATTGATGAGTAGCCTATTCTGATCCAAGATGTTCTGTACCTGAACGAAGTTCTTCTGAAATGTCTGCAAGACCTTGCCATCTATCTGAGTACCATTCCCAAGAGCTGAGAATGTGTCGCCCTCCATTTTAACTTTTTCCTTTTCTGGAGTCAGAATTCCCTATCAAATCAAAAACCAATCCTGCATCAAAGAACAAGAAAAAAGATGAGGATTTTGTGAGGAAGAACAAAAAGAAGATGAGACTGGGTTTGGTATGCTATACACATATGTTTATTACAATAAGCACCCATAATCATATCTATCCATCTAGACTTGGCTGCGTTACCCAAAGCCCCAGACAAAAAACATGAGAAACTCGGTCTAACCATATGGGACAAAGAGTATGCAGTAGAAATCATGACCTGGGTTCCACTTCCACACACGGATCTAAGAACAAGAACCAATAATAATAACAATAATAATATTATTATTATTGAATATGATGAAATATGGAAAAGCAGATCCCGTTTCCATAAAAGGGAACTCTTTTTATGAACTGAGAAAATGCCCACCTAAAAACTCTGTTTCGGAGAAAAATCTCAAAGACCAAAAAAGGCCCAGTCAATGATGCACAGAAGATGTGGCCAATGAGGTGTGTAGTGTACTACTGCTGCAGACATAACATCATTAACCTTACAGAAACACAATTTTGAATACGGAACATCGATAATTTAAAACACACAAAAACTAGAAAACGTTGGGATTTGCTTAAAAATCAACAACAATAGAAACCAAAAAAGACAAATACTGAGAATTCAAGCGTCAAAACCCGTACGATAAAAACCTGCAGTCACTGAAGCCTGCATAAAATTCCCGAAGTGGAAAAAGAACCATTCAAACGAGTTTCCCGTAAAGAATGGAAAGCAGCCCAGCAGGGACAAGAAGATCTTCATAGAAAAAACAACACATATTATATATATTATATCTTGAAATACCCAGAATCAGATGGAGAAAGAGCGACCAAAAAAAGCTACTAAAACAACCATATGCAGAAATAAGATCAACGGGGTTTTGAGTGTAGAAAGTGGGAAAACCAGAAGAGTAACAAAGATGAAAATTTTAATGAACCCATCAACTGAAGAAATCAATAAACTCCAAAAAAGAAGAAAGAAACTGGGAAGGTATAAAGTATAGTTATAGTTACATATATATATATCGTAACTTTTGTTTTTATCCTGTATGGATATAGAAATAGTACTACACATTTAATAATACCTACTCATATCCAAATATATTATATAACCACCCACCTCACCTTCAAAATCTGAACATTATATTCTGGAAGAAAAGGCAGTGATTTGAAGAAGACGAGGAATTGGTTTCTTTCCGAGGTATGAAACGACGAGGCAAAGATCGGCGATGTTTTGAAACTGAATCTAGAGAGAGAAAACACAGGGTTGTCTGTGAAATTATGAGGTTTTCTAGAGAGAGAGAATACGTAGATTTGACAGTCACGCTCGGACCACCTGGGTGTCTAAACTAAATATTATGCTTATATTATTATTTTCGATTTTGTTCAGGTCAGTCAGTGGGAGTGGGAGATGGGTCTTTCTACCATGTTTTTCGCTCAGATACACGGCACGATTTCTCCTTGTGTCAATATCTTGGACACGTGGCACGTTCCCTGTGAGCTTGCGTTAAATCTGAATTGACAAAATAATATTCCTTATTTATATTTCGAGAGAGTTAATAATTATTATATTTACTAAAACAACTAGGAACGAAGGGCATCGTCGTAAATTTGTTTCGACCAAACCAGTTTGGTCTGCCCCAAGTCCACCGGCGGCTCTTCGTCTTGGCCGAGAATGGGAACTTCCGACCTTTTTCTTCGACAGAGTTACATACTACAAACAAGATCTCGCGAACAACTGTTTTCGTCCAATAAGGAAGGGCCGCGTGTATAGCCGGGCTCGGGAAATCTACAGCTTCGGATCCGAGCCTATCCAGATACCCGAGGAGAGCTTGTTTGTTATATAATATATATATCCAAAAAGTGGGGCTTATGAACTCCCATCAATCATCATGGACCTGATGCACATGATGCAGGAGGAGGAGAATAGAATCTATAGATGTTCCTAGGCAGGGATACCTAGGCTCACGCCTAGCTTCACCACTGTCACATTAATTATACACATGGCTTTGGTTTTAGAGTTCTTTATTTAAAATAATATTAATATTTTGATATTATTAAATAAATTATATTTTTTAAAAAAATCTTTGAAAGTAAGAATTGAAGATGAGATTGTGTTATCACTTAAATTTTTTAAAATTTGATATAGGATTTATGCCGTGCGAAAATTAATAATTAGTCTTACATATATTATATGATAAAGAAGGTATTTAAAAATTAAATTGTAAAAAATGAAACAGATAACACCTTATAAGAGATATAAACATTAATCACGAATCTCATAACTAATATATATATATAATTAATAAGATTTAATTAAAATATTGTTTTTTAATATTTTTGCATATTTAAGGGTGTTTGTTTCTACTTTTATTTTTGGTTTTTTGTTTTTTTTATTTAGTAAAAATACATATTTGAAGTTTTAATTTTTGTTTTTGATTTTAGTTTCTTTCCTTTTTCAAAAATTATGAAAACTACAAAAAGTTATTATTGTTTCCTGTTTCTGTTTTTTCATAATCTGATTTACTCTCATTTAAATATTTAATTTTCAATACAAATTATGAATAATTTAATTCAAAATTATATATTTAATAAATTAAAATTAATTATTAATAAAAATTATGAATAATTTAATATTTATAGTTAAATGATATGTAATTAAATTTTAATAATTATTAATAAATATAATTAAATTTAAAATATATAAATATTCAAATAAATTTTGATTTACTGATTAAAACATATTTCAAATAAATATTAATTTATAAATAAAATTTTGATTTTTAAATTATTTATTTTATTAAAATAACATAAATTTATTAATGTTAATAAATATTATATAAAAAATTAAATATGTTTATTTAATTAAAAATAATTTATCTTTAAGTTTTATCTAATATATAATTATTATCAGCGATAAAAATATAACTACGTTAACATTAACAACCAAACGAGTTTTTGTTTTTATTTAAAAGAAAAACATAAATAAAAAACTAAAAGTGAAAACTAAAAATTGAAAACTGAAAACTACAACTACAACTACAACAGGAAAATAAAAGTATAATCAAATGGCTCCTTAAATTCTTATATTTTTTATATTTTATTACACATCAAACTAATCCTAAACTAAGATTGGCTTTGGAAGACACCGAAAGTCCCAGCACTGGATTTGATCAAAACTGATTACATCTCAGGCGTAAATCTAGCTGTCACTCATATTTTGTCACTAGATGCAGCCTGCACGAGATAGCGTCCAAGTAGCTTACATCACCTGAAGGGTACAACAAGATAACCTCATACCATTTTTTCATATATGGTTGAGACATCTTATACGACGTATCTATTAAATAAATATTGGTATGGCCCATAGTTTTAACGCTGGTCCTAATCTTAGGGTGTGTCTTGTAGTTAAGAGAAAAGGAATCAACTGTGCATTTAATGGGGGCCAGTTTACACGTATATAAACATAGGCCTTTCGCTGTCTTTTAAGTCGAATAATATAAGAGATGGAGAGATAGGACTTTAGAGTACGCGTCCGTGCACCACATGCAGAGCAGAATCATCATGCGTTGTTCTTTCTTTTTCCTTGCATAGTTTATTCTTAATTAATTGAGATAATTAAATTAAGCTTCAATGATTTAAGTTTAATTAGTTGACTCTGTGTCATCTCCATCAACCATGGCTTTGCGTTTGGTATTAGAGATGAAAGTCGGCTATATTGTATTGCTTAAATCCAACTTACTACTTTTTATAATTGAACCTGCAGATTGCTAGATGAAGGTAAACATATGGTTCTCTTCTTCACTTATATTCAGTAATCAGGTAAAGATTTACATAAGCCAAAGGTGCATAACGTTCTGATAGCTACTGTTTATCAAACTTGATGCATATTTGACGGAGACATTTGGTAAGGACATGAAAGTGGAAGAATAGTGAGGGGACATTGCGTTGTCCAGGCACTTTCACAAGCAATTTCGATTATTACGAATCAGCAACATATCACCGACAGATTTCGTTAATTTTAACTATCTATCAATGCAGTAGTTTGAAAAATATCTAGGCAGTAGGCACATGAAAGTAATGTTTTAAAAGGCAGGTTGTTGATGGATCCCATTCCCACCATGTGGGATCTTTCTGTTTTTGTTTTTTCTCCGATACTCACTCTTACGCGGGATTGTGGAGTTTATGAAGGGATTGATCTTCTTCATACCTTATCATCTGTTTCCAAGAAAGCACCAAAATAGATAAATCTGTTCTCAAGTTGACATTATCCGTTACAACATTATTGTTATGTTTTGTTAATTAAGTTTAATTAAACCAGTGGTAACGTGCGTTTGTCCTCTTGTACTATTCATCTCACCTTGTAAATGAAGATGCCAGTGGGGATGGAGCTAAGTTAGCCTAGCTAGTTGTTAATTCTAATATATCTTTTAATATAAATTTAGTAAAGAAATCCGATTTTTTTTAAAATTAATCCAGTGTTCAATTTTTTAAATCTAATAATTAAATGTCTAAATTTTTAAAAATCGAATAATTCGATTAAATAAGTTTTTAAAATGTTAACAGAGGTAACATTTTAATGTTTATTGTCTAATTTTTAAAATTTTAAGTACTTAATTAAAATTTTAAAAATTAAACACTTAAAAATTTTAAAAAATGTAACACTTTTTAGATTTATTCCCAATAAACTTTATGTCAAACTTCTCCCCTTGTATATAAGTTTCTATATATTGTCACATTTTTAGGTGGGTAAGATGATATACAAAAAATATATATATATATATATATATATCTGTGTGTGTGTGTATGTATTTCAATTAATTCATTTTTTAAATTAGTGAATATTAAAAAATCAAGCAAGAATAAAAATTAGTTTAATTTCGTTATAACCCGACTTAAGATAAGCCAATTATATTATATGAAGTCAAATTTGAACTTGATAATTTTATAAAATTTTATTAATCATATTAAATTGTTCAAGTCAAAATTAAATCAATACAAAATCAACGATCAAATAGGGATTGCTTGTTTTCATTTTTGTTTTTCATTTTTTGTTTTTATTTTTAAATTTAATAAAAAAACTTGTTTATTTGAGTTTTTAGTTTTGGTTTTTTCCGGTTTTCAAAAATTACAAAAACCATAAAAGATAGTTTTTGTTTCCTGTTTCTATTTTTTTCATAATCTGATTTACTTTCATTTAAATATATATTATTTAATTATTAATAAAAAGTATGAATGATTTAATTCAAGATTATATATTTAATAAATTAAAATGAATTATCAATAAAAATTATGAGTAATTTAATTTTATTTAATTTTTATAATTAAATTATATGTAATTAAAATTTAATAATAATTAATAAATATAACTAAATTTAAAATATATAACTATTCAAAAAAATTTGATTTAATAATTAAAATATATTTCAAAAAATATTAATTTATAAATAAATTTTTAATTTTTAAAATATTTATTTTATGAAAATAACATAATATTATTAATAATTTTTTAATAAATATTATATAAGTGATTAAATAAATTTATTTAATTAAAAATAATTTATCTTTAAGTTTTATCTAATCTTTAATTATTATTAGTGATAAAAATATAACTACATTAATATTGACAACCAAACATGTTTTGTTTTTATTTGAAAAAAATAAAAAACTAAAAACGAAAACTGAAAACTGAAAACTGAAAATTGAAAACTACAACTAAAAAATAGAAGTAGAATTAAACGACCCCTAAATTTATGCAAATTTGTATTAAACTTTTTTTGGTTCAATTAGGTTTTAAGATTAAAAGAATTCAAGTTCAGCCTGATATTTCCTATGTGTCCATTTTTCTTATGGATTCAACATCGGAGCATGTGATCCTCAGAGAGACAAGAACCTAAACAAAGTACTTTAGTTGTCGATTAGGTAATTTGGGACCATTACATATGTAAGAGATGAGTATGAGTATTACATCTGTTATGCCCACTATTATTACTATATAAGCAGTAGGATGTGACGGCCAGCTAATTATCATGTTTACACCATTAATACATCCCTATTTGCCATGTATCAAAACAAAGGACTCGCATTTATTTCAAACCCTCCACAACAACCAAAGCTTAAATCATAGTAAGTGCATCAATAAAATAAGAATATATTTGTAGAAAAAAGTTGTGATTGGTCAGCTGCTCTATCACTTTGCTTTCACAATATCTTCTCGTACTTGGAAGAGCAATGTCACATAAGTACGCGAGATAAAAGACGATCCAACTGATTTCTGATCACCTACAGCCTAAAGTAGCCAGACACCTGCAAATGGTTTATTTGATAGATATTTAACCTTTTATGGCACTTTCCCTTTTTCCTGGCTTGTACTCGTGCAAGCAAAACCAACAATTACTTGAGAAGATTCAGCTAAAATCTCCACACCATTTCCTTGCACCCTCTGTCTCTCTTCCTGCAAAATCTGTTTCTCGGAAAGCGATTGCCGTTGACTTCTTTTCCTTTCTCTTCCCACCGTAGCCTAAGAAACAGAAAGCACTATAAGAGAAAACATAAACACATAAGAACGAAAGGTTGAGCAATGACTAAACCAAAACAATTATGGGATTTTATTTGTTTTTTTGTTGCTTGCGTCTTTGTCACTATTCTATACACCACCTTCAAAGAAAGATCCAATCTTTTATCAGAAGAAAGAAAGAAAGGTTATCAAGTTTCATAATATGATCACACATCTTTGTGGTTTAGATTGTTAAATATCGATTGTTCAAGAAGGACATTGTCACTATTATAAGCTACACATATGTCAAGAAAATACTTGAACAATTCTATATATAATATTATTAAGTTTTTTCTTATGACCTCTTTTTTTTTTTAACCGAAGAAATCGAAGTTACTATCATTTGGATACGCACTGAGTAAACCTCCGAATTGACGTAATAGCCTACAAGTCATGTCAATTGGGTACTCCGCACTAGATAAGTCCTGTATGGCAGATTCGATCGAGAGAGTATAAGTTGGGGGATTCGAGCACAGGATCGAGGTAATAGAATAACCTAAACGAATGATATCTTTATCTAATCCATCTTAACATGCCAAATATGAGTAAGAATATTTATTCCAATTATAATGGTGTAAAAACACAATTGCAGATAGCTTGCATGTCTCTAGTAGCCGATATAGCATTCTGTGCTAGTTAAGAAGTAAATGTTACTTTATTTAAGAATTTTAATTTTTATTTGCTTTTTACGATACAATGTATAATAAATAAAAGGAAAGGGTTATAGCTATGTTGCGTCGTCAGTAATTTGCTGCAGTTTCGTCTCCGGCACGAGTCTGGCATCTCAAACACTTGAGTACGCTACACGCTTCGAATACCAAAAATGAAGGTGGTGAAATCGTTTCTCTTAAACGTTACTAATGTTATTGTGTAACTAAAAATGTCGTCTGATGTGTTGTGAAAGTCACCTAAGTTGTGTCGTCAATCATATCGTTTTGCTCCAGCTGCATCTTGTGGGCGTGAAATTTGAGTATGTGGCTAAATTAAAAATGCGTAGAACGATTAGGTTTTTAGGGATTTAACTTTTAGTCACGAGCAGTAACTCATGATATTTTATTTTATTTTTTATTTTTAAACTTTTTATTCAAATATTAGAATAAATTTATTTATTCCGTATATTTTATTCATTTATAATAAATACATTACACTATACATTTCCAAATTTTACTTTATTTTTCACTCCTAATTTTTACTAACTAATTTTATTAATTCATTTTAAATATCCTAACTCTTGCATTTTTACTTATTTTCTCCCCAATAATTTTATCTACATTCACAAATTTTAAAAATTTCCACAATAAAACTCAACAATATTTATTTTTACATCTTTAACCATTCATAACATAGCATATTCATAAATACTCTTCAATTCCCTTAAAATTTTATTTTTATTTTTTTCTATAGGTCACATGTGTCACACTCATAACTACTTAAAATTTTTAAATCATAATCAGGCTATAAATCCTTATATTTGTATAATTTTTTAAAACATTTTCTCTTTATTTTTTAAACGTGTTCTAAAATATTATAATATATTTATTTACACATTTTCCTGTCAACTTTTACTAAATTATTTTATCTTTTCTTCTATATAAATTTCACAACATTCACCCACATATTTCATCCATTTATCTTTTTAATTCTTTCGTTGCTATACATTTCCAAATTTTTTATTTTTTATTTTTAAATTTAACTTATTTATTTTATTAATTCATTCTAAATATTCAAGCTATTATATTTTTACCTCTTTTCTTTCACAAAATTTTATCTGTAATGACACAATTCATATCCATGATGTTTATTATGATAATATTATTTAAATTATTTTTATTTATTATAATTATTTGCTCATAATAGCAATTATGTTAATTAGACAGTAGTCAGTTAGTTACTTGTCTGTCGGATGTTTAAGAGGGATGTGCCTGTGCACTACAATTGGTAAACGCGAGTCCGCGGAACCACAACGACCGCTTGTTTCGAAGAAAAGGAGAGAATAGTACCAAATGGGGCGGAGTCCTAGCGAAGGAGGGCTTAAACAGAGGTGCATGGACTGCTGTTGAAGATGAGATTCTCACAAACTATATTAAGGTGAATATTAGTTTCTTCTTAGAAGTTCAATAAGTGAAGGTGATAACAATTGAGAAGCATTATGGCTTGCAGGCTTGAAGAGATGTGGCAAGAGTTGTGGCTGAACTATCTGAGACCTGGTATCAAGAGAGGAAACTTCTCACCGGACGAAGATGAGCTCATCGTCAGGCTTCACAAGCTCCTGTGCAACAGGTTAGTTACCTACTATTTACCTTTTATCTTCTCTTTTGTCCAAGCTTTAGAAGCGCGATACTAACATATCACTGACGTTATTGTTTGGCTTTGCTCTGTTGTTTGTGTGTAAGATGGTCACTGATAGCTGGTAGGCTTCTGGGAAGAACAGCTAACGAAATAAAGAACTACTGGAACACCACCTTGGGCAAAAAGGAACATCGTTATAGACACTTTAGCCAAAGCTCCAAGAAACAGGGTGGGGATGTCACGAAGACCCGTAAGGAAGGTGGTTCTCCTGTTACAGCTGAACAACCACTGACGAAGAAGGACACCAATGTGGTCCGTACTAAGGCAATAAAGTGTTCTAAGGTCTTCGTAGACCAGCGGACACAGCCAATGACACACAAAAAATCAAGTTCAGTTCCAACACCGGCGGAGCTTATGGAAGGTAAAACACCAAATGATAAGCCTAAAGAGCTTAATACGTGCGACGAATCGTCGTTATTCGGTAGCGGACAAAATGACCCGGACCAGGATTTCATGATGAACATTGAGGTGAACTTCTTATCTGAGACAACAATAATGTCCCCTGAGGAATTTCGGGATTTATGGGATTTCAGCTGTGACAACAGCTTATTTAACAGCCAATACTTATATCGGTCTCCAACCTTAGACCAACATCTAATGTTAACTGAGGAAATCCTCCAGGCTTGCTCCGCAGCAAATGACTGTGCTCAGCCGTTATCGACTTCAGCTCTCACTCCGGCCACTTCATTGGTTGGCCATGTAGGAGACTGGCTCGTGTATAGTATATAGCACAGTCAAAGAGTGACGGCGTCCTACATATGCCTGCTTATTCCACTCAGTCGCAGTCCCATTCCCATGATTGCTTGCTTATTTCACTCAGTAGTAGTCCCATTGTATTTGATAAAAATGTAAAATAATCTAATAAGAGAACACTTCAAGTGGGTGGTCACGTTTTCCAAATATGAACAAGACACATTACATTGTTCATTCATTCCCTTTGGGTTGTGCTTGTGTTACTTTGACGATAAGATAATGATTCGGAGCTCTCTCTCTCTCTCTTCGATGAGGTCATGTGATAAGGACGTATTGGGAGGATGTGGGTTCCGCACTATGACATAACAGGACAATTAAAATGGAAGATTAATCAGGCGAGAGGACCGTCCATTTCTATTTCCAAGTTTAATCAAATCATTAAACTTTCGACCAAACTTGGATGTACAATTTCGAAGAGTTTCGGTACATCATCATCTGAGGTTGGATTCTTTATTTCTTTGTAAGTTCTCGCCTCTGCACAGCTCCAGCCTAAGATTAGATCAGAAACGAAATAGAAATCAGAAATCTTATAACATTTGGGCCATAAAATGGGCTCTCATTCGTTAACCGTTTTCAAAAGCCCAATTCCCACGTTCCCACTTCACTGGATTGCTCATCAAGCTTATCTAATTGAGCTTATTCCCTCCGCGAGTCTCAGAATGACCTTGAAATAGACAAAGTCGTTTCTTCTTAAGCTAGGTTCGATCGGCGTTTACTGTATTATCATAAAGCTAACTTACACATAATAGGGATTAAAGGAACTGAACAAACAAAATGGTTACAACAAGCCTCCAAAGCATGAGGGTCAGAGAATACATTAATGGACTCCAGAATATGGTTATTTGCTTAAAACGAAGAACTGCAGTCATTGAACTAACATACACTTCCTAGTTTCTAACTGCTTGCACTGACTGCGTAGCCATCAGCTGCGCCATGACGGTGGCATATTGCACAGCAGTGTGTTGTGAACTGTAATGATCTGAGAGACCAAACTCCGCAAAGTTTGGTTCTATGTGCATAAAATGGCCAGGTAACGATCTCTTAGAAACAGCTTCCTGCCATATATCAAAGAAGTCTTCCATAACCAGCCTGGCTTTCTCCATTGATGACAGGGGAAGATACTCTACCTTCAAAGAATCAAGAACTTCTACTAGCTTTTATCTTGGGGAAACTAATCTATAATAGCAATCAAGTAGCACAGTAACACAAAAAAGCATTTGCGCAACCAAAGATACACAAAGGATGAGAGAGCCTATGGTTCACTGCTATAACAAAACCGGCACATCTGTAATCTTATTTCAAAACCAACATCAAGATCAAAAACGTGAAACACTGGCTACCTATCAATATCCTCTTTCCTGAAAATAATAGTACAATATATCATAGAAGTTGAAGAGTACAAGGGGCAGATTCAATAAT
>JAOTAY010000008.1:2193631-2219980 GCA_025629805.1 Erythroxylum baracoense | reverse complement strand
AAGTACTTGCCCAGATTGCTAACTAGTGAGAACCCAAGGTTAGTGCTTATGGATTGAGCTAGGGCCGTCGGGGTATTTCTGGAGCAACAAATCTTGGTTTTGGCCACATTGACGCTTAGTCCAGACGCACCACAAAATTGATCAAGAACGGTCCTAAGCACGGCAACCTGATCCAAAGTAGCCTTAGTAAACAAAATCAAATCATCGGCAAAGAATAAGTGGGAAAGCTTTGGGCCATCACGAGTAAGAGATATAGGCCTCCATCGCCCCTGGGAAACGACATCAGTAATTAAATGGCCTAATCTCTCCAAACATAGCACAAATAGATAAGGTGAGAGAGGATCGCCTTGCCGAATGCCACGAGAAGGACAAAAGGAATCCGAAGTTTGCCCATTAAACAAAACCTGCATAGATACTGAAGTAAGACATTTCATTATTAAGCTGGTAAGACTGCCGGGTAAATCAGTAGCCAATAGAGTAGCGTGAATGAAATCCCAACGGAAGCGATCATACGCCTTCTCCAAATCAATCTTGATGGCGACCATGTTTTCCTTTCTTAATACTCATAGAATGGAGGACCTCCTGCGTGATAATAATATTATCCGTAATATGTCTGCCAGGAACAAAACTAGACTGATGTGGTGCGACGAGGTGGCTCAACACCGATTTCAACCGATTGACTATGATTTTTGTAATGATTTTATAAGAAACAGTACAAAGACTAATCGGCCGAAATTGTGAAAACTGTAACGGATTCTGAAGTTTTGGAATCAAAACCAACGACGTGCGGTTTATATGGCCATCCCAAGCCTGATGAGTAAAAATTCTTCTTGCCCAATCACACACCGATCCCCCCACAATCTCCCAATGTTTGTGAAAGAACAGGGATGTAAATCCATCGACACCCGGTGCTTTATTAGGATTAATGCCAAAGACTGCATTTTTGACTTCCTTATCAGCAATCGACATAGCTAAAGTTACCCTCGCTGCATGCAGCAAGTAGGCAAATCGAGTAAGCATTGGACATTGCCTAGCCCAGCTATTTTCGTCTGAGCAGAGTGTAGAAAAATAGTCCCTGGCTAGGAGTTGAAGCTTCCCCGGATCGGAGAACCAAGTACCATCCGCTGTCTTAATCTTGGGCACAAAAAGTTTCTTCCATTTAGCTGTCGTGAGCGAATGATAAAATTTAGTATTCCGGTCTCCATGTACAATCCGTTGACATCTAGACTTTTGATACCATAGCATCTCCTCCTGGAGGAAGGTGTCTTCAAGATATTTCTGCAATATGTCCTCGAGGGTGCGCAAGGTTCAAGAATCCCTACGTTCAAGCGTGCGTTGAATACCTCCAAACGGTGAAGCAAGCGTTTCTTCCGTCGGAAAATATTACCAAAGACATTGTAATTCCAATCCTTGACTTTCTCCGAAAAATTGTCTAGATTGTCCTGCAAGCATCTGCCACGGTCCCAACAAGTAGCAACAAAATCCTTAAAGGCCGCATGAGTTGTCCATGCAGCTTGGAACCGAAAATGCTTCGAACTTAGAGTACGATCTCCGGATAATTCAAAGTGAATGAGAAGAGGTCTATGGTCGGAGTTGAGGAATGGAAGGTGCTGCACCGATGTAGTGGGGAAGGTGGCGATCCAAGAGCAACAACCAAAGGCTCTATCTATACGTTCCTGCAAAGTCCCTCTACGCCACATAAATTTAGCTCCCACATAGCCGAGATCCTGCCACCCACAGTCATGAACACAATCCTGAAAATCTTTGTTGACTATATTTTTCGTACAATGTCCACCTCTTTTATCCCCAGTCTCAAGCATGGCATTAAAATCACCTGCTATTAGCCAAGGAAGGTGCACAACGTGCAGCAAGCGCCGTAGGTATACCCAAACAAATCGCCTAAGAGAGGGGACTGGACTAGCATACACCGCAGTGCAACAAAAGGAAAACGCTTTCCATATCACACGCATGTGAATAAATTGTTTATGTGCCACCAGCACCGATACGTCTACGTCATCGTTCCATAAAATCCATATTCCTCCAGAGAATCCCGAAGCCTCCACCCTATTTGAATTGGAAAACATCAAGTGCCGGATAACTTCATCCGCTCTGGATCCACTAATCCGGGTCTCAACCAGAATAACGACAATAGGACGATACGTATGAACATAATTTCGTAGCACAGAAGGGAAGGCCTTACCTCCTGCACCTTGACAGTTCCATACAAGAATCGACATGCGACAAACAACAATGAGCATCTGTACCAGCGTCGATGAGCTACGCATCTGTACCACGGTCCAGCGGAGGTCCGGTAACACCATGGGAGGCCTCAGGCACACTACTAGGCACAACTTCATCATCGGTATCAGCATGAATGATTTCCATGTTAGCAACACCCGTCCGGACAGAATCTGGTGCCGCAGGAGGTGTGACATGTTGAGGAGTAAGTGGTGGAGATGTGATAGGCGCTCGTAGCCCTTTTCCCTCCGCCTCAACATCCATATCCTCAGCATGTGGCAAGGTGATGGAGTCATCATATATCACCACTTCCGTATGAGATGGAATAGAAATGGAGGCATGCTTCTGGGGAGGATCACGAGCAACTGGCCGGCGAGGTCCTTCAGTGTAACGTGGTTTATTTGGGTGGAGAGTTGGAACAGTAGCTGGATCAACAGTCGACTTTCCCTTGGCTAGACGTGACTGCTGGCCATTAAACCCGTGGCCCATACTAGTAGTCCTTTTCACAGGCAACCCTTGCGCCTGGTATGCTTGGGTGTGGAGTCCAGGCCCACAAGCAACTCTGTCAGCTAATCTGCCAGGCACCGCAATACCGTGCTTAGTCGCCCGATCTTGTAAAATAGAAAAACGAGATCCCCGCCTATCGCCCTGATTGTTAGCTGATGACAATCTCCTACTCTGATCACCATTCCGAAAATTTCGGCTCTTTCGAGGTTGCACTTGGATCCAAGGACCATAAGGCTCTGTCACTGACCTCCTTGGTTCTTCTACCGTAACATCAACCGCCGCCACCTTTTCACCCTGATGGGATGCTTCAGGCGTAGACTGCTGGTGCACCGTGCGTACACAGGATTCAACATTATGGCCAACCACTCCACAGCCGTAACATATCTCAGGGAGACCTTCATAAGCAACTTTGAATTCTTCACCATCAATCTCCACAATAGATTTTAACCGTTGGCTAATATCCACTTCCACTGCCACACGTGCAAATCGGCCTCGTTGCGATTTCAAAGTGGTATCATCCATTCTGATTGTTTGCCCAACCAAGTTTCCTAGAGCACGCAGAATGGATGGATGATATCTAGAGATGGGGAGCTCCGGAAATCGTACCCAAGCCACCGCTTTTGTCACTTGACCAGTTGAAGGGCGAAAACTGGGATTCCAAGATTGAACTGATAACACTTGACCCAAAATAATCCATGGTCCCTGAGTAAGGGCAGTAATATAATCATCGTGCTCAATGAAATTAACCAAGAAGAACTCATAATCCAAATCAACTATTTTCATCGGCCCCTTGGGTTTCCAAAGCGCACGCAGCCGTTCCTTGAACAGTTTGTAGCCGATTCGCTTACCAAGCAATTTGATCACCACAGCGTTCGCCCACTGTTTATCCAATCTATCTTTGAAAGAATGGGACAACTCGATTCCAGTGCCATACTTCCCCGGCACCAATACCACATCGCCCTCCTCATAATCTACCTCATCCTCGGAGGGCCAGTCAACTGCGACACCATCCTTTGCCGGTCCTTGGACTGCCTGACTATAGCTTGGTTTCGTCGTTGTTGGAGGAGGCTCGTTGAATGCTTTGTCACGAAGCTTGACCTTTTTAGCAGCACGTCCATCTCTGGTTGGAGAATGAGATTCACGTCGCTCGTCCATTATCAATTGTTATCTTGAAGAATCTAGGCCTTTTGCTAAGGTGTAATTGGTGATTGGTTCAGACTCAGTATTATAAACGCGTGTCACTATTTGACAGAAAGATCAGGATCATAACTTTTTAGTGAGGACTGGAGACAATGATGTGAATTGAAAATAATCGTATATTCCGTACTTCTGGCCAGTTGGGCTGCGTTGGCTGGCACCTAATGTGCCCTTTTTTTTGTTACAACTCTGTATTAGTCCGTATATTTATATAATACATATATAAATACGTGAAAGAAATTTAATAGAATAAGATAAGCTTAGTCCATAATGAATATAAAGTTTATATATTTAATATTTTTAATTTATTAAATAATAAAATTTATATGTCTTATAAATATGTCATGTCACAATTATATGACAAAAATATTAATTTAACGTAACTTGTTATATCATTTATATTAATAAAGATCTCAACTTTAAATTATTTTTATTAAAAATAAAAAGGTATCACTATTTTAAGATCTTTTAACTTGTATTATAAAATTATATAAAGTTTAGATTTTTTTACAATTAATTCTAATTATTTATTATCTTAAGAGTTATATTAGATTAATGATAAAAATATTGAATTAATTATACAAGTAAACTGTTTATTTTTCTATTCATTTCACTTAAATGATTTTTTAATTAAATTCAACTAATTTATTAATTAATTATATGATTTTCACAAATTAAATAATTTTTTTCAATTTTTGTTGTATATCGATTTTGTAACGATTTAATACTACTTAAAATTTTAAAACTTAAATATTTTATTTTATCAATTTAATTTTTAATCCAATTTTTAAAACATTAAATTAGATATTGTTTGAAGGGACAGACATATGGTACAAGAACTAGGTGAGGGTAAGTCTTAGGTTCGGCCCAATTTGGAAAACGCAAGCCCAATATAGGTCATGAGACCCATCATGGATTTGGCGGGAAACACGACCATCTACGTGAGCGGTTCGGCTGCAAAATCCAATAAACCCTAGCATTCAATAATTACACAGGAGCGTCTCCACTAGAACTTCGTTGCTCAAGCACGTACCTCTCTACGATCGCCAAATGGTTGTTCTGCGATCACGGGAAGTCATCCCCACTTTTCCGCCGGAGAAATCCGCCTCCACCTCCCAACCGGCAACCCCGGTCCAGACTGGCGAGCCGACCACCCATCGAACGCCACTCTCTCCCACCCCGAACCCGAAACCCGACCCTTCGGGTGATCATTCTGATCCGCCCACTTGCCGACGGAGCCTTCGTCTTGCTTCTAAGTTGGTTCCTTCTGAAGGGTTGGGTCTAGAACCGACCCGGAAGCGGAAGGTTGTGAAAGGTATGGAAGAAAAGGGAGAGGCCGCTGTTGTTGATAACGTGTTTGATAGTTTGGGTGAAAGAGATAGCAGTACTGGATTGTCTGGGGCTTTCATTTTAAGGTCTGGGAAAAGTGTTGTTAAGAGAAGAGTGGAATGTGGTTCTATTGAGGGAGTGATTAACTCCGGTGTTGAACTGGACGCGGTGGAGGATTTATTTGGTAAGGGAAATGAGGAGTTTGATTCAAATAAGGATTTGGAGATGACCATATTTGGTGTTTCGACGAGAGGCAGAAGATACAGTAGAGAAGATAAAGGGAAAGGCGTCGAAAAAGGAGATAGCGATAGAATTACACGAGAAGTTTCTGAGGGTAAGAGAAGATTCAGTAGAGAAGAGAAAGGAAAGAGCATTGAAGAGGAAGATGTACTAGTTACTCAAGAGATTCCAGAGGGATCCAGAGTGTACAGTACAGAAGAGAAAGGGAAGGGGAAGCTTGTTGGTGATGATTCTACTTCAAATACCAACGACTCAAAGGACGTGAAATTGTATAAGTCGAGAATGGAACAATTTCGAGATATAGCTAGGCAGAATGCTTCTCGCTTTGCTCATTTTGACCATGAAGAACTCAACAACAGTCATTTGTCGTCTGAAGATGATGATGATGATGAAATGCTATCAACTGAAGAGGAGCAAAAGGTTGAAGATTGGCCAGGCCCTTTTTCTACTGCTATGAAGATTATTAGGGATAGAGCTAATAAGGTTGGTTTAAAGCAAGGGGCATCCTTTTCACAAGAAACAACATCTGTACCTATAATCTGGACTCCGAAGAACATTCAGGAGTGTAAGCCGTCAAAAGAATCTGCTCCTTCACTGCAAGAATTGTGCTTGGCAATTCTTGCTAAGAATGCTGACGCAATCACTTCACTTGAAAATGTTCCTGATGCATTGAGGCACCAACTTTGCCAGTTGCTTTGTGATTCCAGGAAAATGGATGGTCATTTTTTAGATCTTCTTGTCTGTGGATTCCCCACAGAAATACGCATCAGGGACTGTTCGTGGTTAACTGAGGAGGAGTTTACAAAATGTTTTTCCGAGTGTGACACTAGAAATTTGATGGTAAGGCTTTGTAAGATTCGATTATGTGTTTTACATGCGGTACTTTTAATCACATGCCTGAAACAGAGCCTCCGTGATGACTGCTTACAAATTAGTTGCATATGAGCATGACCTCCTTCATATTGATATCGCCAACATACATAACAGCTATATACGTTGATACTCATTACAAGTAACACCGCTAGTGAACAACTCCTTTGAAGATGGGAAGAGGCTATTCAGTACTTTTTTTGTCAAGTATTAATAGTTACTTTTTGTTAGTTCAGGAACCAATATGATTTTGGGGCTAAGACGCTAGGAGCAAGTTATAGGTCTTGCTCTTATGATGCACAAAATTTTAAAGAGTTTGGGTTTTGCTGCATCTAATTAAGGTAGTTATCTAGTTTCTGTTTTGTTAGAAACCAATGCAAGTTATTCTGTTTTGTGCTAAAAATCAACACAAGGATAATCTACTTTCATATTCTGTGCTTGAAACTAAAGTTCTCTCAACCTGTTCATGCTTTAATCAGAATTATATTTTGTTTCTACTGATATTCTTGATTTTAACTGTGGAGATTAGTTATTATGTGTAGCTCAGTCAGATTTTGAGGGATTGGAATCTCTTGTTAGTTCGCTAATTGGCAATTTTTTCACCTGAAAATGCCTAGGATTATTAGATGAAAGGGCTTGCACTGATTTTTAGTGGATTAAATTGCAAACTGATATTTATTGTCTTACAAAGGTCCTGCAACTTGATCAAAGTGGACGGTGCATGACAGATTATACACTACATGCTACCTTAGTGCGTGCTTCTGTTAGCTTACCCGTGCTCTCCACCTTATCCTTGAGTGGTGCTTGCCGAATTTCAGATTCTGGCCTTCAATCCCTTGTTTCCCATGCCCCTGCCCTACAATCTATAAATTTGTGCCAATGCTCTCTTCTCACATCTGCTAGTATTGACACTTTGGCAGACTCACTAGGGTCTGTTCTGAAGGAACTGTACCTTGATGATTGCCAAAGAATTGATGCACCGACTATATTGCTAGCGCTGAAGAAGCTGGAACATCTGGAAGTACTATCATTGTCTAGAATTCAATCCGTTTCTGATAAGTTTGTGAGGGAATTCATTGCTGCCAGGGGTCATAATATGAAAGAACTTGTTCTGACTGATTGTGTGTAAGGCTCTTCAACGTTCAAATATTTGTGTATATCTTTGTTCAGTATACTTGGCCTGGTGTGGAGGCTTATCCTGTTTTAAATTCTAGATGCTTGCCTAATGCAATTGTGCTCGTTTATTTGTTCTGTATGTTTCATTTTTGATGCAGGAATTTGACTGATTCTTCCTTGAAAGTCATATCTGCAACCTGTTCTGGATTGCTTGCTCTTGACCTCTCCAATTTGAGGAAATTAACAGATTCATCTTTGGGATACCTTGCAAATGGCTGTCCACAACTTCAAAGATTGAAACTGTGCCGCAATGCATTCAGGTTGATAGTGTGATTTTGTGCAATGCTAGTAAATGTTTTGTTATCCTTTTTTACATGTGTTAGTTTACATGTGATATCTTTTTTGTTATCCAAATTTGTTACACTTACCTAATTGGTTGCTAGAGGCATCTTCACCAATACTCTTTGTAGCACAGAAAGATCTTTTTGACTTCTTTTCTTACTATCTCTCTCTCATCTTACAGTGATGAAGCTATTGCTGCGTACTTGGAATCATCTGGAGAACTTCTAATAGAACTCGCGCTGAATAGTGTTTGGAAGGTAGCTTGTTGATCTATCTCCCCACTTCTCCGAAGGGGAAAAATTAACTTTGTTAAACTTATGAAACTTTTGGTCATTGGTGGATGTTGCAGGAGTGCCATCCCTACCTGAGCTTCCATATTGGTTGCAAATCTTTGGAATTTTCCCTTGGTTTTATGGATTGTTGTACTGACTTGGTCAATCTTTTTTAAAGAAATTCGAAGAAAATAATTCTTGCTAGGTGAATTAGTTTCTTATTTACACTTGTTGATGACAATATTTTAATTGTAACCTTGTCCAGGTTGGCAATAATACAGCATTATCCCTCGCTAGATGTGCAAGAAACTTGTCAAATCTGGACTTATCTTGGTGCCGTAACTTGACAGATGCAGCTCTGGGCTTGATCGTAGATAGCTGCTTATCACTGAGGGAGCTGAAACTTTTTGGATGTGGTCAGGTATGTATTTGGTATACACACGAACAAGAATATAACAATTCAGAAGTACTTCACAACTTTTGGCGTGGAAGTTATGGCTAAAAGCTTGATATGAGTTGTCAATACTTGGATAAATGGTTACCCTAAGTTATTGTTTTATTTTGCAGATAACAAATGCCTTTTTAGATGGTCACTCAAATCCAAAAGTAAAGATCATTGGTTTGAAAATGTCTCCAGTCTTGGAACATCTAAGAATACCATATTCTCAGGGATCACCATTGTCTTATCGACTGATGTCATCTTCTGTTTGAATGAAGACCACTGCAGGATTCTTTGCAGAATGAGCATCGATGGCAAGAAGGTTGAGTTTTTTGATACATGATATACAGCATATTTGTATTTTGTGTTAACTGTGACTACGGAAAAACAGGGGTTAATTAGATAGTGGCCACCTTTTGTTTTCCAGCCACTTCAGTGAATCGAACCCTTTATGTGCAAGTGAATTGGGCAGATAAAATTATAGAAACATCTCATTGCCCTTGTTGATGGGCATTAATTTTGTGGATGGAAGGTTTCTGGGTTAGTTGTGATGATCTTTTCCTTCTTCTAAATTACGGTAGAGCAGAAAGACAAATTAGAACAAAGCAAAACAAAACATTTTAACTGGTCATAGGTAGACCAAAACATTTCTGTTTTCAACCATTTTGCAAAGAAGGGTTGCATTAAGTATTAACGCACTATAAGAATAATGAAGGGCTTGTTATATTAAGTGGATAATCTATACAAATACCACAAAATGGAGAAACACAACATTTATGCTGGCCACCACTGTAGTGGCCTTGAAATATCTCAAAAACAAAGCCAAATAAGCATAACAAGTGACATGTATTACGAGAATATTATAGCTTGAGGAAAGTCTTGAACTTGGAATTAGCCTTCAAAATCGTTTTTTTCCCACTGCCCATACTTGTTTTTCATCTTCTCATCAAACTCCTTGTCTTTAATCTCTGCTATTTTAGCAGCATTTGCTATGGATTCTTCTTGCACTCTAGCAAGCTTCTTACTCCTCTTCTTTGCGGTAGCCTCTCTCTCGGCCTCCAATCCCTCGTACTCTCTCACCCAACACTTGTGCATAGCACAACTCAACACTAACACTACCAGTTGCATCATTAACATTGCCATTAATACCCCACATTCCAACCTCACCAAAAGCTTAGCTTCCCTCGAGTCTCTCGGCGACTTGAACATTGCAAGACTTGATCTTTCTTTCGTAAACAAGGCCAATATGCCCAGTAATTGGCCTGTTAAAGAGGCCAGGAGAAGGGAAAAGTGGGTTATGAAACAGAAGCTCGTGAGCTGAGAGTAGAAGCCCACAAATGAAGAGAGAAGAGAAATGCCTGAGATCATGAGGAACGCTAGACCCAGCGAAGTTGGAGGCGTCTTGAGCAGAATTATAGGTGCAACAGAGACTGAACAGAGGATAAACAGAGTGAAGTTCAAGCAAGAAAGGAGAAGGTTGGGGAAAGAACACGAACTCCTGAGCTTAGAGGAGGCCATCGTTTTGTAGTTCAAATTTTTAGAGTTGTATCAGAGAAGTTTGTTTACAGTTGAAATCTGTAGTTCTGAGAAGTTGTAATATAGCAGATGGAATTCGGCCGTTGCATTACATAACGGCTAGTGCAGGAAGGGCCCAATGTTGGTGGCCTCGAGTGGTGATAAAGTAATGATTCGAAGCGCACCTCTCGAGCTCATGGTTTAAATTTTAGCGCAATGGGCTAAAACATTCAAAACCCTCCATTTGCAGTCTCGTCTTTTGTGGTATTCTTTCCTTACATTATCCAGTCCTACCAAAGGCCATTCATCTGAGCTTGTGCCCTTAATGCTAAATTCTCAAAACTACGCTCACACGCTGGTCAAACGCTGGCTAGTCCTTTTATATTTTTGGTTGTACACGTAATTTTATCAAATAATTTATCTGAAATGCGTGAATATTGTACTTACATGTGCACAGTACTTGTTGGACATCCTCTGCTTGACATATAAAGTTGTCCAAGACGTGTGCATAGGCATGGGCTTAAGATTCCGAATTGCAGCAAACCAAACATGGAAAGTACAACTTACGGAACATTTCAACATCAGAGTTCATAATGCATTATGTTTCCAAGGAGTTAGAACTTCTCCAAGTAAAGAATCAAGCCAGATATCAGGGCGAACACAAGCGTGTCACAATCGATTTAACAGTACAGAGAAGAAAATTGTTGCTTTTTATTTACATCAAAATCTAAATTCTTGTTCCACCGAACGAGCTGTTTTAATTACATCAATTTACTTGTATCGACGATGGCCATATGATTTGAACATGGGATGATCATGGTAGAAGATTTAAATGAGCCAATCTCCTGCTGTGCTTCTTTCTAATACCTGGCACAATAAAAGCTTCTTCAACAACTTGTCAATCTATCAGCATCTATAGGCAAATATCTAATGATGTTATACCTTATGTTTGCATTTGAATACTATAAAAGAATGAGCTCAGGAACTAATATCAAAGGAAAGGCATGCATAAGCTTAGCAGGTAAGTGATGTACAGTACCACGCACATTCAGATGCATGTGGTAAAGAAGAAGTCATAAATGAAATGTTCATAGCATTACAAGCATATAACAAAAAGAGCAGTTATTTTCACCTTTCAGATGCCAATCATTGAGCATGCGTAACTATGGTCTCAACTCTATCTAGTGATGCCTCTAATTTCCCGGTGCTCAGATTGAACAATGGCTCACCAGTACCTAAAGCACTGCCAGAACCAAGGCTGCATGTATGAGCTCAAAGGAAATGGTAAATTATGGAAACAGAAAGCATAAATCTTCCATAAATCTCAGAGGCAGTTGTGTTCAAAGTAATAAATTAAACCAGAACGATCGGTTTTGTTATACTCAGTTTTATTACGTTTGACAATATCATGACAAGAGTTTAGTGTATTGAGATCATATTCATAGGCAATCTGTTGCAACTATTTCCTTTAATATTATGAGAAGAAGATTCAAGAACTTGCCCTGTAATTTCAGGAAGAACATAATCTGCCCTCCAAGCGAAACGCAAATCCATCCCAGGACATAGACCAAGAGTTGTCTTATTCCGAATACGAGATATGCCATCACCACCTAAGCATGTGGTGAGTTTCCATTTCCATCCCGTAGCATGCAACTGAAAATTGTGGCCTATGCCAACCTGCCCTTAAATGATATTTGTGAGGTTATATAGAGTTTGCAGAGTCTACCCAATTCTATCAAGATGGAAATGTTACAATAACGCAAGGTGAAAAAGGTTCAGATCAGACCTGAAGATTTAAAAATTTGGTTACTGGAATCTTCTTTGAAAGAATACGTATGTCCTGATGTATGGGTTCATAGATAAACTTCCACTTTTTGTCAGGGGATAAAGGCTTCAAAACAAACTTGGCCTGGAATTCATTGCCTGGAGCATTGTAGAACTGAAACCCACAAACAGCCTTAAAATGATCACAATTCAAACAGAGTTCAGATCAAAAACTACATGTGCTCGGCAAACTTTCAACTTGAATCAACAAGTTCGATATTCTCATCCACATACCACAGGAGTTCGATGACTTGGTTGCACGTTTCTCAAAAATAATAAATCCAATCTTATATCAAAACACGATCATGTAAGGTTACAATGTCTATGTGAACATTGAGTGTTGATACTACGAATACAACAAAAAGATTCCAAAAACAAATTCATATCCTAACAATGACTTGTTGAAATAGGCATAAAGGAAGTCAATCAGTTATAAAATGGAAAGGGCATGAATTTCCTCTGGAAACATTAGCACGGGACCCAACCCCTGAAACCAACTGAGGTTGATGCAAATAATGGTTTAGAACTTAATTAGCATCAACAAGCAAACAGAAGAAATTCCCTCAGTCTGCAAGTCCATTACCCTCTATTTGTTACAATAGCTTTATTCCATATCACATATCAATATCAGAGGCCACCCACATAGACACAGGACTACAAAATGCAGATTTGCCAACCAAAAATGCATCAGAAAATGGGGAGAACTAAAACTATGAGCCTGTGGGCACAATCAGAAACTAGAATTGCTTTCTCGATCTTCAAATTAAACCCAATGCTATCTTACGTTAGAATGAAACAAAAATCAACACAGAAATGCATAATTTCTTGTCAAGTCCTGTTTCAACTAAAGAACACTCTTTGACCAAAAGCTTATCCCTAGTTCCACTCCTCCGAGCAGAAATCACACAAACCATAAATATCCAAAACTAATCGAAGTTTAGCAGTCCATTACGTTACTCATCAGTTCTCTGCAACATAGTTAATCACTTGCACAAGAACAAAAGGGGCGGGTCAACATAAAACTTGGACTACGATGTGAAGCATGGCATTTGTAAAATTCAAGAGAAGCAAGAAGTAAAAGGACAGAAAGATTCTATACACACAGAAGAATACCTCTAAGTTCACACCAACTCGCATCCCTTCAATCTCCTTTCTGAACTTGAAAAACAACTCTGATGGAATCAGATTGATATTGTAAAGCTCTTCCCAGGAAGTGGGTTCCGCGCCATTTGAACCGGACTCCATTCCTTTTTACTAGTCTAAATAAACAAAAACCAAACTCCACTCAACACAATGAGATTAATCAACAGATAAACAAAATAGTTAGTAACTTTGGGCCCGGCAAGGCAAAAAGCCACTGCTTTTCGGATTGAACCCTTTCTTTCATTTCATGTCTCTCTCCCTATGAAGCAAAACTCTGGTAGCACCCAATAAACACGGCAAGGTCACGGTGAATTACCCTTAGTGGCACAGTATCGAGGGAGTATCGCGTATTTCTCTACCGTTTAAATATATACAGAAGTATATATGAACTTGACGAAGCTGTTGGCTCCACCAGGAACACTAACACATGATAGTGTCTAGATGTGGACTAGGAAGTCAAATATGGACTCAGTTATGTTTCTCAAGTCCAATGAGAATCCTGAGCCATTGATGAGAAAGATTGACCCAGCCCACCTGAGCCATCGTTAAAACGACATGTCAGCGACCTCCAACGTTTCACACTTTCGTTCGTTCCTATAAAACTGAAAAGAACAGAATAGCAACTGGCACACTATTAACGACACTAGCTAATCTAGTAGTTACTGTCGCAGACATGTCGGCGACTGGTGGAAGAAGAATAGAAACATACGATGACTTCGTGGAAGTTCATGGTCTGCTCTTGACGTCCTCGGGCCTGCCATCGTCTCTTCACCGGAAGCTTTTCGAGAAGCTGACTAGCGAGACCTTCGATGGCGGCGCTCACTTTCAAGTGGAGCCATGCGAGGACGGAAGACAACGGCGGCTCCTCCTTACGTCCAACTCCATGCCTAAGGACTCCGACGTCTTCCTCGTCGACCATGCCTGGACTTTTCGCCTCTCCGATGCTTACAAACAGGTTTTTTTTATTTCACCGGGATTAAAGATTCGCCGCCTCTTCAAAGCTTTTGTTTTTTGATTTGTTTGCTGAGTGAAGGATGTGAATTGTTATTTGTTTGTTTTTAAGAGGAAATGGGAGATGTTTTGAAGAAATTAGTGCCACTAGTTTCTATCATTTTTTGCTATATGGTTTTGTTAGTTAAATTTAGTTTGCAGAGACTGGATTTTGTGGTTTTCAAGTTTTTTTACTCTCTCTGATTAGGCAGTTCTCATGTTTAGGTGGTTAGCAACTGGTTCTTTTGTTACTTGATACTTGCTCCGTATCAGCTTCCATTCTGAAAGTTGCAGCTAAAAGTGAGAGTTTCATTTCGTTTATAGGAGCTAGTTGGGCGCCTTTCACGCTGTCTTATGCTTTCTATTGGTTGTTTTGTGCTGAAACTTAATGATCTCTGAATGGTTGCCCTTCCAGTTGCAAGAAGTACCGGGGTTGGCCCAGAGGATGGCGTCTCTAATGTGTGTAGATATTGATTTGCCGGATGCTGAAGAGATGGATGAGCATGGAGTTCACGAAGAGAATGGTTCTAAATTGAAAGTGATGGATGTCATTGAAAATGAAATTCGTAATGCACAAGAGAAAGGCTCTGACACTGTTAAGTGGTTGGAGCTTGAAGAGCTTGACATCGATGATGATATGCTTCTGTCTCTTGATTTATGCAGTAAAGTTCCGGTGAGTCATCATTAATTTGACTGATGCTGTTATCTCATTCACAGAAAGTAAGAAAATTTGCAATTTACATAAACAATTTAAGATCTGAGAACTCTAATTAAACTGAGAAATGTGCTTATTTCCAATTTGAGTACCCTACTAATTTCATGAGCGAAATAAGGTTTAATTTAACTTCTGTTGTTCTTTTGTCTATTGTTATAGGATTTAGTTGCACTTAGCCTGTTGGGGAACAAGCTGAAGAATGTGGATGTAGTTGTGCAGGAAGTTTCCAAATTCAAGAACCTAAAAGCGTTGTGGTTGAATGAGAATCCTGTTCTGAAAAACTGGTACCTTCTGATAAATGAAAAGAATAAAACTCTTCTGTAATTTACTGATGGTGATTCTACATTAGGTGGGAATTGATCTTTTTGTTTCTAGTGATGATCGTTTGGCAGATGCAATCTTCAAAGGATGTCCAAGACTTGAAATCTTCAATTCACACTTCACTCATAATTATAGTCTATGGGCTTTAGGATTTTGTGGGGGTGCGTATGATAATGATAATCCGGATTTCATCCATGATAATGAACATCCATTGCAGAGGGTGACATCACTTGATCTTTCAAACCGATGCATCTGTTCCTTGATCAACAAGGTCAACTTCTATATTTGTATGCTGAATTTTTGGTTCATATTTTTGTGTGTGGTTATATTATATCAACACACTTCAATTTTCTCTATACCCTCGTGACAAAATAAGCTTAGACAATCTTAGTTTGTGCGTGTCAAAATATAATGGCTAACCACCCCCCTTCCTGCTTTACTGGAAAATTATTTGTTTTAATGGTTGGCATTGTGACCAATAACCAGTTAACCCTTTGTCCACTGGCATTGTCACCAACAACCAGCTACCCCTTGTCAACTGCAGTACTAAGTAATTTTCTCCTTCTTTAAGCAGGCATTTTCTCCTGTTGAGTTGCCGTTTCTTTCACATTTGAATATTAGGGGAAATCCATTGGAGGAGAACACAGTTGCTGAATTGTTTGAAGTTTTGAATGGATTTCCATCTCTGCAATCGTTGGAGGTGCCCTTTTAGATATGCTTTTATTCCTTGATACTAGTAAATGTAATACTGGAATGAGAAGCCTAAGATCTTCGTTCTTATTTTGTTTTTTGTTTTATCTGCAGGTAGATATACCTGGTCCTTTAGGAGAAAGTGCCATAGATATTCTTGAATCTCTTCCAAAGCTTTCTATTCTGAATGATGTCAGTGCATCAAAAATATTAGAAACTGAAGTTCATGTGATTGATTCAGTATTACAGCCACGTCTTCTTGAATGGACAGCTGAAGAATCTCTTGCTGATCGTGTGATTAATGCAATGTGGTTATATGTAATGACCTATAGACTTGAGGAAAAGCTTGACGAGACATCTGTATGGTATGCCTGTGTTGGTTGTTTTGTTTCCTGATCATTGCTGATTTCTCCTAGATTATGACATTGCATATGCTATTAGTATTATGTACTTGAATTTCTGTTCATATTTATGTGATGAAACTAACGTTCACAAAGAAACAAGTGTGCAGTCTGGCTAAATTTAGTCCTTATGGATCACATCTTTGTGTTTGTGGAATGGAGGAACTGAGGGAAGGGAAGCTAGGTAGGTAGGGTCAACCCTGTTCTGTAGCAGTAGCATTGACCCTACCTGATCAGTGCCTAAATATAAAGGCCTTTGCTTACCTTCACAGCCATGATTTACCTGTGAGATCACCACATAAACCCTTTTGTAGATGAATGGGTGTGTTCAGCACTTGCTTTTGTCATCCAATACCTACTTCTTCCAACAGTTGTCAATTATAAAATATAAATTATACTGTCAAAGGCAGCAGATGAAATAGGTGCTGGGTAGACTTCTAAGGATTCTTTTCATAATCTAAGAAGTTTCCCAGACTCACTTAAGCACAAAGATCTTTTTACATCGCTGTTTTTGATTGCTCTGATTCAGTAGTGCCTAACAAATTCCTCTATTTGGGAGTGGCTTCCAGGTATGTGATGGATGAACTTGGTTCAGCATTGAGACACAGTGATATGCCAAATTTCAGAGTGGCTCCATTCCTATTCATGCCAGAGGGAAAACTTGATACAGCTGTGAGGTTGTACTTCAATTTCTGTTCCTTTGTTGTGCTGCTAACAGTTCTCTGATTCCCCTTGACTTTTTCTGTCATTCTGTATTTGTTGATATTGAATAATGGAACTGATTCATCCATGAAATTCCAACATTAATTAACCTGCTTGTCATTCATATTTCATAGTAGTACAAGAGGGGAACTGAGGAGCTTATTGCGTTACATGTGATAAAATTTTAGTCTTTAATGTTGACATGCTTGATTTTCTCAGCTATTCAATATTATGGCCAGTCCAGGATGTTCAATATGGAGGGGAATGTACCCGTGATTTCCTTTTTGGTATTGGGGAGGTCAAACAACGTTCTGCCCGACTTACTGCATTTTTCCATACACCAAAAAATTATTTTATCAAGGTATTAATTCCTATTTAGGGTAAACTTTAATTTTTCTACTCCACTTGGTATTCATTTGCTCAATTTGCTTCAGGAGTATGAGAAGTTATGCCTGCAATTGCGTTCTAAAAGCCTTACTTGTTTACCTGCAAAGTCTTCTTCGACTAGAAGCTTGCGCCGCAGTGATGGACATGCTTTACATGTTTACACGGATATACCTCAAGTAGACGAGTATTTGACACGTCCTGAATTTGTGATTAGTATGGCTTGTTGCCCATTGTTCATCTCTTCGGTATTTTACAAATGCTAGTCTGATGCTTTAGATGTTCTGGTTGGTCTTCTATCATCTCCGGAAAAATATTTGCAGATCAAATATTGGTTTATATATGAAATGCTTGATTGTAGTGGCTGCATTTGATTTCTACTCATGCCTATTAGATTTTTAGCTGAGTTTGATTGATAAAGTATGTCAGAAGGTTGCATGTTCCATCATTTGTAACATCTGATTTTGTAAGTTATCATTGTGAAGGTTTCTAATGATAGACCAACTTAGAGGGGTTTGTGTTCTCGTAATTCATGCTAATATTGAAAGAGAAAGTTGTCATATATTGCCGTGATACTGATTCCTTCTACATCCTGATCTAGCATGTTTTCCTGATCTTTTGCTTGTTTGACAGCAAATGAACCAAAGGATGCTGATATTATATGGACAAGTATGCAAGTGGATGATGAGATTAAAAAAGTTACTGGCATTACAGAGCAGCAGTACATAAACCAATTTCCTTTCGAGGCTTGTATTGTCATGAAACATCATTTGGCGGAGACTATTCAGAAGGTAAAAAAAATCTAAAAGCAGATTGTAACTTTCATTTGAGTATTGGCGTTGACACGCAGACAGGTAAACCCGATTTGTTCTTCAGTCTTTAAGCGGTGTTATTCTTTTTTTGTGATTCTCTTTTTGCTACAAGGAAGCAACTCATTTGCACCTATGATGAGCTTTTGCTTGATTGCTACTAGAAGTTAATTTAATTTCCTTTAAACAGGCATATGGCTCCCCTGATTGGTTGCAGCCAACTTATAATTTAGAAACACATTTATCTCCACTAATCGGTGATTATCATGTACGTGAAAGAGATGGACTAAACAATTTATGGATTTTAAAACCTTGGAATATGGCACGGACTATTGATACCACCGTAACTCATAACTTGTCTGCCATTATCCGGTTGATGGAGACTGGGCCGAAAATATGTCAGAAGTATATTGAGCACCCAGCATTGTTTCAGGGAAGGAAATTTGATCTCCGCTTCACTGTACTGGTCCGCAGTATTGATCCGCTGGAATTATTCCTGGCTGATACTTTCTGGGTGTGCACCTATTCTTTGCTGCTTCTTTTTCTTTCTTAATATCAATATAATGTCAAATATCTTGAAGTGTGTTCTAAGGTCAATCAAGGATGAAAGTGTGATATCCTTCTGTAATTTTGACCAGTTTTATCTGATGAAATGCCCAATGTACTCTTTTTCAGGTTAGGTTGGCTAACAATCCATATACTCTCGACGAGCACAGCTTGTTTGAATACGAAACTCATTTCACTGTCATGGTGTGTATAAACGACTGCAGCAGTGAAGTTTATGTACATTACATGATTTGCATAATCCATTGCTTTAGTTTGACCTTAATGTTTTAACTCCAAATGCCTTGCAGAATTATCGTGGAAGATTGAATCACAAAAACACTCCAGAGTTCGTGAGGGAATTCGAACAAGAGCATCAAGGTGATGGATGCTAACCACTTTGCCCATCCAGTGAAGGGGACGAGAAGTCAATAATTTTGAATTACTATGGCTATATCAAATTCGCATCTGACATCCATTCCTAATGTTGCAGTTAAATGGTTGGATATCCATCAGAGAATCAAGAATATGATCCGATCTGTATTTGAAGCAGCTGCAATAGTGCATCCCACGATGCATTGTCCAACATCTAGGGCAATGTACGGTATCGACATAATGCTTGACGGCTCGTTCCAGCCGAAGTTGTTGGAGGTTTGTAAACTGTCAATGCTTTCAACTTTTGTAGTGAACTATCCACAATTTGAAGCAGATTTTGCATGAGACGATGATATGTTCATTCATATAAATGCATAACTTTCCTTACACACAGGTAACCTACTGTCCTGACTGTACGAGAGCATGCAAGTACGACACAGAAGCCATAATTGGAGGAGGAGAGATTGTTAAAGGTGTAGACTTTTTTAATTATGTGTTCGGCTGTCTCTTTCTGGATGAAACTGCTCATGTAAGTCCACTGTAGCGGATGCTATGGAGACTTGTTTTTGCGAGTATATCATATAAAAGAGATAAAGTTGGATTTCTTTCAAGTTGCACTCCAAAGTTCATCTTTTCTTCGTGCAAACGATTGGGTTACTTTTGTTTTTTTGAAGTTTATAAAGGTTAAAATAAACCTGAAACCCGAAACTATGATACTGTTGAAAGTGGCAAGGTCAAGTGAAAACGACACCGTTGGATGGTACGTGAAACCGTTGGTCAAGGAAGCAGAAGACCGAAATTAAAATGAAAAACCAATTTGTTGGCATTTTCCCTCCAGTTCTGCTCCCACTCTCTCTCTCATCGTCGATAACATCACCACCGTACCGCCGCTTGCTCCGACCACCGTCCTAATCGTCGGCTTCCTGAAAATGTTGGTTTATACATCCTATCAAATTGTTTTTTCTTTTGTTGAACTTTTCAGATCAAATTTCCGTTGAGAAATGGGTAAACGGAGAGTCAAGAAACCCGTTAAACAAATCGCCAGCGACGAGCCCCAAACGGTGGATGAGGAAATGCTGCGGCGACGAGCCCCATTCGTTTTCTAGTTCCTTCAGTTTCTCTTCAATGTTAGAACAAAGTTAAAGCTTTGTGTTTGATTTCACGATTTACGTTTCTGTAATTTGGGTTTTGCTGATCAGTTTTGAATTATAAGAAAATTTTCTTTTGATGGATTCTTGACTTTTAGTTGAGCGCCAAAGTGCAGCAATTAGAGCCATACGCGATGTGGAGATTGAACATATGAGAACTAGGCTGCGTTTGATTCGCTCGTACTTTAACAAGGAACAGTTGCGAACCCCGGCACTCCAATTTTTGGAAGCGAACCTTCCTAATATTTCGGTGGTCATAGATGGTGATAGTTGGCAATATGAGCTTCAGTGGAATGATAACGATGAAAACTTATCGATGCACTTTGGTGTTAATGGAACTACAGTCTACAGACTTGCATGCTTCTCTTTTTCGTCAGCTGTCCATGACTTACCCTAGTTACTCTGCCATTCCACGACCATCTTTTGGTGGCCACGGCACTGGCAATGAGTAAATTGTGTTTTTTTGGGTGAACTTGTCTCTAAGTTTTGGTTTTTGAAACTGATTCTTCCTAGCTTGAGTTCATTGGTGGCAGTGCAAACTGGTTTCCTAGGTGCTGATAATTTGTCAATAACGAACTTTGTAAGTGTTATAGTATCGCATGATCTTGCTGCTCTTCAATGCTTCTTTCTTATTGAAGATTGTAGCAAACTTTCGTTCTCTGTTGCGTACCAATTTGACGATAGAGTTTTGCAGGCTTTCGAGGGACATTCTGATAGAAGCCTGGGATGCCAGACGGTCTCCAAACTCCTGGGGTTAGTAACATCTCCATAAAACGTCATATAAAGGAGCTGACAATTGAATGGTTACTTTTGGTTTTCATGTAACATATTTAAGAGTGAAACTGATAAAAGAATAAGTGAAAACTTTTGCTTTTATTCGGATCTTTCGAAATTTGGTTCTCACAATACTATCGTTGTTCTTCTTTTGGTGTAGGTGAGCAGTCAGAGGCCGATAATTGGGATGATACCTAAAACTCATGAGACTGCCTAAGCCCGGTGAGATGCTTCTCTCAGTTCGGGGCTCACTACTGAGGACCTTCAAGGATGATAACATGGAAGCCATACACGGTATGTTCTCTTCCGTACGTTCAATATGCAGTTGCTCATGGTATGCTTCCCCTTTATTTTCTTCAGGAAGTTCAATATGTTTTTGTGAGTGTTATATTCGTTCTCTTATCCGCTAGTTTGTGCTGATGCTTCAACTGCTCGTTGCAAAGTCAGAAGAGGGTTAGCTGGTTGCAATCATTAAATTTATACACACCTAGCGGGAGTGTAAAGCACTTCCAAGTTCAAGATCGATTTCGATATACCTACATCATTATACAACCGAATAGAGTCAGGCACAACTAATTTTGATTTTTTCATAGCAGTCGCATCTAAGGATAATGTCAATTTCTACTCTCATTATGTTAACGAGCTTCTATTTTCATTACCTGTCTGTTCTTCCCATCAAGTGTTCGGTCAAATGTAATGCAAATCTGAGAAAATTTGAGAAGAAGAACATTGTAAATTATTATGTACACAGTAAACCATCAGATGTCATTTTTGCGCCTCGATGTTTCATGCCCCAGTGCGTATTTATCTGAACAAAAATTTACACCAAAATGTCTCAAAGTCATGGGCACCGCCATATTCAGTGTGTTTCAGATGATGTATTGGAAGGATTTCTTGATGTCGAAATCTTCTTTTGCAACTCCAGATTTGACATACGTTCAACCTCCAGTGCTCGCTCAAGCTTGAACACAATACAAAATTATTAGTTAGGTAAAATTTTGAGATGTAATGAACGAAGAAAAGGACATGTAGAGATTGAGATGGTGAATCAGAAAAGTACTTTTGCTGCTCTGTTGCTCCATTCCCCCAATATAGCTCTTAGCCTTTCATTCTCTTCCACATACTGTATCAGCATGCCATAGATAAGATCCAGGTTAGCTCCAAGCAAGATGCTAATCTTATTCGACATGATTAAATCAGAAAATCTCGTGCACAAATCAATCAAGTTATGGCTTTCACCGTCTCGGAAAGCATTTTGTTTTCTTTCTCCCTCTTTTGAAGAACAAAGACTTGGGATTCAAAGTTTGTATGACTCAGAATGAGGATAACCAAAGTAATTAGTTAGACTTTATAGTAAACAGCACACCTCCACACAACCATATCAGAGGTCTACAGTAAACCTTAAGGGTACTTTCAGAAGAAATTACAAGTCCTAAAGAATATTAAAAAGTCAGTGTGCTGAATCACAGGGTCATACCTGACTGTTCATAGTCCGCAGCTTCTGAACTTCTGAGTCACTTTCAGCTATCAAAGACTGAGCAAGCCTTAACTCTGATTGCAATTGATTCATCTGTAACAGAAATAACAAGATCCATGTGACTAGGGACTTCTTGTGATCACTCAGTGTAAGTTTATACTTAAAAACTACAATACTTTAAAGGTGAATCCGCCATAGTTATTTAACTTTCAATCCATTAGTTTCAAGATCAGAAAATGAGTCATAACAAAAGTTTTAATATCATATAGAAAACACTAAACGGACAGTATAGTCATTATCAAGTATCACCTCAGCGGTAATGGTTCTTAGTTCCTGTTCACGAGCTGCTAACATGTGGGCAAGATCAACCTGAAAATTTTGACACCAATAAACCAGTTAGGTTTAACGGTTTCACTTGGTCTTGCTACTTTTACTCTAAAAAGAATGCACTTCTTTCAGACTGGGAAGAAAAACAAAATTTGAGGAAACATACTGCAAACAGAATTCAAAATTACAGTCTAGCATAGATGATCCAGATAAGCTTCAAAGCACATTGTAATTCAAGCACGCTGAAGTATTATTACAAGTATCCTCATGCACATCTATTTGAAATAGGACATTGCAATAGCTCTACAGAAAACATTTAAAAGAAAAACTAAAAAAAAAAAAACTAAGCCAGATGGTCATGACCTGAGGCGTGCTCCCATCATTTGATCGTTCATATTTGCTCAAGGCTTCTTGTAGTCGAAGAATCTACATGAATTTTTTTATCCAACAACAATTATCAAATATAGTGGTATCAACAGAAAGAACCATAAAGCCAATTACAGCAGTTTGTATCCAGCATTTCACTTTCCAAACCAACAGGCTTTAGTCAAAGTACCAACAATGTCAATATGCACACACCTCCTGACTTAAAAAATGAAGATTCTCGCGTTGATATTGCAACAAAGCCATCTGCTGATCAGATAATCTACCATTGTCATGATACCTGATGCAGAAAAAATTAATCACTGGCGCATTGTATCTGATTCAATGAAATGAAGATACATCGGATATTTTAAGCTACATTCATAGATATCACAGAATAATCCATCAGCATCAGAAAACTTCCACAATGATCATGGTCGTGAAAAAATAAACATATTTCCAAGGCATCAAGTAATCTTTCGGTTAAAGCATCATTTCTCAGTTCTTTGCTAATAAATGCATCGCGTTTATCTCAAAAATGTGCCACCATTATCAAATAACAAGAAGAAGAAGAAGGTGTGACCAACCTCAAGCTCTCTAAAGGACTTGATTGTTGAAGTGGTGAATATAGTGGCTTCAAAATATCTGGCTGAGAATTTAATGAATTGTACTGATGCAAATAGCCTGCAAACACCAGTTATGTGCAATACAGTTTTCAGATGTAGAATAGTGACAAAACAAAATCATCTGAGCAGAATACTATATGATTTCTAAAAGCTAAAACTCCCAAGTATCTAACCGATGTAGATACTCATAAAGGATCCAGCACATATTACTTCTGTCAACATGATAATCCTGCATAATTTTTCAATGAAAGAAGAATCGTCAATGTTATATAGTACCAAACAGCATATTTTAAACTAGTTTCCTGCATGCCAATTTAAGCACAACTAAAGGACTAGATAGTGTATGAACAAATGATACTATCACCAGTTATTGCTCCTTGCCAAGAAAATTAAATATTAGATGAGAATGGTATCGTAAAGCTCATGTCATGAAAATTAAATATTAGATGAGAAAGGTATCATAAAGCTCATAGCATGTAAGATAGGAAACTCCCCTACCTTAGCAATGTTACGATTGAAAGAATACCAATGTGGGGTTTCCATACCATAACAAGAAGCATTGCAGCAGTTCCTAGAAGTTATACAAGCATTAGTTGTAAGGATAACAATAAATAATATTATCAAAGTGAAAGCATGTGATTGTATAAGTATTAAACTTGTGGAAAAATGGAAGTGCATTAGAGTAAATGAAAATGAAACTAATCACATTACTAAACCAATAAAGTCAACTAGAAAGTCTTCAAGTGAATATCATAATTCTCAAAATAATTTCAAAGTTTTGATGTTAAGCTATTTTCAAAATTTACAGACTTTGGGAAGCCGGGATGCTTTAGGTACAAGAGACACTTAATAATCTACATGTAAATATATAAATATGCAAGAAGAGCTTGGGACTCTATATTTACCATATGCCGTAATAGCAAATGGTAAGCGAACAAAATGCTTCAACTTCTGGCTGAAACTATAATAACCCTGTAAAACAAATCATGTGCAAATTTTTAGCTAATAGAGCGTTAAAAATGATACCAAATAGTTTGCAAGCAAGCAGACATGCCAGGAAGTAGATATATAATAGGAGCAAAGTCGCCAAAACTTTCAAGAACTTCCTTGATTTCAATTTACAAGTGTAATAGTTGGGCTTGGAGAAGATTTAAATAAGAAAAGAAATACTTGAATACCGATGCTTAGAATTGAAATTAGCAACTTTAATCCAAATTGGCATTCCAGTTAATTGAAAAATCAATTCAGGAGGAAAAGAATCAAGTAACTAAGAGATTTAGCAACGTTCTTAATGAAAATTACCTGCAATCGTATTTTTTGAACTTGAGAAACAAAGTATTGTTGAAAGATGCCTGAGACAGGGAAACAAATTCGTTGTGACAGCAGCGCTTCAATTCCACAAGATAAATACAACTCCATGTAGCTTATTTAAAATGATAATCGAAAATGACAATAAAAATATGATCATTTAAGGTACAAGATATTACAAGAATCATAAAAGTCAAACTTGAGGAAGTGCGAGAAGATCATCCACTTAAATTGAATACAAAATGATGATGCAATTTAATCATTTCAAGCAATGATCCATGGACGAAAAAATGAACAATATACACATAAAAACTTGACATTGAAAAAGAAAGGGACATTCAAAAAGCTCTAGAACAAACCTGTAACTAACAGAAGAGCAACATGGCAACTGCAAAGCAATGAAGGGATCAACTTCTCAATTGAATCAAACACATACGGAGCTACCGCGGCTAAAACAGCATAACCTGTCTAAATTCAAACACAATTAGAAAAGGGAACTAGGGAACCAAATTAGGAACTTTTCAAAATTCAGACACCAAGAAGAAGAAGAAAAGAAAAGAAACTTTGATTACCAGTATAACACAGTAAAGAACAGCCCCGAAAATGCTCCTAGATTTCCTGTGACCAAACAAAGGAGCCTCCTGGAGTATATCAAGGAACCTGCCATATAAAGGAGGAAACTTTGAGAGTCGAAGAAAGAAAAGTTGGAATTTTGGAGAGAGTAACAGAACATACATAGCATTTTCTTCAGGGGATGTGGAGGATGAAACGCCGTGCCTTTCTGTAGACATTTTTCTCCGTTATTGAGATGTATATGATTCGTCTGCGGGACTTCAAAAATTCTTTTGTTGCAGAGTACAGTGTCACTTGTCTACTTGGGAAATTTTCAATATTTCAGGGTGCGTGTAATGAATAAAATAATTGGGCCTAGAGGCTTTACTTCGAGATGAAGCTTGCAAATTTAGCCCAATCCAAAACTGTAGGTTCTGTTACCACAGGCTACTTCCACCGTTCGACGGACGACAGACAGTTCTGGAGACTATATTATTAACAGCTTCCACATTTACATGCTTCTGGTTAATGGGTTGCTCTAAATATAAGAACATCATTTTTATTTTTTTTGGGTAAAAGGGAGGCTAAAAGACGAAACAAAAAGGAGGGAAAATAAAAATAAAAAATCAGAAAGAACATAAACAGGATACAGCCACCTCAATCATATCTTCACGAAAGAGTGAAGTTAAGTCTCTTGGTGATTGTGATAGACTCTCAAAAACACCAGACTTATGCAATCCATAGTTAGCTAACCAATCCACACATGCATTCCCTTCCCAGTGAATATGGCGAACAACAATCTCACAACCTAC
>JAOTAY010000008.1:2147820-2163189 GCA_025629805.1 Erythroxylum baracoense | reverse complement strand
CCAAGTGCATTATACGACGTCGTTTTATAACAATAAAACGACGTTGTCTCATATTTACGGGCCATGGGCCAAACAGGGGGCCTGTCGGACCGACCCGTAGTTCAGCCCACCCTTCCTCTTAAAGGACCGTGGGCCGCTCACCACTGGTCGCCCCTCCCTGGCCCGTGGTCCGTGATCCACGAGCCATGGCCCGGCCCGTCCAATTCACGGGCCATTTTTTTACCCGTGGCCCTATCCATGGGTCGGTTTGACCAAGTCAAACCTGTTCACTTCAGGTTGGGCCGGGCCGGGCCGGGTTACTTTTGCCATTCCTACCCAGGCTCAATCTGGGCCTGACCTATGGGTTGACACGTTAAAAACACTTGAATCTAAAACTATGGGTCACCCATTACCATCCCTAAATAAAATTGTTTCTTCTCAATCTAATTTTGAATCGAAATTAAGTTTAAAGTTGAATAAGTTCAAATCTATATAGACAAAACAACGTCATTTTAATTATACTTATTCATACTATATCATCTTTATAAAATATATACAAAATAATTTTTCTAATTTGATCAAGTTATAAGTTATTGGAGTCATTAAATGTCATATCAAATTCAAACTGAAAAGAAAAGGGAAAGTTTGTTCAAGTTAAGACCAATGTTTTAAAAACTGATAAGATAAGAAGTTTAAAGTTTAAAAAATTTAACAAATATTAACTGTCATAAAAGTGGTTAGAAATTGAATAAAATTAAAGGATTTAAAAATAATTATAAGAGACTATCTTTATCTATCAAAAAATAAAGTTTAATTAAAAATAAGAATATAAGATGAAAATTGATCGGTTTATCAAAATTGATTAATTTACAAAAATTAACTGATTAATTAATAGATTGATTAATTTTTAATAACAATAATTATTAAATAAAATAAAATCAAAAAGTTAAAAATGAAATTAAAAATTTGACCAATTCAAAATTTTTAATATCAAACTGATCAAATTGCTTTGAGTTTTAAGGCATTAGTTAAAACTATAAGCTATACATTGTTATTATTTATCAATTTTTTTAATTAGTCAGGAAATAATCATCATTAAACAAAACATTTGAACACATCATTGTTTTTGTCTTTATGCTCAATATTAAAAATAGTTTGGTTTTTAAAAAACTGAAACATAAGTGTGAGCTTAATCGTGTATTTATATTAAGTAGTGGTGTGCTGGCTTGCCTACTGATGAGTGACATCCTGCCGGTTTTTTCTTAATTATAGTGAAAACAGACTTAAATCGATCAAAAGGGGGAGTGCTGTCGTCAATAATTAAGCAACGACATATTAAATAAAAAGATTATAAAAACTAAACACGCGGAATCTCCGAACCCCAATTTTTAGTATGGAATAATTAAAAAAAATAATTATCAACTGATCTTTAATTATCGGGTCAGATTTTAAGTGATGAGTGACATATTCTTCAAAACAAATATACTAAACATAAACTTAAACATATCTTGATTAAATTTCGATTAATTTTTAACTATCTTAGTTTATATATAATTAAATTAAATTCAGTTCGTTTAAATTTGTATTTAACGAGATTAAGAATGACAATAAGCTGGGACGATCCTGGCCACTTCTGGCCCCATCCGGCCCGGCCCACAGGTTAGGTAGTCTGTGACCTGGCTTGACCGCCGTCTGACCAGTCCAACCGTAAGTTGATCGAACCCTATCCACTTTATATATTTTAATAAAAAATGTAAAAAAATGACTAACTCACACTCGGCATGACCTCGACCCACGACCCTTTTAGACTAACAATTTTAATCTGTAACCTGCCAACGGCTCGATCAATGGGTCAAAATCAAAATTGACATTGCTTTGTCCAAGGAAAGGGGAGTAAAAGAAAAAAGTATAATTTCAGACATTAAATTAATTAAAATGCTATTTCTAGTGGAGAAATTCAAGTAAAGCAATTGGAGTTTAATTTTAGCTGGTCCTTTAACACTTATTCTAATTGAGTAGGAACCAAAGGATGTTATATATACACTAATTATCGTATTAATGATGTTTTAAAAATCGGACCGAAAATTAAAGTATTAAGAAAAGAGACATTTATTGTTTAAAAGATTCAATAAGTATTAGAATGTCATTAAATCATCCAAAAATTAAACAAAATTAAAAAATTTTAAAATTTAATTAAAAAGAATATCTTTACTTTTCGGGAAATTTAAAATTTCACTGAAAAAAGAGATCGTGAAATAAAATTAATTGATTTATTTTGGATTATAAGAATTTATTAATTTATGAAATTAATTGTTTTATTAATAAATTGATCGTTTTTAATGATAAGAATTATTAAAATAAAAAATTAAATAATTTTCAATTTTTAAGATTAAATCGGCCAAATCAGTTATGTTTTTTTAATTATTGGGTATTACTAAAAACAAATACAGACAGTATGATCTAGATACGTACCAATCCACATATATAGAGTGAGATAGTATTTAGGCCCAAGCCCGAGTCTCACATATTCTTCAGCTTGTGCCCATCAATCAAGCACATGGGCTTGACAACGATTAGATTTTACCTAAAAGTTATTAAACCGTTTCGATTAGTTGTCCTTGGAGGCTTTGACATTTCAGTCTAGTCTGACCACCGTCGTCACTTTGTGGGAAAGTTTCTTGTACCTTTGCTTATCCGAGTATGATCTCAATCTGTCATCACTTATTACAAGTAAGGTACAGTATATGCAAATCAACGACCTTGTATTAAATGCTTTGACTTGATGAGACTTTGTCAAATGTTTGGAAGCCCTCGTTTTGTTGCTAATACGACATTGTGTAATTAGTCAAACCGTTCACACATAAACCATTTTTCTTTGTCGTGTCATTTGTGTTGCGCTGTATACGTGAAGAAAACTCTGACCAGAAAGCGTTTCATTCAAAAGCAACGTTCTAAGGTTCGCCCTCCTGCAGGGAGGTAGATCAAGCTCAACAGTAAACTCCTTTGTCATCTTCCAAGAAAGTTCCAGGAAAGTACAACATTCCTCCACGTACACAACAAGCAAATCCAAGGTTTGTAAGTTTGGTCAGTTGTATACATATGAGGCAACATCAAGATTCTGTAAAAGCATATCCCATGTAATCATTAAAAGCTGCCCACTTTTTTCTCCTCTCTCTCTCTTCTAAGCAAGGACTAGGAGAATCTGGGATGGTTAGAGATAAGAGCATAGACATGCCTCTCAAGCGACGTCGTCGGCGCAGGAAGCAAAATGGTGGTGGCCACGGCCACAATGGCAACAACGGCAAGGTGGTGGATGGTCTTGTGCGTTTCTTTGTCGCCATGGTGCTTTTGATCTTGTTTTTGTACTTCTTCTTTTATGCGTTGGGTTTTTGAGAGTTAACGACACCCAATGGATCAACTCTCATACAGGTTCTCGATACTTAACCTAATGTATCAACATTCATGCACGTTTTTTATGCTTACGATATAGATGCATGGATCTTCCTGTTTCTTAATGATGTTTTCTTTCTTCTTTTTTCATGCATTCCTTGTAACTTGTTCGTATCTTCTGTCTAAAATAACCTTAGGCTGTCTTAACATCGTTTTGAACATTAGATAAAGTTAGACAGAGTTACTTTAGACAGAAGATTCGAACTTGGTCATACTTGTCTGAGTAGATTCTCTAAAAAATTAGGTGAAAATTTCAAAGTTTTGATCAAACTTGTGCAGATTTCTCGTTTCGGTTAATGATTGGATCCTTCGGTAAGCAGACTTTCAATTCAGTCGCTACCCATAACGAATGTAAACATCTGACTTCGAGTCTTCCCACGGAATAGTTGAAAAGGTCAATGTTATCATGCCAGTCAAGGTAGACTCATCTTATCACCACGTTTCACAAAAAACCCTCAACTCGATTTAATAACTTTAGATTTTAAGGTTTGATTTGGGAGAACGATAGCGGTTAACAACCTGTTGAAATGATAAATACTTATTAAGAATAAGTACTAATATGCTTAGGATTACTGTTTTGGTAATTGCTGAAACGTAAAAATAGGTGTTTAGCAAGTACGGTTGCGGTTACTAAAAGGAGATAAAATAACTAAAAAGTTCATTCTTTAATAAACTATTAATTGTTGTATAAATAATTAAAAACATATTATTATTCATATAAAATTAAAATTATAAATAAGAAAATATTAAATTATAATAAGAAAATATAAATAAAATAAATTTAGTAAATAAAATATTTCGTAAAAATATATTATTAGTCATATTAATTAAGAGTATAATAGAAAATAATATAGCGAAGGTTATTAATGGAAAGTAAATTTTCTACAGCAGAAGCAATTTCTTACCGTAATCCTCTTTTTACTTATTGATTTCAGCGGTGGCACTATACTTTTTTTTAACCTCTAGTTATTTACTAGAGATCCAAATGCAGCCTAAATCAATTTTTAATCCAACATATTACCAAACTCACTAGTAACTTGACAATTGAGTAATCTTATGCATATGCATGACATTCAATAATATGATTATTACAAACGCAAATTACACGATATTATTTAAAAATATTTTCTTTATTAATTAAAGATAAGGCTATATATTACGGAATTTTTTAAAATTTCGTGTTTCAGTGACATTTTTACTTAATATTATTATTATTGTTGTTGTAGCAAATAGCAATGAGAAGTGCTTGGAATTTCATCATGCTTTTTAAGCTATATATGCTAACTTCCACAATTATTTCTGTTCACTTATTGCATTATATTAACTACAATTTTGTGCACATAAAATTCTGTTTAATTGTGAAAAACAAAGCAATCTTTCTACAAGAAAATTTAAAAATGGAAACAAAATACCCCTTTTATTGTTTTTTTATGATTAAAACTCTTGAGGAATTATTTGAGGATTAGTCATTAAATAATGATACTATCTAAACTTGGATTTTAAGTAAAAATTAATGATTAAAAAATTTAATCGATTCGACTGATTGAATCGTAAAAACTTTAAATCGTCTAATTTTAGTTCGGTTTTTAATTTTTTAATTCAATTTATTTTTATAAATTATATTATTAAAAATCGATCAGTTTATTAATTATTGGATTAATTATTATAACTGTTTTCTATGATCCTAGTATCCTACAGGAAGCTAACCCTCCCCCACTGGCCCGTTCCACAGTCCCAGAAAGACTGGTATTCAATTTTTCTAAAGATTTGAAAATAGAGTTAATATGTCTTGATTAAGTATGAAAACTTTGAATTAGTTAAAATTTCAATTTAATTGTTTACTTTTTAGTTTAATTTAATTTAATAATTTTTTATTATTAAAATTTAATCAATCGGCAAGTTTTTATAAACTAATAATTTTTATATCTTAAAATAAACAAATTAATTTTTATTTAGCAAATTTCTTTTTCAATCAAACTTTAAATTTTGAAAAATAAGAGTAAACTTCTTTAATCATTTTTCAAGTTTTTAAATTTTATTCAATCTTCAGCTAGATTTATAACGGTTTAATATTAATTAAACCTTTTAAATTTTAAATTTTTATCTTATTAGTTTAACTTTAAGTTAAAATTTAAATATATTAATTTTTTATTTTCATTCGTAGAAAAAGAAAGAAAGAAAAAGATATAGATGTCCGTCCCTAAATAGTTTTTATGATAATTAAAATATGCTATTTTCCATTTTTCTTCTTTAATTGTTTCTTGTTTTTCTTTTATGTCTCACAATAAGAAGTCAGACGAAGAATTCGAATCAAATTAAGTTTATTAAATTTAAATTGGATTGGAAGGGTTTTTTATCAATTTTTTAAATTTTACTTCTATACACATTAAAAATTAAAAATAAGATAAAATTTACATTAAAATCCGTTTAAATTTAATTATTTTTTGGCATACTTAAAGATAATTTGGGAATATGGTTCCCTCGAAATCTCGAACTTAACCAAAACAATAAAACATGAAAAGTATGTAAAAGAAGAGTTAATGTATTTACAAAGTAGTTATAAGAGGAAGTCGAGTTGGTAGAACGAAAATCATGAGGTCAAAAGGATTTGTATTCGAATATTTTTACTTATATTTTTTTGATCGAGCTTGTCGTACGAGACTTGCGTAATACAAAAGTATGTGCTAATTTTGATCGAGCTTGTCGTACGAAACTTGCGTAATACAAAAGTATGTACTAATTAGCAAAGAAATAAATTGCACCAGATTTCAATAACAAAATTAAATTTAAGTTCCATAGTAATTAGGAAAGCCAATGCTAATAGGTTTAATATATTGAATAGAAGTTATTACTTGTTACAACCTAAGTCAATTTTTAATGGGAATTGGAAAAGCATCCGAGTTAGATTGAAGCACTTCACCAATATAACCTTCGAACCAAACTAATCTCTGCTCGACAAAGGGCAATGGCGACTCTAGACTCCGACATCCCTATGGTTTCCGCCGGCGAGGCCTCCAGCAGCGCCGCCCCTTCGTCCTCCTCCACTAAGAAGCCCAAGCGTTTCGAGATCAAGAAGTGGAGCGCCGTCGCTCTCTGGGCTTGGGGTAACCTCTTCTGATCACTAACCCTAATTTAATTTTCTTTGTTAAGTTTCTTTCTTTTGTGCTCGTATGCGTACAACTGAACCTAGCTGTGAGTGTGGAGTCTGAATTTTCGTTTGAATTGAGTGGTGATGGATGTTGTTGCGGGATTGGTGTTTGCAGATATTGTTGTGGATAACTGTGCAATTTGCAGAAACCACATCATGGATCTATGTGAGTTTAGTTATTATCTTTTGCTTTTATTAGCTTTTTTATCTGATTACGTGATTATATGTTTGTTACTATTGATTGATTTTGCGTGAATGTTTGTTGATTAGGCATAGAGTGCCAAGCTAACCAGGCTAGCGCCACCAGCGAGGAATGCACCGTTGCTTGGGGTATGTCAATAAATTTTATAATTTTCCATAATTCTGTTTTCTGTGTTTGATACTTTGCTGCCTCTTGTTAAGTGCTTTAACTTGCTTTAGAACGGCAAATTGATAGCCAGTGGTTAAGTAGAGGATGCTGAATTTGGGACTTTAGACTATTCTAGCTGTTAGTGGTTAATTTGTTTCCATGGTGTAAACAAAAACTCTTGTAGTTTAGGGCCACAGGTGTAAACAAAAACTCTTGTAGTTGAGGACCACGGGTACCCCTTTTTTAAAGTCGAGAAAGATTATATCTTTCAAGTGTGTAATTGAAATCCAGTTTACTTTGGAATGGCTTATCAAGCCAAGAAATATGTTGCAGACATATTGTTTCTTATGTTTTAATCTGAGAATGTTACTCCGTTCTGATGTATATGGGCTCTTAAATATCAGGAATCCTGTCTCAATGTAAAATTATGAAGATAGATTTTGGCGGAAAGTCAAAACTTGCATACACCACCAAAGTGATTGACTGCCATGTTACTTCCTGCTCAATTCCCTGTTACTGGGTTATATTAATATAGGATGTTATGGAACATGTTCCACTAAAGTTTTAGGGACTTGTGGAACGTTGAGTTGTACGAAGAATGTGGGAAATAATTTATTTCCTTGAATTAATCTTAAGTGATAAAAAATCATTCAATGTCTGCCAGATGGTCTTTAAGCTTTGTGATTGGTGACTTTATAATCAAGTTGTTTTATCGCAAATTTTATCCTTTTTTTTGGGTTTGTCATTTTTTTGAGCTTGGCTTCATATTTTGTGAGATCATAATAGTAGATTGCTTTTGTTCAGTTTCTTTCCCTTATGTTGGAATATCTGGAAGAAGATTCTTACTACTGAATGAACTCCTAAGTTTAGCTGTTCTCTTCATAGTTGAGTACTCCAAAGGCTTTCATACTACTCTATGTCGAAGATGCTTGGATATTCTTTTATGATTGTGCTAGTTGGATGCCCAGAAGGGGTTGAGGTGGTCTACTTTCTATAGTTTGGATTTTTGTTTCTACAAAATTTAGCATATTCATTTGTGCTCTGCTAATCAAGTCGATCCATTTGGTGCTAATAGTATCACTTTTTTGCTCAAATAGGTCCTATGCTACTTTATCAAAGCATAAAGCATTCAGTGACTGTTCTGTGCTGTCTGTACTTGTTTAAAAGATTAGCTTGACTCACTGTAGGACCATTGAGTAGTAAGCTTGTCTGGTTATAGTTCCTAAAGTTTATACAAGCTTGTCTATATTTTTACAGGGGTTTGCAATCACGCTTTCCACTTTCACTGCATTAGCCGATGGCTCAAGACTCGTCAAGTTTGTCCTTTAGGTACGATTCTTGCTAACTGTTGTTTATTGTCACTATCTACGCTTTATATTAGTCATCTCCCGGTTTCTTGATATGGCTGTTGCATTGTGCATACAGATAATAGTGAATGGGAGTTCCAGAAATACGGCCACTAGAACACTCTGCCTGTTGAATGATCAGAGTTCAGACTTCTGTATTTCCTCAGTTTCCAATGATATTAAGATCAAATGCTCTCTAATATGACTTTTCTTATCCATGAAAGCTTTGTGCTTTATCTTGAGATATGTTGTGTCTGTTTATTTAAGATCCAGAATTTGATGATTATGTCATTTTCTTGTTTCCTGCGAGCTTTTGTTATATAATTCAGATCTTTACAAGGATTACCTGTTGATAGTTTTCCCCGCCTCTTGAACCAATATTTGCTGATCATAGATATGATTATAACAAGATTAGTGAGTTGATCGATTTAAAAGAGAAAATAATTTAATATTCCCACAAATATGTATAAAAAATAGTAAAAAGTCCCCTAAAGGTTAACGTAATACGTAGTACAGTACTGATAAGCATCGCTACGTACACTAATGTTCCTACAGCACTTGCGCTTTTTAATTCGCAGCACCATTGAAGTGCCCTCATTCTGTCGATGAAAATCGTAATTAATGTGATTAATCCAAATAAAAGAAAACTTAATATCTCGTCTTAACCTAACTCTTTAGATTGAAAAAGCTCAATAAAGCCTAACGTATTGGAGGACGTCTTAATTCCTGAAATTATTTTGAAATGAAATTGACATGATCGAATAAAGTTGGAAATAGAAAGAAATTGAAAAAGAAAGAAAATCGTCGCCTGAGAGATTCGAACTCTCGCGGGGAAACCCCATGTACTTAGCAGGCACACGCCTTAACCACTCGGCCAAAGCGACTTCAACGTGCATCAGGATTTGACTGCAGCATGATGTTCGATATTTCGGTTTAACTTGCAGAACTTTCATAACAGTTAAACATAGTTCGTTGACAGTTAAAGTAACAAAGATATATTTATTAAAAAAAATTTAAATTATAATAATTTTATGTGATTAATATTGCATAAATATTTCGATAAAATTATTTAAAGGTAATATCAAATTAATGAAAATAACATGAGAACTGTTTTAAGAGGGAGGCTGCGTGTTCTTACCACTCAGAGTCTTTGTCAACTAATTATATCAATTAAATAGACTAAATAATAATATCAGCTGTTTGTTAAAGATATTTGGTAAAATTAACTAATTAGTATCAGCAGTTTCTATATAAAATGACTTATGAAGACATAATTAAAAGCATATCTTATTTGATTATGACTCATAAGGAAAAGGAATATAAAGTAGGTTAATATACATGCTCATGTATATGTTTAAGAAATAAAAATATTAAGATATATTTATTTTTTAATATACTATTATTTAAAATGTACATGTACAAAATATTATACCGAAGAAAATACTATTCTTACTAATTAATATATGTTATAAAATTAGTTTGTTATTTAAAAAATCAATCTAGTTTAAATAAACTTAAATTTAACTTATTCTAAATTGAGTTTATATTTATTAAAAAACACATACAATTCGTTATAAATTTATAGTTTATCTTTTTAATGTTAGTGTCCAAATTTAGTGAAATTGCGGATATCTCATCTTTATTTTCATATTATTATTTGATTATTCTTATGTAAATAAATAAATATCGTGTTATTTTAAATATATAAGTTTTATTTTTTACTAATAAATTTTCTGTTTAAAAAATAAACTCTATTATTGTCCTGCTTTCTTTAATAGGAAAAAAGCTCGTTAAGAGGAATAAAATAATTTAATCACTTTTTAAAATAACTTTGCAAATTACTTAAAATAAAGAGAAATAGAATCTTTGAAAGTTAAAGTTAGAAAGAATTGAATTGGTGTTTCAGGACTTCTCAAAGTGAAAAAACAAATTTAATAAAACAAAATTAGCTTAGTAAAGTTGGAAAAAGATTACAAATGTTCATAAAAAATCAGACAAGATAGGGTGTTCCATAAATCATAGGTAGGGTTAACTTTAGTTGTATACTACTATTGGTGTGAATAAAGCAGAAGAATGGAGAAGGGAAAGGCAGCTGGAAGTACCCATTATCCTTTAATAAAATATCAGCAAAAGGGCACAATTGTATTTTTAAGTATTAAATTTTGGATGATAGAACAACAATGCTGGTGGATGGTAGTTTTTTTATTTTCAGTTGATTATCCAATTAATCAATCAATTACCAAACAACTTCAATAATGTTTTGACTTATCAAACAACTAAATGTAATCAAAGACTGACGGAAATCTCATTTAGTCATTGAGTCTGATTGCAAAACCGTTGTTGAATGGATTAGCAGGCCATCTTGTTTGCAGTCGGCTTTGGGGAATATCATAAATGACTGTACTAGCTTAATTTCTTCTCTTCACGATGTTAAAGTGATGTTTATTCGAAGGACTGCGAATCGAGTTGCTCATACCTTAGCTAGAGAAACTCGACTCTCTTCAAGCCTTCATGTTTGGGGATATAATCCCCCTCATTGTATTGTTTCCCTGCTACAAGCAGAGTTGAATTAATAATATGTCATTTCTTAAAAAAAAAAAGTAATCAATTAGCTACGTAGGGACTTTTTAGATATGTTACTAAAAAATAGGTATCTAAAAATGAGACTCGAGGCTTAATAGTCGAGAACGGATAAATTTGGTAATGTTCTTTATAATATTCAGGAGTGATCGGTATCGTCTGCTGAAGATACGGTTATTCTTCTTATATTAAAAAAAGTAAACAGTGATTAGAAAGGGCTAATTGAGATAACGTATGTCTGAAATCCTTTTGACAATGAAAATGGGTATAAGTTCACTCTAGGAGGAGAAACTAAGAAGTCGAAAGCCAAGCAGAAGGAAAGAACCCCAAACTAACGAAAACAAACTGCACTAAAAAATAAAAGTTGACGTTGTGTTTCTGCAAAATCTTTAATCCGTTAATATAAAAGAAAGAAAAGGCATCTCCTCCTTCAGTATAGTTCTCTTCCCATGTGCAAACAAAGGAAAGGAGGAAAGCAGTTTAAGAAGCTTTCTGATTTGTTCACACTCACCTTATTGGTACTGTGTGTTCCCCCACTCGAAGGAAAAGCACGCTTGTAGAGGGAAAAGGGCAATGATTTCTTGTTATTCTATCCCATCATTCATTGGAATTCACGCTCTCGCTTTTCTGTCACACATTTCGGTGATTAACGAATCAAAATATCTCTCCTTTTTCTCCTCCAAAAATTGGTAATCAACAGTAAAATCTTCTTTGCTGTTCTCTTCCTGGTTGCGAGGTTCGAGTTGCTTGATCCAAAGTCAGCCTGCATAATTAGATGATATGGTCATCTAGTCGTACGAATTAGATGAACGTACCCTTAACTGAAGTTACATACTCTTCAACCTATAAAATCTCTCAGCATTGTATAATAATGGATGTTGGAGAGTCCAACAAGATGAAAGTTTTAATATATCTTCATATCCGTTGGTGGCTTGGTAGGAGTTCCCATTACCAGACTATTCTATGCAAATACATATATAGTGCATGTAGAGGATTAAAGTGTGGGTAGGCAGACGCCACTAGGCGTAATTAACAATAGAAAAGGTTTTAGGTTCATGTTTATTTCTTTGTAATATTTTAATAATGTCTTAAAAATAATTTTTCATTTTTCGTTAAAATTTTGAAAGTTCGATTAGAGAACCTTAATTTTGCACTTTAGAGTTGGAATACAATGATTCGTTACCATGGTTAACTTGAAGATTTGGCATGAATTATTATAGAGTAGGTGCAAGAAAGGTCAATCATTGTATTAAAGATAGCGCAGTAATGACAACGAGGAGTGGCCTAATGACTTCAGCTCTTCACTTAAGGCTCTCATTTACAGGAGGTCTCGAGTTCCAGTCACGCCAAAGGAGGAGAAATGAGAAATTTGTCCTATTGATGATCCTCTAGCCTCCTAGGCACAGCTCCTTGATCGGATCAATTACGAACGTCTCGCTTCCAGCGACAGCGTGGGAGTTGAAGCTACTAAGGAATCCGATGACTGCTGGAAACCTGATGCTAATTAGGAGGCCAGTGATCAATCAGCAGTCGACCAATCAAGTATGTGACAATTCCTTGTGCGCAGAAGTATACAGGCTACGTAAGAACCTAAGGGATCTTATAGTTCCAGATTTACATCCTCTAGAGTTTTTAGAGTGAGATCTTAGAAGTTTAAAATTAGTCCAGCTAAATTGGAATACCTAATGTAATTAATAATAAAAAAAAGATATTGCAGTAATGTCGAATCACCTCTGCCATGAATTATTATAGAGCAGGTGCAAGAATGGTCAATCATCGTATTAAAGATAGCGCAGTAATGTCGAATCGCCGCTCGCATCTCATGTAAGTTCCCCTAATGCCAATTTGCTCATTTGGTCGTCTGTTACCTTTAATATCCCAAACCCCGAGAGGAACCATGAAAGTGATAGAAATAGCAAATTAACTTTCGTATGTTGCACAAAAAAATTTGTATAAAATATTGAGATGTAAATTATATATTTAATTAATATTAAAAATATTTCAAAAATCGAATTTATATTGACTTGTGAATGATGTTAAAATCATTTAAAAATATAATTAATAAGTATTTATTTATTAAAATAGGTCAGGTGAAATTGATACTTTAAAGCAACTGAAGGTGCCAGTGCCCTGGAAGTAGTAACTGCGTAAGGCGTGCGAGATGTGTTAAGAAAGCGAAAAAACAACAAAAGGCATGTAATGTAAGCGTGAGCTGAGGTGTTTCTGCAGACAAACTTCTCTTTTACGCAGGCTGAGGGTGAGCAATAAAGAGTAGAGAGGAGAGGGATTGGCGGCACTATCTGCGGGATTTTTCGGTGTAATGGGCTCTACGCCTCTGAAAGGACAGGTGCCGTCTTCTTCATCAAAATCCACGCCAGGACTCATGATTTACAATTCATATCTTTGGTTCGATTTGATATTTTTTTTATTCTACACGCGAAATTATGCATAATTATGGCAAGATTAACTCATTATTAATTATCCCATCATTTCCATGACCAAAATAAAAACAAGTCTCAGCTTAAATGGCTCTCTCTCTTTTGTTTGGGCTTAGTTCTTCTGTAATGTACCTATTTAATACTTATTTGATTTTTCAACTATCCAATGCAATAAATTAGATGATTGAGATCAAAAGAAGACAGATGATACAGAATAAGAAGTATAAAAGATCTGCACCCCTTTTCTCCTTCTTAACAAAATCATTATGAACATACGAATGTATATCAGAAAGGGAACCAGATCCTCTGTATTTATTATTTTGTACCAATTTTATTTTACGCGATCTTAACCTCATAAATATGTAGGACTCATGTGAAACTTATGTGAGTTTCATATATTTATACGACCGAGATTACGTGAAATAGAGTAGGTATAAGGTAGTAGATGTTAAGGATTTCAATTACTAAGGAAGATAGACCATTGAATCTTCTGATATTTGTTTGTAAAAGAAGTAAGTAAACAAGGTTTTATGAGAGGTACAAAGAGTCCAAGAACTGAAAGACTGGACTGGCGTGTGAAAAATAGGTGGAGAAGAAGTGAGTACTTTCCTTGGTAGTTGAACTGATTATGCCCGTAACTTACCAACTCGTCACTGAGAAGTCTTGAAGTCCACACTCCGCACTCCACAGTCCACAGTTTACACTCCCCATCTCCGCCCCAAATCATGTAGCCGTTACCCCAAAAATGGATGGAGGAGTTCCCAGCATTGGGGGACCCACCTATTCCTTTGAAGACACAAAGCTGGTGATTGGTTTGTGGGACCACTTAAAACGTGTCTCCAGCTAATAACATGTCTATATATATATATATGGGAAAGTCAAGACAAAATGGCTTTTTAAGTTTGTATACAAAATTACAAATAATTTACGCGCCACTCGTCATGGCAAATAGGCAATCCAGGATTCCTTTTTTTTTTTCTTTTTTTGAGACCCCAATTTAAAATAATATTATTAGAGATAATGGGCACATCTTAAATTCTTTGAATGGATTAGGTATATAAAAATTAAAATTTATCAATTAAAATATTTTGTGAAAAAAGAAAACAAAATAAAAGTGAAGCTTAATAAATATTGGAGATATGGGCATGATTGATGCGAGGTTTAAAGAGATATAATAAAACGTAACCTTATTCTTATTTAGCACAAAGCGTCAAACAATTTATGTCAAAAATAAAAAAAAATAAAAAAATAAAAAATAAAAAAGCATGATTCTATAACTAATTATGGTGCTTGTGCTTGTCGTGATTTGACAACCTCTTCACTAGATTGGATCAAAGGAATTAGAAACTAACTGTATTCTTCCTTTACAGCCATTCAAGGGCCCTAAAGATGGCAAAGATACCCCACCCCACCCCATGCTACCGTCCCGTTCACAACGTAAAAGAGCTGCGTGACATCATAATATACAATTGCCAATATATTTGTCGTAAGAAGTTTGAAAATTAGAAAAGTTATATAATTCAAGTAAATATCAATTTTATTTAGTTAATATCAATAAATATTGATCGTAACAATTTTTAAAAAGATATATTCTTTTTAAAAATTAGATATATTTAGAATAAGAGTACTTGACCCAGTAAATAATCAAAACCCAAAGGCCCTCTATGGTCATTACATGACAAACAGGTATTTACCTTTGCTAATGTTTTTTTGTTTAATGTAAATAAATAGCTACCAGTAGCAAGGTCCTTTATCCAATGAAACCGACAAAGGTCTTTCTCTAATCCTATCCGACACTGTTCCAAACTCACAAGAGTTTGCCGTTTGACCACAACTCATTGTTCTATTTAACCCATACGGTAACAAGTACCCCTTCCCTCATTCACTGCAAAAAACACACTTCTCTTCTTTTCTCTGTATCTCTAACCATGGCCTGGTTCAGGCTCCTCCTAACCTTTGTTCCTCTCATCTTAACCATTTCCGTCACCGGAACAGCCAAACAAACCTACATTGTCCATATGAAACACAACGCAAAGCCAGAGTCCTACGCTACACACCACGACTGGTACAGCGCCAGCC
>JAOTAY010000008.1:2113036-2138423 GCA_025629805.1 Erythroxylum baracoense | reverse complement strand
TGTTGCAAACGTCTGCTCACCATTTCTCGAATTGTGCATGTCAATATTATGTAAGGGTTATGCTAATATGCTCTGTATCTTTTTAATTTTATCATATGATTAGGCAAATGATGTACTTAAACTTTATTAATCATTCTGTTGGCATGGAATTAGAAGCAACGTAGTAGTAAGTGCTTATGCTCAAAATGAACTAATAAGGAAAATACGAAATAAAACGCACATTTGCATACAAGTAAAAGCGCACTACTAACTAACAGAAAAACAAACAAAAATAAAAAAAGAAAGAATACATGTAATTTTAAATTTATTCCGAAAAATTTAAAAGATCAAATTTGAGTTATTTTAAATTTTAACAAAAATTTTCTCTTGAACTTAATATTTGTAAATAATTTATAATTTTACTCAAATGTTTAATTATATAATTAATTATAACTTCTTTTATTTTAATAAATGACTCAATAAATTATTTATATTTTATATAATAAACTTGCATACTTATATTCAACTTAAGAGTTTTGAAATGAGTCGAGATTATATATAAAAAATGATTTTTATGTAATAGAAATTGAATATAAAATGTTTTAAATTGAATTTAAACCACATTTCAACTAATCCGCAAAGATGTGGAAAAGTCTAGATGAAGAGGGTCTTACTTGGTTAACTAATCTGTTTAATGTGATCATTGAGTTAACCAAAATGTTAGATGAGTAGAGTAGTATGTTAATTTCTTTATATAATATCAAAGGGAATATCCAAAGTTGTAGCAACTATAGAGACATCAAATTATCTAGTCACACTGAAAAGTTAAGGGAGAAAGTGATTGAGAAGAAACTGAGAAATGATGTCTCTATCTCAAAAAATCAGTTTGGCTCTTGCTAAGATGGTTTATGACATAAGCTTTCAATTTTTTGAGAAGATTAATGGAATATAATAATGAAAGACAACATAACTTACACATGATTTGTGTTGATTAAGAGAAAGTGTATGATAGAGTACTTAGAAAAATCATGTAGAAGTGTTTAAAAGGTAAAGGAGTTCTTATGACCTATATACAAGTTATTAATGATATGTATGAAGGGGTAAAAACTATAGTAAGGACGATGAGAAGAGATATAGAACATTATTCTATCGATATTGGGTAAGGATTCTTTTTGAGTTCCTTTTTATTTGTAACAGTGGTTGACAAACTCACCAAGAATATCCAGGGAAATGTGCCTCGACATATGTTGTTTGCTGATGACATTGTTTTAGTGGATGAGATAAAAGACGGTGTCAACTTAAAGCTTGATTTATGGATGAATGCTTTAGAGTCAAAGAGCCTTAATTAAGTGAGACTAAGATTGAGTACGTATAGTGTAACTTTTCGAAACATAAAGTAGCTACTGATGTGGAGGTAAATATTGATTCAGAAGTTATACCACAAAATGAGCGTTTTAAGTAGCTAGAATCTATCATTCAGAGAAATGGAGAGATTGACGAAGACATAGTTCATCATATCAAATAAAGATGACTTAAATGAAGAAGTGTATCTATCATTTAGCGATTAAGCCGACCATGTTCTATGGAGTAGAGTATTGACCTATCAAACAGGTGCATGGTTATAAGTTAATGATGGTGGAGATGACGATGCTCCATTGGATGTGCAACCTTACTAGAAGAGATAAGATCAAGAATGTGATAATAAGAGACAAATTAAGGATGAATAATATTATTGACAATTTAAAAGAGACAAGACTTAAGTATTTTAGACATGTTAATAGGAGAAACCTAGACATTCCAATAAAAAGATGTGAGAAGATTGTACTTAGAGACTATAAAAGAGAAAAAAAAAGAGAGGTCTAAGAAGAATCAAGGGAGAAAATCAAGAATGATATAGTTTTGTTGGAATTTACCGAAGACAGAACTAATAATAGAAAACTTTGACATAATAAGATAAGGATAAAGGATCTCATATAAAGAGATCTTTATCATTCTCATAAGTCTTTTAGCATTTTTCTCTTGTATTTGGCCTAAACATTTAAATATATAATTTATTTATTTAACATAGGTCATATTAGCTAAAAATAAGACTGTATATTATTGGACCTCTCCAAACTCGCATATCGTGGAGATTTTTACCGAGTTAATTGTTGGTTTTGTTGTTATTCAACTAATCCAACACATACGTGTCTAATTAAAATTTTATAACAGGTACTTAGACAGTTAAAAGGATAAATAATTTTTACTAGTCCTTAATAATTTCAGAAAGGCTGCCGAGTTCGATATTTTACCATGTGGTCCTTTTGCCGGGCCAAAAACTAAAAAGGTGTCGGCGCTGTGATCTTAAGCCACCATTGGCAGCTAGTTCAATAGCTTCTACTACATTAAAAAGCCCACAAGTCAAGCATCGAATCTTATTCGTTTAGACCTTTGCCACTAAGTATAATATTTAATTATTGGAGTTCCCCAAACGTTAGTCCAATTAATTTCCTGTAAAAGATCCAATAAATAGTCACGAGCAATGTATGTACGTATTCAATTATGCTCTGAAGACCTCTTGCAGTCTCTCTACTCATCTTGTTCTAGAGGCGCATAAGCTAAAGGTGCTCATCTGCTACAAGCAACCTTGGCACATTGTCAAAAACTTGCCAAATCTTTATGACTTCCAAACGTTGTGTGGAAAGTTTTTTTATTTTCTCTTCTCTTTGAGAAACCTTTTGGTATAAATTTGGATGTTATATTAGAAAACAGCAAGCTTGGAAGCTTGTGTCCTTTTAGTCAGTTATGGATGTAACAAAAGCAAATTCCATCATTCCCATCATAAGCAAGTTTTACTGTTCCCCTTCTCAGGCTGTTCTTTTTGTCAGGAAAAGGCCGATTGTTGTGAATGGAGGAGGCTTTGTAGTTACAGATTGTAACCAAAAGTTTGTGTTCAGAGTTGAAGGATGTGGAGTTGTTGGCACTCATGGAGAGTTGATTGTACGTGATAGTAATGGAGTTTCGGTGCTTCTTATTCGTCGAAAGGTATATATGTAAACCTGCATGTTCTAATCTAGCGAAGATGTTACAGCTGAGCATGAATCTTATTGTTATGTTCAGGGAGGGATGGTTCAGGCCTTGAACATCTACAGGAAATGGAAAGGTTACACTTCTGACTATGAAGGGTCACAGAAGCTGGTCTTCAGTCTTAAGGAACCAAACTCATGTTTTGTAGGGAACAGCCCAATCCGAATCTCCACTAATCCGACAAGAAACAGCAAGGGCTGGGACTTTGAGATCAGAGGTAACTTCCCTGGCAGGGCTTGTAGCATCATTGACCATCTAGGCAACGTTGTAGCTCAGGTGATTTCATACTCCGTTCCTGCCCTCAGAACTTCTGGATTTCTCCATCACTTATAATCATATTCTACGTTTGTCTTTTTGGGGTATTGTTGAACCTGACGACAGATTGGAGTCAAGAACGAAGTTGAAGCAATGATGGCGAACAATGATCTGTACAGTGTGGTGATAAGCCCTGAAATGGATCAGGCTTTCATCGTCGGAGTTATTGCTGTTCTGGATTACGTCTACGGTGAATCTACTACGTGCTAATTATGGAGCTTGACAAGGAGATCGTTACTGTTTATAACTTGTAACATTTGAAAGTAGTGGTTCTTTGTGACGCAATCAATGGAAGACGTGATCTTGTTTTGTATTTAATTGATTCTTCTAACTTGACAAAGTTAAAGACACGATATGATTTGTCAATGTGAATAACCCAGATGTTTATATCAATTAGCTACGTAACACAAAGTTTAATTGCCAATTGCTTAACAACTGTCTTCAGGAAACAGAGAACAGAGATTTTCCTGAAACAGGAAGCTGAGAATGGTGTAAGAGAGCTGAAGCCTGACGAGCAACATGACGTGTCTACACGTTGGAAATTGCTTGGAAGTAACGCAATTCCCTGAAGAATAGTATTGTGACTACATCCAGAACTTGGAAACCGAGTGGATCTTGGATTAAGATTTACTTTCTGAACAAATCCTATCGCTTGTTCAAAATAATCTTCCTTTTCCGCACGTAACCTGCTAAACTTTATGTCCAAATAAAAATTTTCAACAAGCTGAGCTGATAATTCACTTTGTTCAGAAACACTAGACAGAAGCAGGCCCCATTACATAGAAAATGATCATATTGAACTGTAACAACATGCAATGCATAGACCACTGAAACGAAAATCTTTGTCAAGCACAATGCCCTTCAACAAATTTGCAGCATATGAAAATATCTTACGATCAGAGAGATAAGAGTGACACTGCTTCTTGACCAGAAGCTCTCACTAGCTTAGGAAGAATTAGCGGACACTGTATGTTAATTGCAGTGTGTAGAAAGGTAGAAAGAATTAATTGGCAATAAAACCTTGCTTGATCACTTAATTTTTGCACAAAGATTATGCTTGCTCTCCTACTAATACATTCCTGAAAACTTATTGCGAAAACACTGACGAGTCAATAGAAATCGGACTTTTGTATCATCGCAATCAGAATTCAAGAACAGACATGCATGATAACAATATACAAGAATATATTTGAAGGTGGAAACTAATGATGCATAAAGGCCATTTAAACAATGTATCAATTGCCTTAGGGATATAAACACTAGTTGACATTAAACCATATGTTATATAACAATTGAAAAGGCAATACAGACAGCCTGTAATATAAGAGCGAAATCACTCTCTATGATATGCTCTGAATATGAAAACCAGTCGTTATATCATAAAATTGAAGGAATATGAGTCAGTATGAAGTTGTGGCACTGAGAAATTATGACTATCAAACTTGAATTAGATGCCAAACCGAAATCGCTATTGATATCTTTGTTTTTGCGAAAGAAAATAGAGTTTGGAGACATAAGTACTTACCATAATGACTGCATGAATTCTGTCACTTATTTATCTCAAGGCTCTACAAGATTTTAAAAGAAGTTCATCACGTACAAAAATAAGGGGACGAACTGGACATGATCATAAATGTATTCGACTGATATATGTACACAAAGATCAAAAGCAAATTCTCAACAACCAATCCAGATGTCAATACATCCCTGCCACCGATACCTTACCCAAGGATATGCTGACCCTGAAGATGAGAAAGATTAAGTAGATTATTATAAGGCCAATGCCCAACATCTTGTTTGGGCGCATGCCGTTCCGTGGTAAAATGATGAGCGACCACACGAGCCCTAGGACAAGAAATCCCATGGTGTAAAACAGGCTATTATCCTGGGGAACGAGATATGGTGCAGGTCTTTCATACCAAGCTCCAAGAAGCAATGAGATTCCCAAGCCTGCGAGTGTGTTAAACATAGGACCTGCATAGCACCCAGACATGGCAATCTGCACACCCTCCCCACCATTAATCGCCAGTGCTATATTCGACACCAAATCACCCATTGAGTTTCCCCAAGCCAATACAGTTAAGCCAAGAATTGAAGGATTAACTTGGAAAATGACACCTAGAGCCATAAGCAATGCAACAAGCTCATTTGCAATAATGTAGAACCACACAATACTCATAAAGAATCCACCCAAAGCCCATAGCAGTAGAAACTTCCGCGGTGGTTCATCAAATCTAGTGTTCAGATATGCAGTAACACCAAATACAACACCTGAAGCAACTCCAATAAAATATACAATTTCCTGAGTCACTATACCAGTATCATATTGGGTATTCCACAACAGCACCAGAAAAATGGGTGCCAATGAAGCACTGGCAACAGCGTAACTTTTCGACCAATGTTTCTCTTCAATTATGGGAATTGTCAGGCGTCTCATAACTGTCAGTGGAATGTCCAGCAAAAAAAACATTTGCGAACAGAGGGAGGCAGAACTGTTATTCATCATTTCTTCCTCATTCCAGCCCCAAACATATTTTGAGCTCTCCAGAGTCTCCTTGAAGGTCGCATTTGAGAAAATAGCAACACCGGTAGACCACATCCAGTGAGGCACCTTATTCTGGAGATGTGGCACATCACTCTCAAAATCAGACTTCAGGAGCGGTGCATTAACATATTCATCCTCTTCACTTTTTTCAGAGAATACACTTCCTTTAAGAGGAAGCAAAGGGGTTACAGCCTCTAATCTCAGTCTCTTTGAATATTTCCTCAAAAGCTCATTAGCAGCAATTGCGATGGCATAAACCACATAAATTGAAACAAATGCTATTGCAACGCCAACAGTCACCTCACCAACAATCAAAATAATGCTTAATGCAACCAGCGTAAACAGGAAGAAACATATATCTCTAACAAAACATTTCCTATCGATTTGGACCCCTCTATCAGCTATGGAAAGAGAGATAGCACCCACAACAACACAGGTAACAAAGACAGCTCCACCTAGCACACTATTCAGACCCACTTCACCCACATTTTTACCCACAAAAGCAGCAATGCTAGCAAAAACATCCGGAGCTCCGTTCCCCAATGGCAACAAAGACACACCAGCAACAGTTGGGGGCAACCTCAAAAGAATGGAAAGCTTCTCCAAGGATCGACAAAAATAATCAGCCGCAGTATTTCCCAAGAGATAAAACAGAGTAGCTAGCCAAACGCCAAAAACAGCATAACCCAAAACAGCAAATCCTTGACACCCACAATAGAAGAACCTAATGTAATCAAATAACCCATCGGCACTGCACTCTGGATGAGAAAACAAATACTCACATCGACCTCTATGACCCTCATGCTCATACAATCCGCGGCATAATTTAAGATCACCAGCTTCCGAAACACTCGTGCCATTGGTCGTAATATTAACACCAATTTCAGCCATTCTCCTGCCTCTGAAGACCTGTTTCGAGACGGGTACCGAACCTGAATTCACAATCAACGAACTTTCCGGAGAATTCCACTGATTGTAAGACATGAATAACAATACCAAGATACAAAATCCATTGAAAATTCCACGGATTCGGGAACGTCCAATTCCCCGAAACTCTTTTGATTCAATCATATTATCTACCCTCTAATAGACCCAAAACAAGGCTACAGAACAGGATCTCATACAAACCAATACACGAGAAGAACAAGGAAAAACGCGGCCTTTGTAGGACGGTACCGTAACAGTGCAAAGCAGCAAGAAGAGACTGGAGTTTCCGGGCTCCTCGAGCAAATACGATGCTGCCTATCAGAGGGCACAAAAAAGACCTTTAACACTATTAGGACTTGGTTACAAGAAAGTAAAGATGAAAACTTTCTTGCACTAGAAAAGCAAAAGAAACTTTCCCAGGTTAATTCACATGTCAACCATGCAGTTGCATTTATCTTTTCTTAAGATGACACCATTACCGCGTATTTCTCAAACTCCATCACCAATCAATGACCAAAGAACTTGCTTTAGAAAGCCAAATAGTTTTCTCTATTTTTCTGGGCAATCCACTTTACCTATAACTTGTTAGTCTAGTCAATTGTATTGCAAACATATCCCTAACTTTTTTCTATTTCTGGACTAGATCCTTTGTGCTAGATAAGTTTTCTAAGAATAATACTAAGCACTTGACTAGAAGTTTTATACCTAGAAATTAGTTTTTCCTTTGCTAATTAAGAATACTTTAAAAGACATAAATAACACTAAATAATAAATACAAATAGATATTTCCATATTTTATAAAAATAAAATTTAAAAATCCTTACAATGTTTTATAGGATTATTATTCTTTGCAATATTTTGAAAACCAAACTGAAAGTTCGAGGTTTAAAAAGTTCAACTAATATTAAACCGTCGTAAAATCGGTTAAAAATTAAATAAAACTAAAAATTTTGAAATATAATTGAAAGAGATTGCCCTTATTTATTAAAGAATTTAAAATTTAATTAAAAAAGATTGTTAAATAAAAATTAATTGATTTATTTTAGTTTATAAAAATTTATTAATTTACTAAAATTGACAGATTAATTGATAAATTGATCAACTTTTATTAACAAAAGTTATTAAAATAAATTGACCCGAAAAGTTAAAAAATAAATTAAAAAATTAGACAATTCACGATTTTTACGGTTGAATTGATCGAACATATTAGTTTAATCATGGACTCTTTGTCCTTTCGTAGTAGATATCTCTTTTTCTAGTTATTATCTTATTCCTTAATCAATAAAATCCGTAAATGTTAATAGATATTTTTCAAATAAAATAAGAATTTTCTTCAAATATGTTTATTAGGGATTACAATGAGTTCGTGGCTCAGCCGGACCAGGGGCTAGTAGGTCCATGACTCGAATGACAGAAAGCGGTCAACCTGACCAGATCAATTTATTATTTAAAAAAATCAAAATTATGATGTCGTTTTGTCACTCTTAATTAGGTCACGAGTGAGCTGAACCTGAACAACCTTTGCCAAAAAATCCCCAACCATGATGACCTGATCAACCCTGTTTAAATTGTTGTGCCTACATGTTTTCTGCGCGTTCATTTATATTCTCCATTAACTACAATTATAATTAATAATATTATCAGAATATTTAGATTTAATTAATTAATTAATAATTTTTTATCAAATCTTATATTCTACTCTTTTTAACATTTAACTTACTAATTTTACTTAAACAATAGATCAATTATTAAGTAACAATAGCGTAATGTTGATTCTTATTAATTACAAATTTCTAACTACAAATTAATAGATAATCAATTATATGTATATACTTTCATAAAAGTGGAAAAAAAACATATATGTGGCACCTAATATGAAACGTAATTAAAAATATTTCTAAAGCATATGTCAAACATCGAATGAATATGTAAATATAAAAAAATATAAATTTATAGTACAAGTATTTATAAAAAATAACCATATTTGCGTTTAATTCCATTAATTTTGCATTTAATCCAAAAGATTCTCCAAAATACTCAAAATAATAAACATGAACACAATACTGGTAAAAGCTTTACTCGATTGAGTCGTAGTTCATCATCAACATTAGCTTGATCTAATAATCAAGGTCTAAGGAATCTTAAATGGTGACAGAACAAGTTTTCAAGATCACAGCATAGGTTTTTCATTCCCTTTCCCTGTCAAGCTCTGCAGTCAACCAACAAAAGATAATTTAGACTCTAAAGCAGTTCTGATTGCTCAACAACTTCAGTCACGTTCACTTATGGCAGTCAAATGTTCATCAATTTCCTCAGTCGATAGCGCTCTGAAAACTCGATCACCTTCCCTCACAACTCCCACCTGGCAAAGCATCACATATCTATGTGAAGAACTGTGGAAGATTACAAAGTATTCTATAAAATTCTTTAGTGGCATTACTGCACTCTAAGACTACGTGTGTTGCAACATGTCATGACATGCCACAACAAACATTTGACAAGATCAACTGGAAGTGAGACAGTGGCGAAATCTATATCATGTTCATGGAACTTTACAATTGCTACTATCTTCAGCATGGAACATCTTACTCTCTCTTAATGGGCATATTGTGATACCATTTCATTACACTATTGGATATGCTAGGGAGACAATTACCTCTATCTCAGTGGCCTTGAAGTCCTCCTGAAGAACAGACTGCAAAGCAGATATGGCAGTCTGCAGTAAAGCAAGATTGATTGGTATTAGGACATCTATATGAAATTCAACTGAGAACCAATATGAAAATAAGCACTCATCTACAAGAGTAAATCAGATAACTTGCTCTCAGTAATAAGGTCAATTTCTCAACCTTTTAGGTTGTGGTTTAATATAAAATAAAAATTTACTGAGTCAAAGAAAGGTAAATCAAATAGCACAAAAAAGGGGGAAGAAAGCAAGAAGCTTAGACTGGGCTGAGATTTTCCACCATCAATCAATCTCCACACAACCAGAAGAACACAGCAAAAGCAATTCTCACTTGACAAATTCTCTACGGGAGGAAAAAAGTTCTCAGAAAAGGCATGACAAAAGGAGGGACAAAAAATCAGAATAAACCACTGGCATCATTAGAATAAGGAGCAACACATTCTCCCAAGCATTTCTGATATTAAGGTACAAATGCTGCATATTACAGTTGTTAAAGGTCCCATTACAGCAACACAGATAGTTCAATTTGCAAACAGCAACACCTATAGTTCAATTTGCAAACAGCAACACCTAGCCATACTGTCATATACATTATCCCTCATCCCAGAAAAATATTAAAAAAATAGCAAGCTATTTAGGGGAATAACTAGAGAAAAGAAGCAACCTTCCTTGTTAAGAAAGTACCTGTACTGTTTCTTCATAAGAGAAAGTTGGATCATTTTTCATTTTCTTTTCCAAGAAATTGATGGCCTCTTGTTCCTTTAATCCAGCACTCGTAGCCTGGAAAATCAAATTTAAAGATTGAAACTCCTAGCCGGAAACAAAAAAATTTCTGGGAGTTTTCTTCACAGGGGAGGATAAAGCTAACTACTGATGCATAAATCTTCTAATAAAAAAACTATAGAAGTTCTATCATAAAACAATTTCAATATAACTCCAAAAAATGTGAAGCTGCTTGACTTGTATCACCATTGCTGTTTAACAACACAATATGTAAGGTTATTCAAATGACAAACCTGATTGCAACAGAAAGAACAATATAAAACCCTGATTGTAACAAATGCCTATATGTCTGTTCTCCCTCAAGCCACTATAAATTAGTTATCTACCTCCAATCATCAACATATTTTTGCAATAATGGCACATAAATGTTAATCACTTGATGCATTTCAACCAAGAAGATTTATGTTTGTAGACAACCTTGTGGCCGTAAAAGTGACCAGCAGGATCACACTTGTAGAGTTGAGGCCCCTTCTCCTCGTCAATGCCCAAAACCATTGCAACTATACAGGAAACAGAAAAACGACGTTAGAATAAATATAGTGACATAGACAGAAACCAATTTGATTAAACACAACCATGCTTGTATATCTGGGCCTGTCTTTTCAGGTATGACTATGAGTGGCATTGCAAAAGTTATTTACAATAATGTAAGTAGACAGACACATCTTTAGAAAAAAAGATCGAGACTAGAAAAGTACCAACTCCAAGAGGTCTCATGTAAGCATGCTGAGTATAAACTTGAGACTTGTCAGCAATCCTAACAAATGCACCATTGAATGATTCAGACATAATCTTAAAATAAAGGAAGCATAGAAAAGATATAACTAATAATAGGTACCATTTGGCCAACACATCGACAGGCATTTCATATCCATATCTGAACTGAAACTCAGCTGCTTCATTCCTTGCTTGTTGGACCAAAGTCCTTGCATCAGCTGAAAAATTAACATGGAAAAAAGAGTTTCAACTTAGCCCCTAGAATTGCAATTCAGAAAAACAAGAGCGTACAAGGAACCAAAACCTGTCATGCCAGTAGCGACCAATCCAAGGTGTTTGGTAATAGAGAAAAGGTGGGTAACACTAGTCTGATCCAAAAGCTTGTCCTGTTTGTTCATTACTTAACTAATTCACTACCCTCCAAAAAAAAAAAAGAAATATAATAAGGAAAAGACCATGAAAAGGAAAAATAGAAACAAACCGGAACTTTCTTCTGAGTGACAACACAGACAGACTCCTTGCCCCGAACTCCGATGGAAGTTATAGCGGCGGCTTTCACCGCCTTGAATGCATACTCTGTAGAAACAGAAACAAATTAATAAAATCGGACTCATAAATAAAAAGGCAGAGACTTTAAAAGAACAAATACATACCGACTTGGAAGAGACGGCCTTCCGGCGAGAAGATGGTGATGTGACGATCGTAACCTGCCCCGCTTCCTCTACTCATTCTTCTTCTTCTTCTTCAAAGAGATTTTGGTGTCGAAACAGAATATTAAGTAACGTTTTCGTCAAATCTAATTTTGGCTGGAGCTGGCCTGTTGGAGAAGAAAACTCTCTTCTCTACCCCCTTCCTCTTTTCCCAAACTACCCTTTCTTTTTAGTAACTCTCTTTAATTCAATGTTTTAAAAGTTCAGAGGTTTAGCTACTATTAAACCGTCATATAATTATTTAAAGATTAAATAAAATTAAAAAATTTAAAATATAATTGAAAAAATTATTTTTATTTATCAAAAAATTTAAAGTTTAATTAAAAAAATATAAAATAAAACTAATTACTTTATAAGAACTTATATTTACTAAAATTGACTAATTAATAAGTAAATTAATCAATTTTTAACAATAAAAGTTATTAAAATAAACCGAATTAAAAATAAATAACTAATCAAAAAGTTGAAAAGTTCAAAACTTTTGCAGTTAAACCGGCCAAACAGGTTGAATCTTTTATTCGTTTTTGACCTAAAGTTTGGACTTGGGTATAATTAGAGGACCACGAAAATCAATCTTTGCAATTTAAATTTTTTTAAAAATTCTTAATTTTTTATTTAAATTAAAAAAAATCTTTTTAGTAATAATAATAACATCCACATTATATAAATATTGACTAATTAAATATTACTTATATAAGGATTCGAATCAAATCTTAAATTATATCAAATTATTTAAATTTGATTTTATAATTTATTATAATTATTTTACATTATTAATTTAATTATAATCTTAATTAATTTTAGTCAAATTTAAATAATTTATTTAGATTATTATATTAATAATATTTAATTAATTATTCAAATCACTTATTTTAATGTTATTTTTAATTGAAATATTAAAAAAGAAATTTTTAGAAAATTTAAAGCTGAAATAAATATTTTCAAAATTTTTAAATACTAGAGAATTTTTAAAATTTCTTAAATTATTAAAAGGGCATAACTTTTAAGGTGTCAAGGTCAGATTCCACCCACTCCTTATTTGGACCATTATCTTTTATAATAATCAATCTTTCATAACAAGCATTTTAGACCTAATATTTTCTAGCTATGGAATTCAACTGGAGTTCTTCACTTTTTTTCTCTAGTGCATAATAGCTTTCGAAATCGCATATCATCACTTTCTTAAAGTGAAAAAGGGGCATTGGCATCAATGAATCAATGGTATCCAATTTCTGCCAAGCGTTGGAGTTCCATCATAGCAAACATGCATTGAACGCTAGAACATTAGATTGCTTATTAAACAACTCTCCCGAGCTAAGGATCAAGGAAAAACTTTAAACTGCAATCTTCATTGACCTCTAATGCTTCGTGCTTAAGACAACCTAACCGAGCTTTAAAGCGAGTTGATCATGCAGACCAGCAGACTCTGCGACTGTTCGTTCAATGAACTCCTTTATGTCGAATGCATCGGCACCCGACTTCGTAATTACACCCTGCTAACGGAATACAAATGATCAGCCTAATCCCCACAATTCCGAAACAAGCAGATTTCCAAATAGTTTGACAAGCCAGGTGTTGTGGAAAACATGAAATGAGAGGAAGGAGAAAGAGAGAGTAAGGAGTAAGGGAAGAGACCTTTTCTGTTATGATACCACTAATCAATTTTGCAGGGGTAACATCAAAAGCTGGGTTCCAGACGGATATTCCTGAAGCTGCAACTTGTTCCCCGAGTCCTCCACGCGAGTACAGCAATTCCTTAGGGGACCTTTCCTCTATGATAATTTCCTTTCCAGAAGAGAGGGATAGATCAATTGACGTCAGTGGTGCAGCGACAAAAAATGGAATGTTGTGGTAATTTGCACACAAGGCAAGGCTGTAAGTCCCGATCTTGTTAGCAGTATCACCTACAGTTTGGCATTACGAATTAGTGAAATCAATATCCAGTGTTTGGTGATTTAAAAGAGTTTGTTAAGAAGTACCATTTGCAGTCACACGATCGGCCCCGACAATAACAGCATTGACTCGACCGCTTTCCATTAATGCAGCAGCAGCTGAGTCTGCTATAAGGGTAGCAGGAATATTCTCATGCACCAGCTCAAAGGCTGTGAGTCTTGATCCCTACATTTAGAAATAATCAACAAATAACCAAAGATATGCCGAAAGTGTACAACCAGAAAAATTCACACTTTGATTTTCTGAAACCGAAACAATTGAAAATAAAAACACTGCTACCCAACTAACGCTGCATAAACAGAAGTACTTCCTAGTATCCATTCCTAGTATCCATATATGTAAACTATATATGCAATCCATCATTGTTGTGACTGGACAAATATTACTCTCACGTTAAAGAAGTTCTGAAACTTGTGAGAACAAGTTATCAAATAAGAAGATGCTGCCATCGTGATGATTTCTATTGTCTATTGATCCTCCAGGTTGGCTTTTGCTCACTGCAGCCATAGGCACCCTAAGGCAGCAATTACAGTGCCAGACATTCTTTCCTTTCCCGTTGACAACTTGAAAGCTACCATCTACCCAAGGTGCTTAACAGTATTATGAAGTCAAAATCTTCTCTCCATGTAATGTCTTCAGCAGATTCCAAATAATGCCTCCTCAATTATCCTCAGAGGTCTGCCGTAGATTATGGTCCGGTTGTACAACAGCTCATGTATGCTATAAAACACTTTCCTCATCTGATTTATACACCCTTAAGAGGTCAGTTCGTCAGGAGACGTGGAATGCAGGAGTCAATGATTTAAAACTTCCCTGGATCCAGGTTTAGCTGATACCAAATGCAAAATAAGATCATTGATTGTCTGGATATGTCCAGTGGTGAAAGCTGCCTCATGGATGATCCTCACCTCCTGATGAAGTACCATAATTCAATACATTCGGAGGGCATATCATATAACCCTCCTACGGTCCAACACGAGCATTCATTCATACTAAGCTTATGTGAGCATTCAAATATGCAACTTTGCTATGCAGTTTGCAATGGAAGGCATAACCTCCCCATTCTTTCTAGCATATCAGTATAAATGAAAAGGAAAGTACAAATTTTAGAAGTTAACAAAAAGATATACAAACTCACTTGATTGAATGGGCGTGTTTCAGTGCAATATGCTCTCTCTAACACTCCTGCAGTGTGAACTGCACGAATTACACCCAAGGCAGTACCATATCCAGCAGTTGCAAGACTGGAAAAACATCACAAAAAGCAAAACAAAGTTTGGGCCAACTGAGTCATGTCCGGAATTCAAATGTGCTTGTTTTCCATTCCAGAAAAGATAGAAAAAGTATCAATTTAAAACTAAGGAATGAAGGCAGGCCCCACATTCCATGAGAATGAGGGAGAGAAAGATACCTGCCAGTGTTGCAATGGGTCAGAATAGAAAACCTTTCCAAGCCTTTCAATAGGTTCTGAATAAAAGTCGCTCCATATACTCCGATTGCTTTGTTGGATGCAACATCATCACTGAGCATAATTTCAGCTGCTTGCAAGTAAGCCTGTAATATTGATTCTTAAACCATGTACAATGAGGGCAGAACGACATCTTAAACCTCAAATACCCAATGTTTAGTTTTTATTACTATTTTTCAAGGTTCAATGCTTCACCTACTCAGCAAATCCAGGAAATAGATGTGAGATCATGCACGCAACTAAGGATGTAAACAATCAAACCTATACAAAAACAATACCTGAAACACAGTCTTGGAATCAGAAGCATCGGCAGTAGCAGCCTTTAATACGATTTCTTTAAGTTTTGTAGCAGCATCTGAAAGATTCACTGCAGTTGGCCGACTGAAGAAACATAAACCATGATCCTATTAGCTGCTGTTCATAGTAGTTGTGATCAATTGGCAGCATTTGTGTTTGTAAAACACAGTGGACAATATTGCTACTAGAACTGGAGTAATCAAACGACATACATACCTTGAAACAAGATAATCCAATTTTTTCTCGAGGAAATCAGCGGCATCATTAGCTGTCCCGTTGAAGGTGTCTAAGTTAGACACTTCCACAGCAAGAGCAAGTGCAGCTGCAATAGCAATAGCAGGTGCCCCGCGAACAACCATATCTTTTATGGCAGACCTAAGGCATAAAATTTTTTATATCTTATATCCGATGTCCGCAAAAATTTTCTTCAATAAGCTTAAATTACAACAACAGCTAATTAAGAGACAGATTCAATGAATTGCATGAGCATTAAACTGAGAGTCCACCCACTTTCATCAATCTAATAATCTACACAGCAACACACAAGCAGTAGGCCATTTTTATCTCTGACAATATAAATCACAAATTTCATTTTTTCAGGGTCTAATATAAGATACCATACCATCCATCTGAAGAATCCTTGATTTCCAAGTACGCCGTCTCCAGTGGCAGCTTTCTCTGATATTAGAAAATAATAAAAATCAACTTTAAGTTCAATTTGACTTGACCAACATTAAAAATCAAGTGAAAATCGTATAGACTCGCGTTTTTTCCTATACAGGCAAATTCAATCAGATAACAAGCTAAGGAGTGAAGAACCTGGTCGAGGAGCTGAAGCGAGCCGCGCTTGTAGCAGATAGACTGAAGGGTATTGTCATCATCAAGTCCACCAACAGAATTCGATTTCACCACCATTTGAGCAGAACCAAAACACCCAACTTCCTCGGCAAACTTTTTGACTCACAGTATCTGAAACCGATTGACAGAACCCAAAGTGAGTCAGTCTATTATAGACCTACTACATAAATCACTTAAAAAAGAGACATAGATTCTTACCTGACAGACCCTTTTCTTGACCGCTAGTTGAGATTAGAAGTGGGTTTGTGGGTTTTGTTCTTGTTCCGATCCTGTCCTGGCAATGGCATATAAAACGATATGATGTCCAAATACAGACCGCGTTTTAGATAGGCGACTCGAGTAAAAAGTGTGGCCTAAGATTTTTATATATTTTGTCCCTTGTTTTTAATTGTGGGGTTTAATACAAATAACAGTAACAATGCTTTCGCTGCTTCGACGTAGCCACGTAGAGTTTACAGAGATATGAAACTAGCGGTGTTTTGGAGATTAATTTAAAGGTTCAAAAGTTTGATTAGTATTAAAATGTTATAAATTTAGTTAAAAATTAAATAAAATTTAAAAAATTTAAATATGATTAAAATAAAATTTCCTTATTTATCAAAAATTTAAAGTTCAGTTAAAAAATTTATTAAATAAAAAATAATTGAAGTATTTTAATTTACAAGAATTTATTAAGTTACATCAAAATATGTTAATTAATAAAAACAATAATAGTAATTAAAATAAATTAAACCAAAAAATTAATCGGTCAATTTTAACTTTTTTCCGATTAAATAAGTTGAACTACTTAAGTATTTTAATAATCAATACGTAAGGAAATTAATGATGTAAAAATCGAACCAAATTAGCTAATTCGATTGAGTCAAGTACAAACCAAACTCATTTCTGATTCGATATTTACTTTTAATTGTTGTTAATAAAAACCGGTCGACTTTATAAACCTGTCAGTTTTTTCTAATCTGTGAATCGGACGCTTCTTATAAAGAGTTTATGGTCGGTGACTCCAAGACTGTATCGACATATCTGGGATTCAATTCTTTTGAAATGATTGTCAATGCCTGCTCTAACAAAGAGCTGGGAACGACAGTTGTGGAGGAGGAGGAGGAGGAGGGTGGTGGTGTGCAATAGAAAGATGAAGCAAAATGGCGAAGACAGTAGAAAAAAATCAAGAAGCAAGACATAGGGTGGCGGTGGTTTGCAGTAGAAAGATGACGAAAAAGGCAAAAACAATAAAAAAAGAAAAAATAAATAAAGAATCAGGACGACAGTAGTAGTGGTTTGTAGCAGAAGGACGAACCATAAGGACAAATACAGTAAAAAAGAAAACAAACCAAGAAGCACAGGGAATCAAATTTTCTGAATTCACTAACTTGTACTCAGAAGATTTGTCTCGAGAGGTAGTACATTAAATCTTTTATTTCAATAATTATGTTTCGATTATATTCTATTAAATTTTATTCATATATTTATGTAGAATTTACGTAAATATATAAATGAGATTTAATGAAACATAATAGAGACACTATAACTAATACAAAAGATCTGATCCCAAAAAATAGATCTTTTGCAACCAAAAATTCCAAAATTTGTGTTTTTTTAAATATTTTAGAAAATAAATCGAAAGTTAAATGATTCAATATTTAAAAATTCAATTAGTATTACATTATTATAAAATCGGTTAAAGATCGAATAAAATTGTAAATTTTAAAATAAGATTAAAAATTATTTTTATACATCAAAATTTAATTAAAATTTTGTTAAATAAAAAGTAATTGATTAAATTTGGTTTATAAAAAATAATTAATTTACAAAAATTAAATTATTAATTAATTAATTAATTTTTAAATATAAATGTTATTAAAGTAAATTGAACTGAATTGAAAGGTTAACTAATTTAAAATTTTCACTTCTTATTTATTATATGCCGGTTTTATATCGATTGAATCTTTAAACTTTTAACATTTTCTTTGATCGATTCGATATTCGTTCTGGTTTTAAAACATTGAATGATACCTTAACTAGTAAAATTTTTTTAATAGATCAACAAAAAAAGAAGAGAAAATAATTTGAAAATAATAACCAAATATATAAATGAATAATTGTATGAATAAATTAATTAATATAAATTAAATTCAAAAAAAATAAGTAAGTAAATAAATAGACATGAAAAAATGAATAAGTAAATAGAACAAACAAATAAATAAAAAACAAAATAAATAAATAAAATAACTAAAGTGATAGATATTACAAAAGAAAGTACTAAATATAAGATAAAAGGATTTAAGTAAAATATCTAAAAAATCGTATTGTAAAGTTGCACGTATAAGAAGAATCCTCGTCTCCACATTGTTAAATTATGACTATGCACTTGTTTAATGAGATAATACTTGGCCTTATAAAGCATGACTGGCTTAATTACTAAATGGTATAATTTACCTTTTAATTTAAGTGATATATTTTTGTCACATAAAACTCCTTATGCATACTTCCATTTAAATCACTCTGGTTTAATATATTGAACTATATCCTCATTTATCTCGTCATTTTTTGTATTATATATTAAAGATACTTAAAACAAATTTTTTTGGTATAACTTTTGAACCAACATTTATCTTTACATTAAATGCAACTAGAGATAGCAGTGGGTTTTCAACCCGATTAATATTTGCATCACCTGACCCAAAAAAATAGACATGGAGGCTAAAAAAATAGATTTTAAATGGATGTTGAAAAATAGATGTAGATATGAATTTGGATATGGGTCTAGTGATAACTTGAACTGATGGATACCCATACTCGATCTGTTTTTTATTAACTCTATTTTTCTTGTTTTTTCTTGAATATTTATAGTTAAATATAATAAATATTAATATTTTCTGAAGAGAAACACTTTAAAATCTCTGCTTTACTCCTCACCTTATTTCAGGTAAAAAGAGTCCCTTTTATTTTAGTCATTCCGTCAGTGACCTTTGAGTTCTTAATATTGTGGAGTTCACGCAAATACAATTTGAAGCTTTGGATATTTCTGACTTTGTTCTAGTTTTTTATTGTAAAAAATATATGTTATTTTTGCGCTAGACATTATGATTTTTATTATTCCAATTTTATAGTTTTTTAAGACATACAAATCAAAATCTTGACTTATTATTATTAAAGTAATTTTGATTTGGAAAATTCGCAAAAATCTGTTCTTTATATTTTCTATTTAGGAGTTATATTTTTACGTGCTATACAACCCGATGAACATCCAAAAACTTGAACAATCCACTAGATTTAAATATGGGTAGTAAATCGTAAAAATCGATAGATTTTAAATGGATAATAGATTAAGTCATAAAAATGAATATAAAAATGGGTGGAGTAATACCTGAACCGAACTCTATCAATTGTCATCCCTAAATGCAACTATATGACTCAAAAAGTTAAACTCTACGTACTTAGTTGTCTTACTAAATTTAAAGCCTTTCAATTTTAGCTTATTTCTCTAAAGTTCTAGTTTGACTCTAATTTTTTTATTTTATCTATTAAAATAATATTATCAACAAATAATATATACCAAAACAAATTTACTTACATATTGTTTGCCTTTATTTTGATTAAAGGTTAAAACGTAGTCCTTTGTTTCGGTTTGCGAGCGTGCCAGGAATTTAAAGTGATTCCAAACTAGGAAATAAGAAACAAAATATTGCGACTCGTAATCTAAGACTAAAATCAAAAGATTGTGTATGCTAGAAAGGGACAAAAAATCTAACAGAAAGAACTTTGCTTTATTGGTAAATAATTCGGAAAAACGCAATGACTAAGAAATTGAAATTGCTGAAATCAATTGAAAAAGAAAGACTAATGCTAGGAAAAAATAGAGGATTACCGAAAATAGAAATAAGCTAATAGGTTTATTGGGATGCCAGGCTTTTGATATTGAGATGTTGGAGAGCCTTCTTTCTATTTCAAAACTTCTATTTATAGTCAACGATGATGAGTGTCCTACTGCAATTCAACTTGTAATCCTGATAAAATTTTATCTTTCTAGATAGAGATAAAATTTATCGTATCCAATAAAGATAAGATACCAGATAGAGATAAGATTTGGATAAAACTTTATCCTTATCTCTTCATTATCTTGGACTTCTAGACTCCCAATCCAACTCCAATTCTAGTACTTTCCTTTTCGCTGGACACTGGAATCTGATGGGCTAGGGTCAATGGATTTCTTTTGGACTCCGAACCATGGGCTTCGGGTTTTCGGCCAAAACAGTAAAAATGGGCCGAACTTATTTTTAGGTGTAAACATTTACCCCCTGCACCATTAGGCTTATAAATATAAGCCTTATGGTGGCCCTTAACTTATTTAGAAAACCATTTAGCCAATGCCTTTGCCTAGATTAGCTTTTGGACACTTTGTTATCGTCAACCTCCATTCTTCTCTGATGGACCACAAATATGAGAAAATTTCTAGCTCTGACTCTAAAAGCACACTTTAACGAATTGAGTTCAAGCTGGTGTCTCCTCAGTCTCTCAAATCCTTGCCTGAGATGTTCTACATGGTCACACTATTTTTTAGACTTGATAACCACGTCATCGATATAGACTTCAACAATTTTCCCAGTGGTATCATGAAAAATGAGGTTCATGGCTCTTTGATAAGTAGCTTCAACGTTCTTTAGCCCAAAAGGTATCATAACCCATTCAAATGTGTCGATTGCTCCTAGATACCAGAACAATGTTTTATGAATATCACTTTCAGCAATTTTGATCTGGTTATAACCAGCAAAACAATCCCAAAATGTTAACATTCCATGGTTGGCAGTGACATCAATAAGCATGTCGCTAATCGGCATTACATATATATCCTTAGGTGTGGCAACATTTAAGTCTCGGAAATCTATACACACTATAACTTTTTCGTTTTCCTTGACTACAAGGACTATATTTGCCAGCCACTCAGTATACTTAGTTGGTTTAAAAAAGCCTACTATGAGAAGTCTCTCTATTTCTTCTTTCACCTTCATCTCTACTTCCTTGGACATTCTCCTGGGCGGTTGTTGAAAAGGACGAAATTTTGGCTCAATGGGCAATCGATGTTCAACTAAACTTGGACTTAAACCTAGCATATCCTTATAATCCCATGCAAAGCAGTCTTTATATTCGTGAAGCAACTTGATTATTTCCTCACGCAACTCCTTATTAATAAGCCCACTGATGTATGTTACTTTAGGATCCTCGGCAGTATTCAAGTTGATTTCTTCCAGAGGGATCTTTACTTGAAGTCTTTCATCTTCCATTTTGGATGGCGCGACTTGTAGCTCCTCCAGACTTATTTCATCTCTTATTATTTCTGGGTTTTCTCCCTCATAAACTAACTCTGTTTCGAAAATCTAAACTTCATAGTTGGCCATTAATTGTTTCCTGGCCTGCTATAAAATTGCTTCCTGGATGGCCCTTGCAGCCACTGACCACCCTTCCTCACTTTCTTGAGCTATCATTGGCCTGATTGGCCAACATCGTCTTCCATCGGCCTAAAAGACCTAATGCTTTTATTCTTCTCACTGGCACCAATTGCTTGGAGCAGTAAATGCTTATCTTTGGCAAATTTTATCAGCGTAGGCTTGTCTTCTTTGTCCAAACCTTCAAAAGTAATTGGTGTGGTGTCTCCATGGTAGTAGCAGTTGTCCACTAAATTGACTTCCGCATTGAAAGGATTATTGTCTGCCTTAACCATTTCCACATTGTCACCGTGCCAGAACAATAAGAATTGGTGAAGAGAGGACGGCACACACATGTTGGCGTGAATCCAATCTCTACCCAGAAGTAACTTATAACTTGCATTTGTGTTGATTACGAAGAAAGCAGACACACCCGTCTTGCTCCCCATTGTTATTTGTAGCGGAATTCCTCCCAATGTTCTTGCCACGTCTCCAGTAACCGCAATTACCACTAAACATTGTCCACCTAAACTTTGTTCAGTGGCTTCCCATTGACACAAGCCCGTATGTGCAATGGCTTAGTGTGATTCATTGTTAATGGCTTGTCGAATGTCAGAGTTTTGTTGTCCTCAGTCCCCTGCGATTTCTTTGAGAATTTTTCCGCTGCATTTTATTCTTCTTTTGCAGCCCAGACTTCTTCTTCATCTTCTGGCTTATCTTCCGCTTCATCATCAGGATCGACACGGCGAAAAATAGCTGGCAGCAATACCGAAGCGGCTCCCAGGTAATAAACAGGGACATCACCAACGTTGAAGTAACTTTCTTTCTGTTCCTCGATATCACCATCCTCTGTTGCCTTCCTTCTGAATTTGTTCTTCTAAAGTCCTTCTTCATAGTGCTCAACCATCTGTTTGGTCATGTTGGCCAACTTCTTCCCTTTATCAAGCATATTTTGTTTCTCCACTAAGTGAGCCTGGGTTTGAATTTGAAGTTTTATTTCCAGTTCTTCTTTTTCCTAGAACAATCTCTCAGTCAACTTCTTGCACTGCCACCTTCTTTTTCTTGTTTTTGCATTTTTTCTGAGCAGCAATAAGTATTTCCTTTTTATCTCTCCTTTTGCTTTCCACCCAAACCCACTCTCTAGCTTTTTTGGACATCACTGGCTTGACAAATTTTGGGTGACCACTAGGGCTGATGGCTACCTGGGCACCGGCTTCACTATTATTTCCAGTGACCTGGTTACCGATCCTTTCCAGTACACTGACTCTCTCTTGCCTTCTAGAAGCAGTGGTCAGGCCGTCTTTCCTTTTCCACATGTTCCACCCTTTTGGTCTCCACACTTGATTCGTATGCTCCTGCCTCCTTTTTTGGTTGAGCCAATTCCTCATGTCAACACTTGTTACGTTTACTAACCCCACCGGGAATGGATTTTTGTTAATGAGCATTGCCTCTTCTGGGAACTTGAGAATTTTCCTATTTATGCGATCCTGAATCATGTTCTTAAAGGCCCAGCACATGTTGGTGGAATGAGTCCATGCGTTATGATATTTGCAATAGTCTTTGGCCATCATTTCCTCCTTGGTAGGAAAAACGTAATCTTCTGGAAAAGAAATAAAATCGATTTTCATTATATAATCGAAAATTTCAGATGTTCTACTTACATCAAAAGTGCACTTGTTCCCCCTCTTGTCGCCATTTTGTTGCATTTCAGGAGGCATCTTTGCCAGGTGTTGGCATATTATGCTTTCAGTATCAGATACGAAAGCTATAGCAACTTCTACTTCAGTGTTATGGACTTCTTTGAAATAAGTCCCCATAGTCTGCTTTTTTAGCTTATTGTCTTCTTTAAGCAGCTCCTCGTATTCTATCACCTTCATAGCCAACTCGAAAAAGTCTCTAAAATCTATGCCTTGAAACTTTTTCCTCAGCTTCAGGTCTAAACCTTTTTGCGCCATCTTCACGAACTCAGTCTCTGAAATATTGATCCTGCACTTGTTTCTCATTCTCTTGAACCTGGCAATAAAATTATCTGCCTTTTCTCCGACACGTTGAATAGGCCTGGACAAATTCGCAATACTAATTTCGGGCTCACTTCTGTAAAACTGAGCTTGGAAGAGTCTTGCCATGCCTGCCCAACCAAACACGGAGTCTCTTGGCAGTGACACGTACCAAGAGAAAGCAGCTCCAGTTAATGAATTTGGGAACAATTTCAAAAGTAGATATAGGTAGTTCTCGTAACTAGAAAATTCAGAGCATTGAGTGGTGAATCTTGCTATGTGCTCGATGGTGGACTGTCCCTCTTCTCCAAAAAACAATGTGAAATTCAGAATTTTTACACCCCTGGGAGAAGTTTCCTTGTCAATGAATTCAGGATAAGGCTTCCTAAATTCAGGTTGAACAATTTGATTGAACCCAGGCCCATATAACTCTTGGGCAATCTCACGCAGCACATCCCTGGTGACGTGATCTATCATCTGAGTGTTTTTGTTGGACCCCGATCCTCTCCATACTAGTAATACATGTGATTAGATTTTTTTGAGGATTAATTTCGATTAATTTGATTGTGATTAGGTTTTAATTATAATGTTTTTGGGTGCAAATTTTTTTTTAGGATTGAGGTTATTAAAAGGAGAGATTAAGATTAAATTAGAAAAGCTTATGGTGTTAATTAGAATTGAAAGAACATGTTCTTGTAGGGGCATTTTAGGAAGATCACTAAAGAGGTTAAAAGTTAAGTCTTATAAGGAGGGGCTTTTTGGTCTTTTTGGCTCCTAACTAATGAAAGAAAGAAAGAAGGTTGGGGATGTCGTGAATGAATGAAGGAAAGAACAAGTTTTTAACAAAGAAGGGTGAGTTTTCGGTGAAGAAGAAGAGAAGAAGAAGAAAATTAGGGTTTCACCTTTCTTTGTTCTAGAGAGGTGATTTTGAGAGCTTAACAAGAAGGAAAGGGAAGGAAGAAGGTTTCATCTTCCACTTTAGGGCAAGAAGCAAAAATCCGTGGGTGATCTTTAAGGTAAGCATTTTCGGATTTTTTTGAGGGTCTAGGTTAAAATGGCTTAGGGAAAGGCATGGGTATGTCTATTCTAGGATATTTTGCATGCTTGTATTTCCCTAGGGTTTCATTTTCGAATTTTCTTGTAATATGAGGTTTTTGTGTTCTTGAAGAGGAACACTCAAGACAAGAGGAGCAAGTGGAAGGGGCTTTTGATCAAGTATAAAGCACAAGGATTCAAGGTGGGTGACATTTTAATAATTAAGTATTAAGCTAATAAATGTGTCTTCAATAAATGCATTAAATGTTTCCTAAGACATTAAATTTTTGCATTTATTACTTTTGTGATGAATTGAACTTGTTATCATGTTTCTTTGGTGTATGTATGAGTTTAGAAAAGATTTGCATGAATTTTTGCAAAGTAAAAAGAATGTATGTAAAAATTCATGTTTTTCGGAAAAGGGCCATTTTGGGCCGATATGTGAATTATGTGAATTTGCATGATTATTTGGGTTTGTGGTGGTCCCCTAAGTGAGTCAAGTGCACTTGTCTATTTATAGGCTTATCCCGCCTGCCCGCTAGTGGCATTGGAGATCCTCACGGACTCCCCTAAGTTCACGGCTACACATGACCGCTTCGCGGGAATGTGTAGTACGTTCTGTTTTGGA
>JAOTAY010000008.1:2088909-2112936 GCA_025629805.1 Erythroxylum baracoense | reverse complement strand
ATAAGAATTAAAAATAAATATTAAAAATAAATTTAATATTATATTCAATATTAGTCTCATTTTAAATGTCTCAATGAAATCTTTGTAATGATATATTTTGTGTAAAGTAATATATATTTTAAATTTAATTATTTAGTAAATTATGCAAATAAATCAATTTGTAAAAAGGACATAAAAAGAATATATTAAAAAGTAATTGGATAAAGTTGTCTTTTTGTACTTTTGGTGCAATGAATAGTAACACACTAAATTTAGTGTGTTACTATTCATTGCACCATTTTAGTGTGAAAATTTGATATCTTTTTTGGAATAGATTTATTGTACCAAAATATCAAATTTGGTATTTTTGTGCCTTGGTTGGAGATGGCCAAAAGCCGAAAGAGTAGCATATTCTCTGAAAACAGTGTTCCAAGGGACGTCCATGGAATTACAACAGTCTAATCTACAGTGGTTTAAGATATCTTTCTACGGGGCCTTTCACTTCTTGTAATTGGAAAAGTGACCCTCTGCTTTTTGTCCCACGTGTCTCCTTTCTGTTAATTAAACTCTTGTTTATCCAAATGAAGTTACGTCAGTCTATTCTGTCCCGTACGGAAACTTGGGAGTAAAAAATCTAACGATGACATGTTTCAAAATTAGAAGGAACATGAAGGGTGTTTTATTAAAAGCAGATAAAGGTAATTCAGGATGTCAAAAAAAGGTCCGGTTTAATTTTACCTTAAATTGATTGAATAGCTTTTTTTACGTTTTTCTTAAAAAATATATGATGGACCGGATTAGTCCGGCCTATTTATAGCCTATCAGGTTGAGCCATAGATTGAGTTATTCCAACTCATCATGTCATAGGCTCAGTAGTTTAGGGTTGAGTCAGGAGCAACTCGGGCCGATCCGACCCATTAATATTTCTAAGAGTAAGATTATCATATTGGACTTTTATAGAATTTTCACGAAATTTATACCGAATATTGTTGATGTTAGATTATAGAAGGTTTTTAATTAGTTGAATTTAAGATATGTAGTATTAAATTTTTACTCAAGATGCTTATATTAGTTATCATTTATTTTAATTATATGAATTAGGGTTAAATATATTGGATCTCTAGTAATTTAATATTTTTTATTTAAACTTTGGTATCTTGAAAATCATCATTTATGTTTTTATGACATTCTTTAATTATTATACAATTATATATGTTCTCTCTTCATTTTGTTACTTTTTCCTTTATTTTTATTTGAAAAAATTTCAAATTCTAATGATGTTATAAGACATCAATTTGAAATTATCAATGACGAAAAATTAAATGAATATGACCTAAAATTTATGTGATAAATTAAATAATATTAAAAAATAAATAATCAATTTTCAAAATATAAAATTGAAATAAAAAGGATTAAATTATAAGATGTATAATATACTTTATACGGCTTATTAATGGTTCTATTACTTTGGGACTCGGAGGGAATTTGGTAGTTAGGGTTTATTCTTGGTGCTTATTCAAAACTATGAGTCTTATTTATTTAAATGAAAATATCAATATTTAATTTTTTTCATTCTCCTTTTATATGCAAATCCATCCATTTATTTTATTTTATTATTATTTTTAAACTGTATCCTTCAAATTCAATTTAAATATATTCATTTAAATCGATTTCTATTCAGTTGCATTCAATTAATTTTTTATTTTTAATTGAATTTCTACATGAATATTTGTTTTAATTTTGGTTAACTAATTTTTGCTATGGTGTCCTTGTTAATTTTGATGAAAAGGGGAAAATAAGGAATTGATAATGACAACTAGGTAATCGAGCACTTAGGTCATTTTCTAAGGTCTCCTTATTTTATGACAAATTTTAGGAATTAGTAAAATGAAATTAAAAAAAAGAAAAAGAGAGCAAGTGTTGAAAGTGTAGATCAATGGATTCTATTGATTGACTAAATCTATTATCAAACATCGGATGACCACATGTAGGGCTGATAATGGGTCAGATCGAGCCAAGATGCTGGGCTCGAGCCTAACTTGAGGTAAGTTTAAGCCTAAGGCAGCGAGTTAGAACCCAAGCTCGAGCTTGAGATAAGCTAGGTTAGAGACAGCTCTAGCTTGAGTTTGGCTCAACCAATTTTTTAAATATTAAATACGATGTCGTTCTGTTTTGGAGTGTTGAGCCTCGAGCTAGGTTGCTTATGTCAAATTGGGCTTAGAAAATCAAACTTAAGGCTCGATTAATTCAACCCTAACCCGTTAACTTAGGTCTTTTTAAGCCGAGTCTGGGTCTTTTTGCGATCCTTAACTGGTAGTGTTTTAGTCATTTTATCCCTCCTTTTGTTTGTCCTAGACCAACAAACCTAAAAAAAAAGAAAAATAATTCAGTGTTGTTGATTTTCACAACTTTGAGCTTACCCCTTTCACTTTCTTTGTTTTGGTCAAAATTGGAGTTTCCTTGCTTAAAAATTTTAGGACGCCTTCTTCTTTCTCTGTAGCCTTTCCCTCCTCGACATTGACATCACACAAATTCTTCTTTTTTTTCTCCACAATTTGCTTCTCTCAAAAAGCCCATGGCCTCTGCTCTTCAACCTTCGTCCTCCCGCATTTTCTTGTCGCGTTTGCGTTAGTGTTATGTCTTGTTTTTTCCTTAACAAGTGTGAAAGAAGTAAAAATAACTCGAGGGCGCGTGAAAGAAAGCGTTAGTATTATATTGAAGACTGAGTTTTAAAAAACATTATCTTTCAGTTATGGCAGCGTCACTAATTAGTGGCAGCGTCACTATCGTTTAGTTATTAGTTAATAGGACGAAAGTTACAGATATTTTCAATAATATAAGAAATTTTAATTTTAAAAATTCTTGAAAATTTTATTCTAATTTTTAGCTTAAAAAAACTCCTCTTCTATATTTTGACTAAAAATAACGACGAGACATATATAATATGTAGGCTAATTAAATAAAACTCTCTTAATCCTAATCCAAACCAACTAAATTGATTTAAATTAATATTTTGAGATAACTATAATAAATTATTAGTTTATGTTATATTTAATTAGTTCGATTTGAGTTCAATAATTGAGTTAATATTTTTGTAAATAACAATTGATTAGTACAAGTATGATATTTATATTATGTGTATTTAGTCTGTTAGCTTTTAATTGAATTTAACTTAAGAGATTCTCTAAAAAATTGAAAGCTAGAATGATTTTTTATGAGAAATTTAAATATTAAGGAATTTTTCAAAAGATTCTTAAACTTCAGAAGAGACCTGTGTTTTTTAACCTTAGTTATCTTCCCAATAATATTTGGGATACTTTTTGGGAAGTTATTTAATCAAATTTGGATTAAATAAATTGGTTTTAAGCATTTAAAAGTGGTAAAACCATATTTTTTGAGTGATTGGTTGACTTATATGGTTCAATAGTTGACCAATATAGGTTAAAGTTGTTAAAATTATTGTACAGTGCTTTTTTAGCAATATTAGATGATGTATTGATCGACCAATGTACTATATTGGTTGATAAAAAAGTGCACTAATTAGCCAGTGATCTAATGGATAATGAATCTGAAGCTTTTAACCAGTATGGTATACTGGTTGTCTTGGGTTCAAAAACTATTTTAGATCTCAAAATACTATAAATAGGTATTTTTTTCATTGTTTTAGCATCAAGAAGGTTTTGGATGTTGTATACACACATTTCAAATAGTTTTTCAATGATTTGAGCATTATTGTGTCATATTTGTGTGAGCGGGTCATTTTCAAGTTATCAAGTGAATAAGCGAGATATTTTTAAGTTATAATACTTTAGTAGCTGTTGAATGTTATACTTGCTTACTGATCTTGTGATTCAAGTGGTATTGAGGTTCCTCTTCACCTTAGAAGAAGATTGTAAGAAACGTTATTTTTTATCGTAAAAGATTGTACAAAAGGTTTCTCTTTACTGTGAAAGATTGCACAAAGGTTATTCTTTACGTTGAAAAAAGAATTATAGTAGAAGTACAAAAAGAGTTTTAGGAGTGGATGTAGGCAAGGATTGTTTATCGAACCACTATAAATTAGTTTATGCTCTCTCTTCCCCATCCTTTTTAGTTTATTACTCAACTTTTTGATTCATTTATTTGAGAAATTTTCTCATCCTTATTTATATTAATTGAGTACATTGGTTTAAAAAATGTTAAGTTTATTAGGTGCCATTAGGAAGTAACAATTTGTTATTTGTATCCTTAAAGTTTTCCCAGTTTCATTAAGATCTAAAACCCCTAGATTGTTTTCATGTTTTATTGAAGTAGTTTATTCTTGTTGTTATTTCCCTTGTTCTTAAGTTTGCAGTTTCATCGCCTTGATGGATTGTGTTTGCCTTTATTTTGATTAAAGGTTAACACGTAGCCCTTTGTTTCGGTTTGCGAGCGTGCCAGGAATTTAAAGTGATTCTAAACTAGGAAATAAGAAACAAAATATTGCGACTCGTAATCTAAGACTAAAATCAAACGATTGTGTATGCTAGAAAGGAACAAAAAATCTAACAGAAAGAACTTTGTTTTATTGATAAACAATTCGGCAAAACGCAATGATTAAGAAATTGAAAATTGCTGAAATTAATTGAAAAAGAAAGACTAATGCTAGGAAAAAATAGAGAATTACCGAAAATAAAAATAAGCTAATAGGTTTGCTGGGATGCCAGGCTTTTAATATGTGAGATGTTGGAGAGCCTTCTTTATACTTCAAAACTTCTATTTATAGTCAACGATGATGAGTGTCCTACTGCAATTCAACTTGTAATCCTGATAAAATTTTAACTTTATAGATAGAGATAAAAATTGGATAAGCTTTATCATATCCAATAGAGATAAGATACCAGATAGAGATAAAATTTGGATAAAACTTTATCCTTATCTCCTCATTATCTTGGACTTCTAGACTCCCAATCCAATTCCAATTCTAGTACTTTCCTCTTCGCTGGACACTGGAATCTGATGGGCCAAGGTCAATGGATTTCTTTTGGACTCCAAACCATGAGCTTTCTTTGGGCTTCGAGTTTTTGACCAAAACAGTAAAAATGGGCCAAACTTATTTTTCAGTGTAAACATTTGCCCCCTGCACCATTATGCTTATAAATATAAGCCTTATGGTAGCTCTTAACTTATTTAGAAAACCATTTAGCCAATACCAAATAGAGATAAGATTTGGATAAAACTTTATCCTTATCTCCTCATTATCTTGGACTTTTAGACTCCCAATCCAACTCCAATTTTAGTACTTTCCTCTTCGTTGGACACTGGAATCTGATGGGTCAGGGTCAATGGATTTCTTTTGAACTCCAAACCATAAGCTTTCTTTAGGCTTGAAGTTTTTGACCAAAATAGTAAAAATAGGCCGAACTTATTTTTTGGTGTAAACACATATGTTTTAGTAAGTTCATTCATAACTATTGCAAACCGAAAGAGATTCAATGAAGATCTTAGCATAGTTCGATATTGATAGAATGATATTTTATATCATCTCGTGTAATCTTTACTTTAGTTTTAACACTTTACATATATATCTCTAATAAGCATTGTATATGTCATGTAAATTCTTTAAACTTCTAATCACTTTTACGTGACTTCTTCAGAAATCATGCGATAATCCTCTATATGTCATATAACTTTTAAACACTTTTACATGAATTCTTTAGAAATTATATGATAATCCTTTTACAAATCAATAAAAATCATCTGAACTTAATATACGTAAGATAACTTAACATAAGCATTTTTTTTATAATATAGAAAAATAATAAGATATTTCAGCCATTGGCTCATGCATGTTGGTGTAAATAAACAACAAAAATAGCTTCTAAAATCTATCGAACCAGTTGATGTGGTAGAGACCATCATCAACTACTGCTAGTTAAAAACATCCAAGCTGTGACAAGTAGCAGTGGCCTAATTAGTTTTAACTATTTATTTAAGGCTCTTTTTTTAGGAGGTTTTGAGTTGGGATGGCAATTTTTGACCCATGGGCTTAAATTTAGTTGTTTTTAATGGATTGACCCATAGGCTAGGTCCAGGCAAATTTGAGGTCTAATTATTTTAAGTAAAACAACATCGTTTTACTTAGAAGAGTTGAGTTTCAGGTAAACTTAGGTCTGGGTAACCCAAACCCTAATTTAATTAAAAAATAAATTATTCTATATTTTTAATTTTTAAAAAATTATTTTAAAAAACTTGATAGGAGTTGGCCCATGGGTCAGTCCATTGCTATCCCTAATTTTGAGTTCGAGTCATCAAAAAAGGGAAGAAATGGGGAATTTTTCTTGTTAATAATCCTTTAGTCACTTAGGTATGTTCCTTGGTCGGATCAATTGTGGACGTCTTGCTTCCAGCGACAGTGTAGAAGTTAGAATTACTAAGAAACTTAGGACTGATGAGAACCTGATGCTGAGCAGGGTCAGTGATCAATCAGCAACTGACCAATCAGTATGTGACGAAAAACAAAAACCTCCAGTAGTACAAAACTTTGGTGAATCGGAAAGTAATAATATTTTGGCATTTCTAGTTTTCTCCTCGAACCTTGTAGCCCCCCGTGTAAGGTTAAGGTGAGCCGATCAATCCTCTCGACATGCTCCTTGATTAAATTAATTGTGGACATTTCATTTTTAGCAGTAGTGTAGAAGTTAGAACTACTAAAAAATCTAAGACTGATGAAAACCTGATGTTAATCAGAAGCAATAATAAATGACAAAAAAACAAAAAACTCCAGTTTTACAAAACTTTGGTGAATCGGAGAGCAATGTTTTGGCATTTCTAGTTATCTCCTCGGACCTTGTAGCCCCCCCGCGTAAGGTTAAAGCGAGTCGGTCTCAAGTCTGAACATATTCTACTGAAGTTTAGACTTCCAAAGTCTTCTTGTTCTTGATGCGTGGGGCACTCTTTTGGAGTGACCAAAACCCACGTGGACACTGGAGAGTGCTTTCCTTTCCTTCGCTCCAGATCATGGCTACCACCATCAGTGCACTATCATCGCGTTTTGCAACTCTCGAATGGTTTCGTTTCAAGTACGGTAACTCGGATTAGTTTTGATATTATCTTATTAAGATTATATAAAGAATGTTTAATTATTATTATTAATAAACATTATAATTTAATAACTTAGAGTTACATATTATCAACTAAAGAAAATATCTATCTTAGTATTCAATGATGTGATTATGTTAAATGTAAAGTTAATGAGTTGATTACACTAAGAAAGAAAGGAAAAGCTTTCTTTTCATCAATTACGAAGTGGGCATCACATCACAACCGTATGGCATAAATTCGTGGATAAGCGAAGAACTCGAACGTCAAGGGATCAACTAATAATTACATTGCCACGTCAGCTTCACACCCTACAAGCTCTCCCATGTCCTGTTCTGCCGATCAGTACAACCAACTGTCGACACGCAAACTAACCTTGGTCGGCTGACACCCGTCTTGTTGTGATTTGCTGTTGCGAAGCTGTCTCAGCCCGAGAGTAACGGATTTGTGTAACAATAAGAAAATAAAAAATAAAAGATTAATAATAAACTCTAACGTCTCTCATTTTCTCTCACTAGCTGTCTCTCTCTCTCTCTCTCACACCTACCTATGCACAAGAAAAGTAACGCGGACATTGCAAGAAGAAGAAGAGGAGGAAGAAGAAGAAAGCTTAAAGCTAGCTTCTTAGGGATTCCTTTCTCCCTGTTCTCTCTATATTCCTCTTGTTAATTGTTGTTCTTTTCGTAACCACGTCCATTAACACAGACACACGCACCTATATATATCGAGTTGCTTGTTTCTATTGATATACGGATATGGCGGAGGAATTCTCGAAGGCCGTGGAGGACGGGCTCAATCTGTCCAAGAGGATATACTTCGGCAAGGACAGAGCCGTCGCTCCGCCGAAACCTTTGCCGGCGATGGAGAAATCGGCCGAGGCGTATCTGCCGAAGGCGCCGATGGTATACGCGGTTATTTCCAATCCGGCGATTGTGGATAATCCCGATTTACCCAGCTACCAACCCTACGTTCATGGTCGGTGTGATCCGCCGGCGCTTATTCCGCTTCAGATGAACCGGGTCGAGCTGGAGGTGGATTGTTATCTGGATACGGCGGTTGTGAGGTTGAGTGGAACGTGGCGGGTTCATTGCGTTATGGGGAGTAAGAGCTGTGATTGTCGTATCGCGATCCCTATGGGCGAGCAGGTGCACTTGTCATACTGTTGTGTTTTTCTTTTCTCAGTTTTTGGAGTTTATATTGTTTTAACATTTGGAGAAAAGTTGGAAAGAAGAAAACTTTAATGGCTAAAACTTGAAGGACTCTTGTTTCAAGCATTTGAAAGTTAACCACTTGCGTTTGGCTTGGTGATATGAGTTAGATTCTTGTTTCAAGCATTTGAAAGTTAACCACTTGGGTTTGGCTTGGTGATATGAGTTAGATTAACTTGTATCATCGACTAGATTCAAATCCTGTAGGGTGAGCCATGTTAAGCCAATGGAGGTACTAGTTTCTTAATACAAAAACTTATTCAAGTCTTTTCCAGTAGAAAGTGAAAGCTTTTATGAAGATTATTTTGTTACTTTTTCCTTTTATAATTTTGCTGAGAAGTTGAAGCTTGTTTAGTTCATGTTCTCAAGCGTTATATTATCTGGCTAACAGGGTTCAATTCTAGGTGTTGAGACGGAGATTCCTCGAAGGTCGTACTCTACTGAATTGATTGCAATGGAGGAGAAAAGAGATGGGGGAAAGGAAGCTCGACCTGAAAATGGAGGCTATTTGAAGTCCAATATATTTACCATGATCGTACCAAAGGTTTGTTTTGCCAATCTGAACTGTTTCACAAAGTCTGGTAACTTGAACCAATTGCTTCCTACTCACTTGTCTTTCTATGATTCAAGGTTGACGGAGGTTCCAACCTTTCAATTAAAGTTAGTTGGGTGCAGAAATTGTTGTATCAAGAAGGGCAGTTCTCGTTGGTCATTCCATTTAGTTTTCCAAATTACGTCACTCCTGCAGTAAAGTTAGCAAGAAAAGAGAGGATACAATTAAACGTGGACTCTGGTACTGGGACTGAAATTGTGTGCAAGACAACTAGTCATCCTTTAAAGGTCAACATTTTTCAAATGCCTGTATTACTTCATTTAATCACCAAAAGCCAGCAATTGACGTCGTTTTTCCTTGTTATTTCCAGGAAATAAGACGTGAGGTGGGAAAACTAGGTTTCTTGTATGAAAAAGAAATTCTCACTTGGACAAGCGCCGACTTTGCTGTATCATATGCAGTAAGAATTGTATCATATTATGTTGAGTGAATTAAATTGATTCGTAAGACATGCTTGAGCATCTTAGGATCCGGGTTTTTATTACAACATATTTTTGTGATTATTTAGGTACCTTCGAGTCAGACATTCGGTGGTGTTCTATTGCAATCTCCATCTGTTGATGATGCTGATAAAACAGAGATGTTCTGCGTCTATATGTTTCCAGGGCAGCAGAGCAGGAAGGTTAGTTCAGTGTTTGCTCAATCTCACACTTTCTCTGCTGATTGCCTATTCTATACTGTAGTGGTCCTCATCTTAAATAATCTGATAGGTGTTCAGAAAAGAGATAGTATTCGTCATTGACATTAGTGGAAGCATGGAAGGAAGGCCACTTGAGAGTACGAAAAATGTGTTATTTAATGCCCTCACCGAGCTTGATTCAAAAGATTCATTCAACATTATTGCATTTAACGGAGAGACTTATCCCTTTTCATCCTCAATGGAGTTGGCAACTGAGGAATCCATTGAAAGAGCTATGGAGTGGATAAATGCGAACTTCATTGCTGCAGGGCGCACAAATATCTTGCTTCCTCTAAATCAGGTCATCTTTCACTTATTGTTTCAAGATCTCGTCAGGACATGTCCTTCATTGCTTGTCTATTTGTACATAAATTTCTCTTATATGTTAGTTTAAGTGAACACGCCAGAATGCTCTGTAACTAACAAAGTCTAAGTCATCTTCCAGGCTATAGAGATGTTGTCCAACACTCAAGGTTCAATTCCTATTATCTTCCTTGTTACTGATGGGAGTATCGAAGATGAAAGACACATTTGTGATGTAATGAAAAGTCGTGTGACTGGAGGAGGTTTGACATGTCCCCGTATATACACCTTTGGGATAGGTACTAGCTCTTTATGTTGCATTTTCTAAACAATTTAGCTTATCTCTTTCTTTTCAGTTCTTTAAATATATATAACAAACAAGATTTATCTATTGATTAGATCATGAGTTCATGTAAGAAACATGTCCATATTGATAGATAAAATATACGTATATATGTGTATGTATGTACCTACGTATGTATGTATATTAGTTCCGATAATGGAATTTGAACTGTTCTTATCATGAGCTTCTTGTACTGTGTGAGAAAGGGGTTTGATTGGGTGGATTGAGCACCATTTGAAGCCCTTTTGATGAATGGATTTTTGAAATAGTCACTGTTTATTTTCAGTTACAATTTCTCAATTTTATGAATGACTTGTTTTTACAGTCGAGCTTATTTCCAACAATTTGAATATATACAGGTTCATATTGTAACCATCACTTCCTCAAAATGCTTGCAATACTTAGCAGGGGGCAACATGACGCTGCATATGATATAGGTCGGTTCTTCTCTCTAAACTTACTCCCTAAACTTATTCTTCTTTCCTCAGGGGGAGGGAGACGAGAAGATCTCATCATGGTCAATTTTGATGTAAATTTTTGATGGACCTATCACCTATGTTTGTTAAAAATGAGATAAGCTTATGTGAAGTGAATGTAATAAATGAGACATTTGGATAAGTCTAACTAGACTCTTAGGACTTGGCCAAATAAATGATGTTTTCTTAACATTGTTTCTGTTTTTGTGCAGACATGGTTGAGTCTCGAATGCAGAAGTTATTAAACCGAGCTTCATCCACCATTGTTGCGGATATAACCCTCAACACATTAGATGATATTGATGTTGAGGTGTGTCTTAAATGGAATCATCTAAGCTTTTTCTCTTTCAACCTTATCATGGCGGTTTACTTGCTTTGTCCATACCTATTGTATCACATCCATACTTGTGCTTCCATCCAATATACGTTCCATAGGTTGACAACATATGATGTTTTCCCTTATTTCAGATTATTCATCTGCTTTTCCTTTTCGAAATCCTTCTGTAATACATGAATTTACTGCTTTATAACAATCTTAATTTCATTTACTCTGTTTATCTATTTTTTTTCCTGGTTTTCCCCCAATTCTGCCTTCAATATAACCAATCTGCTTCATTGTATTTACGCAATTAACATCTTATGACTGATCTGTGTGAGCTTATTTCAATTCCTCTACAATCTCTTGTAGGTATATCCTTCCCGCATTTCTGACCTTTCATCCAATAGTCCACTGACTGTTTCGGGGAGATATCATGGAACATTTCCCGACTTTCTTAAACTTAAAGGTGTATTAGCAGATTCGACTAGTCTAGTAATAGACTTGAAGATACGAACGGTAGAGGACATGCCTTTCTACAGGGTAAATCTCACTGACATTCAATATTGCCATAGTTAATAAACCCAGGAGTCCCTGGCCTCCCGTTTTCGCAATTATCATTTTAACATTTTTCCGTTCAAACATCTTCGGTTCCTCTTAAAATCCAGTCAAAGTGAATATTTTCTCATGTAAATATCTTAAATTTCTCATCCATTTGTTCTAAAGATTTCATCTTTTGCCTCATGTGACAGGTATTTGCAAAACAACAGATTGATATACTAACAGCCCAGGCTTGGTTTACGGAAAATAAAGAGCTCGAAGAAAAGGTTAGTGCTGGTTATCTTTGACGTTACTTCTCTTTTCTGTTCCTTCAGTGAACAATGTGGAAGTTTATGATGTCAAATGTAGGATTAGTTCCTCCATATAGATGCAATGTCTTTCACCATTCTCATTCTTTCCTCCCCATATTCTGCAATCTAAATTTTTTTCAATGCCTTTCTCAAGATCCAGCATAATTCTTCTTCCACATTCATTTTTAACTTCATGAATACCTGGCGTCCGTTTATGAAAATCCTTTTTCTTCCCAGGTTGCCAAAATAAGTGTTCAGAGTGGCATTGCATCTGAATATACCCTTATGGCAGTACTTGAAAGAGGAAATCAAGCCACAGATTCTCCTATAGTACAAAAGGTAAATTTTGATTTAGAACACAGCAACTTCTTTCTACTTGGGAAATATGTTGTGAACCTGAACTAATCATAAAATCTGTGTGAACAGGGTTCAAAGAAAAGCGATTCACATAAGGTGGAACCTAACCAGAGAAGAATTTACTTACTACAAAATCTGTGTGTTGGTTTTGGCAATGTGGCTGCAACTGCTGAGAACATTCCTCCAGGAAATGAAGAACCAAAGTTGCCTGAGGCTGCTGAAGTCATTATTAAAGCAGCATCAAATTGTTGTGGAAGCCTGTGCAATAAATGTTGTTGTATGTGCTGCATCCAGTGCTGCTCCAAGATGAATGATCAATGTGCCATAGTATTGACACAGTTATGTTCTGCACTAGCATTCTTTGGCTGTTTTGAGTGCTGTTCAGCAATTTGTTGTTGTGATGACGGGAACTGAGAACTTGTTCGTAGTTTCTCTGGTTGTGTTGTACATTTCGCCAACAGTTGTATAGGAGTTAAAACGTTTCTTGAATCTTTGCAGGAGCGTTAACTCGTATTGCCTGTTGATTTTTCCTTGTACCAAATTCCTTGTAGTGATACAAATCCACTCTCTACCTGTCCTGGTCTACGGCATAAAACTTTCAAAAACCATTGATCTCACAAATTTCACTGGTACCAATCATTACCAAGAGGCTTTGATGTCCAACAGAGTTCACACATAAATTGATCGTTAGAAAATGGTTCCAAAAATTTCAATTTTATCTTACAGATGACTCTTCTTCAACATGTTCATCCACTATTATTTCTGACTCTTCTGCATCCTTTGAACCCACCATTCTCTGATGAAAAGTCTCCTGGATCTTTGTAACACCCTTCTCAACAGGTCCAACAGCTTGATTTATTGTCAACACAACATCTCTGAGGACCTGTGGTCAAAGATCAATTTCTGTACGAATCTACCTTCATCTAACTTTGAAAAAACAATTCAGAATATCAGTGTACTCACAGATTGGCCGCCTTGAACGACAATGTCCTGAAAGCTCTCGGTGACGTTTGTTCCAGGAGCCTCTAACTGAACTTCTTCTTTTTCAAGGGTTGCTGGCTTTTCCTCATCACCCTCCTTTAACTTCAACTCTGCTGTAGTTCTCTCACATGTTACTTCACCATACTCAGAAGCTGGAACGAACTGATAAGGTTCCGCTGAAAAGACAAAGACATGAGCCACAGCCGCAATGGCCATCTGCAAAACCATTGCAAAGAGCTCATATAATCATGGCAGATGAACAATAAAACTCGAGCAAATAAAAGATTAAAAGATCTAATATAAATCACCATATTGTCTACATCATAAAAGATGAAGAAACGTTGAGGAGTTTTACATAACTAGGCGATCTTACCTCTATACAAATCATAAAATCTTGCAATGCTGTTTGGAATCTTCCTTCATTAGACAGTAATCCAAATGCGCACATTAGGGCAATGCCCACACCTTGCCACCAAGTAGCAAACACAATGGCTTTGAAGCTGATGAATTTTGCAAGCGGCTTTATCGGTTTAAGCTTTTCGTGTGTGACATTGTAGAACTGCACAAGGCAATATAATGCCCACATCTGACTGAAGTTCAATACTACAGCAATGTATGGGTACCTGCAAGAGGAGAATTGTGGGAATCAGTACAGAAGCAAAGGGAAGTAGTTTTGGGTTTTGACCTGTAGATGTTACATCAGGTGCTTCAACATGGAGGTATGAGAGAAGGTTCATACCCGTAGTGCCAGTTGAATTCACCATCGCCGTAGACCCCAAAAAGCGTCAATATGAAAGCTAAGAATGCACAAACAGTCTTGAGAATCATCTAAGCTAGCCAAGAAAGACAATAAATGTTTGATCAAAATCATGAATCATGATTAAGGCATATAAAGTGGTAAAGTTAGTAGCTTACATACTGAACAAGTCCAAATCTTTCCACTGCTAACAATCCACTTCCGAGGGCAGATGGTCGGAGGAAAAAGTTGACGAATGACCTTTGTCGTACACCGTGAGATTCATCTTTTCCTTCTACCAAGGGCTTACTGAGCTTCTTCTGCGATTCTTTCTCGAGGAATTCTATGACTCTTTGCTCTCCGCCTAGCATTCGATTTCATTTCATGGAAGTTTAATACCCCACTATAGGTTGAGAAGCAAGCTAATTCAGTGTTCATATCCAGCGATAATACGACAGAATGAATGAAACAGTAATGAATTAGAATTAGCCTTCATCTGTTACAATAATAACTAATGCTGCTCCTTCAGTGTTGCCTAAATCTATAAAATGATCAACTTCGAATGGAACTATTATCGAGTCTGTAAAGACAAACTCTGTGACAGTTTCTGAATGCAGGTACATAGAATTAGCAATATCCCCGGAAGCAAATCCTGAAAATTAAAAAGAAGCTTACCCAGACAAGCAACCAAATATCTCCCGAAAGAGTACAAGGCAAATGCCTCATAGCAACTTCTTAGAGTGTCACAAGCAAGAGACAATTTGGGATTCCACAACGAGAAAACCTGCACCAGATAACAAAAAGAGCACGATCTCGTGACTATCACATAAGAACCGCTAAAATAAACTAAACTAAGACACAGTTCACAATCTGAGAAAGAAATTTAGAACATAGAATCTTACCGACTCAGTAGCATAAGAAGGAACCATGAAAATGACAGCAACAACCCATTTTTGTTCCTGGAAAAACAGTACTAAAATTAAGAAATCCTGCTTCACCATTTGAGATTATTGAAACAAAAGAGTCAGTGAGCATATACAATAAGGGCAACGAAGAATAAACCTCAGGATTAGTGTATGATCTGAGATGTTGGAAAATGAGAAAGATGGAAAGCGCCACTGCAACTAGTGCAAAGCATCCTCCTATAATGAGAGCTGGTCTGTGCAAATCCAAGTAAGTACCTTCTATATTGGACACATAAATTGACGCCATATCCATTCCAATCCAACTCATAATGCCTCTACCTGGAAGTACGTCATGACGACCAAAGCACAAAAGGGGTTTTTTCAGGGCAATCTTAACTACTTCAACTTGTTACAGAAAAGTATAAACCTTTGCACCTGAATGTACCAAATGTGTGATCTTTGGTGTAGATTGACACAAAGATTTGATGACAGTGTGGTTCCAGGCGAGTGCATTGCATTTGAAGTCGACACGTTCGCATGGTTGCTCATTAAGCAGCGGCCAGGGTAACGCGTGTTTTGTTTCTGTTCTAACAAGCCAAATTTGGTGCTTTTCCAAATCATGGATCTATGAATCTTATTACTTATCTACATACACTTCATTTCATATCAAATAGAGATTTTATTCAAAAATTAATACGATAATATATAACCATGTGATAAAGCTACTTCATAATAGTTCGTTAAGGCTATGTTTAGTAGTGTGGTCAATAATGAAATGAAATAGAATACAATAGAAGGAGAGAGTTTCGCATTAAACAGTAAAAATGAGTTATCTCTTATTTAGAGATTTAGGATGAAAGGTGAAATGATAAATATATACTACTTGATATACTCTTAATAATTTTTTATAATACCAATTATACCTCAACTCTACGATATATATCTATTAACATATGAATTGTTCTATCAAGGGTAGAATAGTCATTCATTATTATTATACATACTTTACATTCCATTCCATTCATCTTCCAAACAACATTTCACTATATTACATTACAACTCCTTCTGTTCCTCCCAGATAATAATTTTCTAATATTACATTTATTTATATTCCATTTTATTATAAATCATTCCATTTCATTCTATTCTATTAAAAACCTTACGTTCAACCAAATATAACCTAAAAGAGATCGGTAAAATACTAAATTAAATTTAGAAACACAATTGACCAATCAATCACTACATAATTGACTTATCTATAATAATTATGTAAGATTTAATGGAGAATATATATATTCTCTTACTATTAAATTATATTTTTAACAAGTGTAAGAAGAAAATAATTATTTTTGATACCATTCTTTTTGTCTCAAAAAATAAAAATTCACCACAATTTTTTTATTTTTAAAAAATAAAAATTCATTATAACAATTTTTTAATTACACTAAAACAAGAATGCATACATCATAAGTTGACTTTTTTAATAAAAAAGTAGATTATAATTAAATAACCGATTTATATATCAGAAATGAAAGCAGAGTTAACAAGAATTTACTCCATTCAGCTTCTCATGGGAATACACAAATTATGATTCGGTAGACGAGAAATGGTAGCTGTCACTGTCCACATGCACGAAGTTTGGTATCATGACAAATGTCTTTCTTCACATGACAGGTTTAGTTTTCCATTTTGAGTAGTCTCAAGTGGAGACTTTCCAAATATAGATCAGACCAAGACCTTAAAAGACCAAAAGCAAGATGGATCGGAGAACATAAACTTTTACTCTACATCGTTTAACAATTTATGTTTGTTTTACGATTTCTTGGTTCACGTGTTTTCTCAAACCTCTCCTCTTCTCTGCTCCTCAGTCCTCACTCCCATCTCGATGTGATTGTTAAGAGAATTCCTAGTCCTAGGCATGCAGCACCTCAAGCAGACCACATGGCTGTAGCCTGTATGCTTTACCATAGTTCTTACATTTTATGTGTCATGTGATTGTTTCAAGATAGAATCTTCAAATCCTGGATAAAGGGTATCTAATCTAGCTATCAACATGATCAGAGATGAGATCATGATGGTGTAAACTGGATTCATGTTTAAAAACATAAACCCATTTCCTGTTCTAAAAGCGTAAACCTACCAAAATAGTGATTAAAAGGAAGAGTTAAAATGAGGATGTTAAGAAGGGATGAGACTGCAAATCTGCAATCACTAACCACTTGGTGACTGCTTAAGGTGGAAAAAAAGAGATGGTAGATCTAAGTCACCCCTGAGAAGTTCTCGTAATACATTCTCACAAGGAGTGGGTGGCTCAGGAAGAATTCCTAAAACATTCCTTGACCTAAGATACAATTTCAATTCCATAAAACTCCCCAAACACGATTAATGCTTGTTCATAAACATGCAAACTCTCATAATTAAAGAGCCTTGCAATGTGGATAGGATAAGAACTTGATGATCTATGATCTATAACTTAAAATTATTTATCAGATAGGATACGTATGAGATAGTCTAGTTTATATCGTATAATACAAATTTAACAAAACTCCTCTTCCTATCTATCAACCACCAAAGCCAGAGGCATTGGCTTTGGCTGTTTCCCGTGAGTTGCTATTTTCTTTTTATTTCTGTGTTGCAAGTGGCAACCAGCAATGGAGTTGGTGCTTCTTAGCCTGCAGAACAAGAGGAAAATGTCAGGTCCTGACCAAACCTTAGGGACACGTGTTGGTCGGATGCGGTCGGAGTCTCAATATTTGAAAGTCGGGTTTGACCCCAAATCCTCATCCACTTGTGAATTGGCTTCGAACTTTGGACACCTTCACGTGAGCTGCTGCTACTATCCCATATATGGAGTTTGTAGGGTAGGCCCTTTCGTCATTCCTGCCACCGATTTTAAGTGAAATGTAACTAATGCTTCAGCTTCCAAGTAACTCGGTTTTGATTCTTTAGTTCAGTTAAAAGACTTGGAATTGAGAGATGCTTCACATTGTGTAATTAATCTGCGTAAGGGTTTGTGTGTGTGTGTGTGTAAGCAGTTTGGCAGGAGCTAACTAATAGAAGATTTTAAGAAGTAGAGACTAACGTTGGCTGTCCGCAAACCGCAGAGCCCGGATCCTGGGATTTGTATGGTCAACATTGTCGGAACAGAAGATCCTGTCCTTTCCCAATGTTGTTGAGTTGCTGAATTCTATATTTGTTTTACCATTTCCCATATATGATTTGTGAAGGGTCAGATGCTACCACCTCAAACCTGTGCTCAGACTTTGTCGCCTGCACTTACATGAAATCAAATTTCTTTTTTCACTTCAGCTTCAGGATAACTATTTTTGTAGGCTGACCAAGTGTTACTGAAACTCGACGAAGTCTAAGTTATAATAACTCCTAGTCCTAATATAATCCGTAATGGTCTAAAAGCTAACAGTTGTAAAATCAGTAAAGAACAGGAGAAAAAAGAAGAGTTGTATGAATGTGGACTGGCTCAAACTTTGGTCAACCATAAACTAGCTGCGTGGTGAATCAAACAATTGCGGTTTCAGAAGATTTTGTGGGGAAGATGGTGTTGAAAAGTTGAGTTTAGAGGTGGTGGTGACGGTGATACAAAAATCAGCAGCTTACTTGTGGTTGGGTTAGTGAGGGACAATACCACGACAGACCAAACTACTATCTCTCTAGACTCTTCTTCACATTGGACCTATCCCTGTGTATGTACTCTTCAGCTGTAGTATTCAACTGAACTTAATTGCTAACAGCCAAGAGGACTAAGATTGCTTTATAATTAATAAGTTGTTAAAATTAAGCCTAGTAAAAGTTTTCATAATGATATATTCAATTTTACAACCAAAACTAAGTATAAAGTTAGGAAGGAAGCGTAGTAGTTGGAGCAAAGGTGGCAAATTGAAGAGACAGAGGAGGGAAGAAGGGAAAGGTGAAGTGTTTTTGGGAACTTGAACCAGTGGAATTGGCACCTACCAGCTTGTCCATGGAATTTAACAATGGCCCCTACTCTTATATAAACCAGTGAAGCTAAGCCATTATTGGCTTGTGGGTTCTACATACAATATATGCAAGCAGGCAAGCAAGCTTCATTTCCATTAGCCCACCACAAGTTCTGATGAAGGTAAGAAAGGCCAAGGAACGAATTTGTCTTCTTTATCAGCAAATTTTCAATGGAGGAGATTATTGGTTTCAGATGTTTTGTGGGGAGTAATCATATGTCTGGCCATTTCAGATCTTCAATTGGATGCAAAACAGAATTAACGGGAGACATGGGAATAGAACACCAAACTCCGCTTCTGTTCGACGTAAGTTCTCGTCGACCCTGCAGATTTCTTTCTAATATTTTCTTGTTCCAGTCAAACATCGTGTGCTTTTTAATGGTTTACAAACAATGGATTTAGACAGGTTCCAGGCGATTAGGAATAGGAATAATTTGTTCAGTTAATGTTAATCTTGGTCATGGTCAAGAAACATTGTAATCTGCTAGATTACTTTTTTTTTTCTGCTCCTATTTTCATCTGCTAAGTTGTAACAACCTTAAAATGTATACGTGAGACTTTTGAGCTTCAGACGCTGGTTTAAGAAGAATTCTCCAGCTGGTAATAAACCACCATAAGCCAAATCTTTTGTCTGTATGTTTAGATCTCTTTATACACAACAACCTGGCTGTTCATGTTTATATGTTATCCTGAAACTAGATCATACAAGGCAAGAGCCTTGTAAGGAAGAGTTTAGTGATTGGCCTCGAGGGTTGCTGGCAATAGGGACATTCGGGAATAGAGATACAAAAGAAAATTCCAAGCTCAAGTATATTCAAAAAAATCCTCCTCCATCCCAAGATCGTGTTCAAGAATTCATGCCTGAAGAAGTAAGGGAGCTCCAAAAAGAGCTTGACTCGATATTGAATAAGCAGGTCGGATCAACTTGTGACACAGAAACAGACGCTACTAATCTGGAATGGAATAGCTTTTTCCACAGGAATCCAAGCATGGAAGACGATGAAAGAACTGAAAATGTGTGTGCTGATGAGTGGGAAAACAAAGACTCTCATCTTCAGCTAAAGGCTAATTTAGTTATCAGCAGAGGAAAAGATCTACGTGTGGATAAAACCAGTAATGCAATTAACAAGAAATCCCTCACATTTCTTATCAAGCAGATGTTTATTTGCGGAAGTGGGTTAACACCTACTGCTAATCCAAGAGATCAAGTTCCTGAGTCGAGAATGGAAAAGGTAAGCTTGCATAACACTTATGTACACAAAGTGCTTAGATTCTCCATGCTTGTCTTTCTCATTACTCATCTTGACCATTTTGACAGATACTGAGGGCAATTATCCACAAGAAAATATATCCTCAGAATCCACCTCCAACTGTGTCTGCAAAAAAATACCTGAAGAATAAGCAAAAGCCTGTGTTATCCAATGAGGATGAAAAGGTCGAAGATGGAAGTAAATGGGTGAAGACAGATTCCGAATGTAAGTTCGAATTTCCAGTAATCATTGTCTTGGTCTAAGATACTTCTCTGGTAGCTTAAATGGGCCAATATATCTGGCTGTTTTCTGTTGCAGATATAGTACTGGAGATATAACCTGAAGCTAAGAATCCATAGAACTCCCACATCTGAAGCAATATGAATTTGCCATGTCATTGTTATTCTATAGAAAGTTTTTTGACCAGTACTTGATTGTACTGGTGTCTGATGTTAGAACTTGCAAGGAACCAAATTTAGCAGAAGCTCCCACATCAGAAGCAGATGGGTTTTTTCTACCAGTGGTTGACTGTACTGGTGTTGGTACTTGCAAAGAAAAGAACCGAATTTAGCAGTAGAGAGAGCTAACTTTCCATTGTTGAAACAGTTGTTTCTTTGTTATCATGGCAAGTGTTCAGGGTGGGGACCTGATACATGCAAGGTTAAAAGAGGGGGATTACAGGCCGGTGAAGGGATCATTCAGCTTTTTTCTTCATTGTTGAAATGTTAAAGTCATTAAAATCCTATATCTACACTTTCTGCGCCATCAATGGTGAAAAAGATTAAATACGCATTAAATAAACCATTAAATTAATTAATTAATTAATCAATAATTTAATTATTATCATTCGAGCTCTGTTGAAAACCGCTTTTCTGTTAATTATAAGGCTGTTTATTATTGGACCTTTCCAAATCCTGCGTCTAAATGAAATATCAATTTTAAAATCATTATCAAATATGCATTTCTTCAATTTGCTTTATCCTTTTATTGAATAAAAGGAATATTACTTTATTAAAAAACTATTAATTAACTATTAATTTATGAATAAAGGATAATTTGTATAAACAATTTCATAAAAGTTGAAATAAAAATATAAAAAACATTTTGATATGTCAATCTGAAAATCTGTAAATAAGCAGAAGTGGTAGTTGACCAACGGACAAGAAACTTGAAAGAAAGTCACCGAACAGAAGCGCCACGCGTCACGATAGTGATTCCTGTCCGTCCATGGTGATCAAAATCAAACGGTCAATAAGCGGACTGTACGTTGATATGAAATCAAAAAATCATAAATACTAACAGTCTTTTGTCAGGAAGTAGTAAACCTACTATCATCTCTCTCTATAATCTCAAGAAAGAAAATGGTTCCCTTAATTGGAGAAAGCTCGATTCTTGCTAATTAGGGTTTTTGTGATTTAATTACAAAGAAGAAGACGAGGATTTTCTTCTTGTTTTTTTTATCTTTTTCTGTTTGGAGGGATTTGGGTTTGTGAAGAAGCCAATGCTATTGGTTGGTGGATTAATAAGAGTTGGTGAATTGACAAGTGAAAGTGATCCAGAAAAGCTCAATGTCTTGGGCTGCCCCCGATGATGTTTTCCTCTCCACTTCTCTCGCTAGCTATCTTGACAGTTAGCTATCTCTCTCTCATTTTTGGTTTGGTTTTATTCCTTTTTTTTTCTCGGTGAGAAATGGCTTGTGCAAGAGGCTGTGCTGCTTGATTGCCCTCAAGTTAGCGTCTTTTTTTATTTATTCGTTTGTTTAATTTTTATTCTGTGATTTTTGTGCTGGGTTTGTTTTCAATTTGGGGTAGTCGAGGTACTGTTCGATTCAGGGTATCTTTTTTCTGGTGAAGTTGTTGCTTCTTATATGCTCTTTTTATACTGTGTTGTTAAGGTCTGATCTGAATATTTTCAAGAATTGTATTGTTGTTTTCTTTTTGTGGTATATGACTGACTCCAAGCTGTATATAATCCCAGAAAAACTTCTTGTATTGCTACGAGATGGTCGAAAACTCATGGGGATACTACGATCTTTTGACCAATTTGGTACAATTTTTTACATTTGCTGTAGTATCTATGCCTGTGATTACTACTTTCTCTTTTTGTAATTTTCCTGTTTGACGTGATTATTGATGAGAAGTCTCTTCCCGTGTGCAGCTAATGTTGTTCTTGAAGGTGCATGTGAAAGACTGATCGTCGGTGATCTTTATTGTGACATCCCATTAGGTCTTTATGTAATTCGTGGAGAGAATGTGGTCTTAATTGGAGAGCTGGTAGAACCATAATCTTTCTGTGTTCTGTGGTTTTGACTGTTGTTAATTGTTTTTATCAAAGCTTCTGCTCTTTTGTACCCATGTACAGGATTTGGAGAAAGAGAAGCTTCCATCCAATATGACGCATGTGTCAACAGAAGAGATAAGAAGAGCAAGTGTTATCTTTCATCTTCTTCAAAGCTGGAACTTGACATTTCATTTTGTCAACTTTATGCTGTGGGACTTTGATGATGTGATCTTATGCTTGAAGGCAATGAAAGATCGAACTGATCTTGGTAGAAGAATTTCCTATTAGGATGTTGCTGGATTTCTTAATAGGTCATCCATTTTCATAGAGAGATGCCCTTAGTCTTTGCTTCATTACAAATTATTCTTCTGGCTTCTGCATAATAAACATATGGTCTCAAATTCTGAACTTAGTTTTTAATAAAGTGACTTCCCCAGAAAACAAAGGTCAAGTAAGTAGACTGTTTGTTGAAGATTGTCTTAAAACCATGCCACAAGCTTGACTTATTGAAGTTTGTTGTTTATCTTAAGCTCATTTACCGAAATCATTCATGTTGACTTTTCAACAATATGAATCGATATCATTCACTTGGGCTTCGCCTTTTGTCACATATAGAAAATTTTTTCTAGTTGTCTGGTTGTGTTTCTTTATATATACAGGTTCAAATCCCTTACCTATATCACTTATCTGTTAAGTGGCATCAGTCTTATGAGGAATGAACTTATGGGAAGTAATTGAAAGCATAAAAGTTTTTATGGGTCTGTAAAAGTATCTTCAAGAAGTTGAACTGTTAATGATTCACATTCTAGTTGTATGACATGTATGGATTTGTTTATTAACTTAGCCATTGAGCAGAGAACTTTTTGGGGCAATCATCACAGCTTATGGGATCCAGTTAACTGTTGTGTTTCTTTACGGGGGGGAAAAAAAAATCCTCTATTGACTTGTGACAGTCGTTTAATCTTTGATATAAAACACTTGAGTGGAGAATGTGAATGCTTCTATTCTCTTCTCAATTCTAGACTAACTTAAATCTAATTCCTTGTACTTCAGGCTCAGAGGGCGGAAAGGGATGCTATAGATCTAAAAGGAACAATGAGGAAAAAAAATGGAATTCCTTGATTTTGATTAGAAGTTTCTCTTGATGTTTAAAGTCCTTGCCATAACCACAGATGTTAGAGCAGCCTTAATGGGACAGAATTTAAATGACCAGATATTCATGTTCTATGTATTACTGGAGGCGAAACCTGACAAGGTTTTAAAATCACTGAAGGCCAAATTCAATCAAGCCGGGATTCAAAGTTGTGTTATTGGTTTTTTGGATTTTGTGCAAGTTGAATATGCATGTGTTCTTCAGTGTTAGTTTAGGTTTTGTTTTTTTTTACTCCTCCACAGAGAACAAGTAGTTCAAATTGACGTGGTTTATTGCCGTTGTGCCGCATTTTGTAAAGGCGTATCACTATTTTTTGAGTTTTTTTTTGAGAAATAAGGCGCATCACTATTGACTCGACTGTAATTTGTTTTTTATGCCAATCCACTAAGTTTTTCACTGCAGATCATGTGATTCCCCAAGAAAAAATGGTATTCCTTTCAACTGCTTTCTGAAGTACCTGCTGCTCCCTCTATCTATGGCAAATTGTACCAAAAATAAAAAGCGAAAGAGGAAATGATGATGCGATCAAGTTTGCCTAAGCAT
>JAOTAY010000008.1:2072997-2088809 GCA_025629805.1 Erythroxylum baracoense | reverse complement strand
AGCCGTTTGATCTTTGATATCAAACACTTGAGTGGAGAATGTGAATGCTTCTATTCTCTTCTCAATTCTAGACTAACTTAAATTTAATTCCTTGTACTTCAGGCTCAAAGGGCGGAAAGGGATGCTACAGATCTAAAAGGAACAATGAGAAAAAGAATGGAATTCCTTGATTTTGATTAGAAGTTCTCTTGATGTTTAAAGTCCTTGCCATTACCACAGATGTTGGAGCAGCCTTAACGGGACAGAATTTAGATGACCAGATATTCATGTTCTGTGTATTACTGGAGGAGAAAACTGACAAGGTGTTAAAATCACTGAAGGCCAAATTCAATCAAGCCGGGATTCAAAGTTGTGTTATGGGTTTTCTGGATTTTGTGCAAGTTGAATATGCATGTGTTCTTCAGTGTTAGTTCAAGTTTTGGTGGTTTTTTTTAACTTCTCCACAGAGAACATTTAGTTCAAATTGACGTGGTTTATTACCGTTGTGCCGCATTTTGTAAAGGCGCATCACTATTGACTCGACTGTAATTTGTTTTTTTATGCCAATCCACTATGTTTTCACTGCAAATCATGTGATTCTCCAAGAAAAAGTGGCATTTCTTTCAACTGTTTTCTGAAGTACCTGCTCCCTCTATTTATGGCAAATTGTACCAAAAATGAAAAGCGAAAGAGGAAATGATGATGAGATCAAGTGTGCCTCGACATTTGCTTTCTTTTGTTCCATTCTAATGGATTACAATGTTACTTATATCTACTTATCGAGTCTAGGAGGAGAAAAGAATAAGAATGCATATTGTAGGTTTAGAAAAGAAGAAAAGAAGACAATGTTTCAGAAGCATTTCCTGTGCACGATAGGCTATCCAAACTCCATGAACTCCTCCTTAGTAATCCACATCTGTAACGGAAACCACAATAAGTACCGGTCAGTTGCAAATTGAACCATGTACGAGTGCATATAACCTCCATTATCAAAATGTTTCATAGTTCACTATTTTTTTCCCCATTTTTTGTTGAATTGGTGTTCTATTTCCAGAAAATAAGCCAGTTTCAAGGTTCTGTTGCTTTAATATGAAGATAAAAGATTAATTAGCAGGAAGATGATACCTGCTGAAAGGTGCTTAAAGAAGCTAATATGGAGCCTCCAATGAAAACACTGTATTTCCTCTCTTCTGGAGCAACCACCTTTACTCTTAACTCCAGGAGGAGCTAACGAGCGGAGCTCTTTAGCCAATTTATCAGCTAATCCTGGTATCACAGTGCTACCACCACTAACCACTACATTACTGAACATGTCTCTCCTAATGTCCATATCGCGCCTTCTAATTGACCTAACAACAATCTCATGTATACCACCTGACTCGATTCCTAGCCTGCTTGGATCAAAAAGAGCTTCTGGGCACCTAAACCTGGCGGATCAAACCGCAATGACTTGACCATCTGGTAATTCATACTTCTTATGTAACTCTTGACTCTCCATTGATTTGGCTAACTCTTTTTGAAATCCATTGCAACATAGGAGACCCGCTCTTTTATGTCCCTAACAATTTCTTTTTCTGCTGAGGTGGTGAAGATGTGCCCCTTCTCTGCTAGGATAACAGCGAGGTAGTCTGTAAGGTGCTTTCCCGCCAGATCAAGCCTACGGACAGCATGTGGGAGAGCATACCCTTCATAAATAGGAACTGTATGTGTAACACCTTCTCCAGAGTCCATTACAATCCCTGCAAAAGCATGAATCTTGCAATTGTTCTTCATTTTTGTTTACGAAATGATAGAAAATTTCAGGCAATGGACGAGTAATGCTGTAGTGTAGCTCCAAGACAGGAAATTGCTTCCATTTATTAATATACCTGTAGTCCCGCCACTGGCGTAAAAGGATAAAACAGCTTGGATAGCAATGTAAGTGGCCGGGACTTCAAAAGCTTCAAACATGATCTCCACCATCTTTTCTCTGTTGATTCTGGGATTGAGTGGAGCTTCTGTTAAAAGGGCAGGATGTTCTTCTATGGCAACCCTCATCTCTGTGTCAAACGTATACTCCCACATTCTCTCCATTGCGTCCCTGTCTTTCACTATTCCATGTTGGACAGGGTAGCTCAATTTCAGAACTCCACGCCTTACTTGTGCTTCATCTCCAAAGTACATATCCTTTTGTCCAATGCCAACCATTGTGCGCTTGTTTCTTGGTCGGCCTATTATGTTGGGAAAAACCACACAAGGAGCATCATCACCAGCAAAACCGGCCTGCATGTAACTTCTCTTCTTTAAAGTAAACAAAGTTGAATGGATGACCAGGAAAAGTTTCTAAAGTGTTCGTTCACGGACCTTAATTGAGCCTGATCCGTTGTCGCAGACAATTGGTCGCTTCTCAAGAAAATCCATGCCTGTATTTGTAAAAGGTTGGCCAAGAGAATAGAGAAGTTAGACATGTATATAGCTATATATGTGAAGATGACGCAGAGGATCTTCAATACACGAAACTTTCCAACTTTTTTGTGAATCTTCGAATCAAATCCTTTTGGTTGCTTTAAGGTAATGACATAGCATAGTTTCCTCGGTGGAGTTAAAAGGAGGCAACTTTTACTTCTCCTTTTCCCTTTCATAAGAAAAGCTTCCATGATTAAATACCAGATGCTTTCTATTTTGAGGCCTATGGATGGATTAAAGCTACAGAGCAGAATATGTCGTCTGCACGACACCACACAATTGGAACTTCATTAATTATTTAAACAAAAATTGTCATTTGGATTGAAAACTACTACCATATCAAAGGATTATGAACAAACGTGCGACTGTAGTGAATAAGCAGAGTATGAGATAAAAGAACTCTTCACATTAGCTACTCATTCTGCAGCTGATGGTAAGTATTGGAAAACCAGAACAAGGCACAATATTTTTCTGGATGCTTATTTTGACTTTCATCCACTTATTGTTCAAGTACAATCGATGAAAACAAATAACAGTGGCCTGTGTGCACAAGTTAATATGTCCAATGGTGAAAATACTAATATCAACAACTTTCCGGAACTACAGCCTCAAGCTTTTGGGAGTTCTTATATGGCAAGTAAGAGTGATATATCATATCCCAGCATTGATCCCGGAGGCAATAACTACGTGGCATAAATTCCTAGAGCATAAGCTCAGTTGATCACCACAGAAACATGGTTCACCCTTGAAAAACTCTTCTTACAAATCCTTGCAGGGAGCTCCCCATCCCAGCACCAACTGCTTCTGCCAAATACTTAGCCTGCAGCAAGCTTCCGTTCTTAGGGGTTTTCATGTTATACATCGCGTAACTTCCAAAATACAAGACCACAACAACGAAGGAATTACCTCTTGAATTGTCTTCTTTAGATCAAAAGCATCTTTTACCCGATTGTCTAAGAATGCCCATGTCTCTCGAAAATCTACAAAGAATTTTTTTTGTTAGATAAAACAAGACCTACACGTTATCAAAAAAAACTTCATCATTTCAAAACCTTTCTTGTTAAGATTATGCAATAAAAGGCGCCTAAAATGGATCACAAAGCAGAGACAAACAGTTTCTTCTACTTTTGTTATAACTAAAGATACCTCAATAATGCCAATCGTTCTCTTCCATCAAAAGAAAAGATGATTTTTGTATCACTTGATTGTAAGATTAGATATCTCAAATCTACTACATTCAGCAGATATCATAGATAAGGGAAAACAAACCTGCTGAACTATCAGTTAGCATGTAAATCTCTGTAGTTGAGTATATTCCACCAAGTACGGTGCGCTTCACGTACCAATCTATATCAGCACCTTCATCACCTGCAGCATGCCAAATCTCATCAACCAGCATTGCACGTTGCTTGAAGCTCGTTGGCGCATTTGATGGATGTGCCTGGAAAGATGATGCAGTAATAAACGTAAAAATTCAAGCTCCAAATCCAAAAATAAAAATTGAAGAAAATGTAATATAATCAGGTACTTGGATGCTGAGGGCTTGAGGCCATTTTGATATATAAGGAGCTTGCATTTCTAGGCGAATCCTGACAAGCTTGGAAATGCGCTTACTGGGTACCAAGTTTTGCAATTCCTCTTCAGAGTCAATTCTATCAATAAACTTTTGCAAGCATTCATCCATGAAAAACTGAACAATAAAACAACATAAAAAAGTTAGAATCATATATAAGGATCATCACTAGTATCATCTTACAAAGAAACTGAAGCACTATGGTTGCTGAATAGAGAAAATAGTCCGCCATGGTAGACAAATTACTAGCATAAATAAACCTGATATTTTATTCATTGTAGCCAAATAGCAACATCAGCCAATGAACTAGGCAATTGCAATTTGCAACCAATGCAAAAGGATACACCAACTAAACGCCACTCAAGCTAAAATTTGAATACACAAACAAAAGACAAAAGTTCATCTAACTTCATGAATAATGAAAAAAGAAAGTATACACAGTTAACAGTAGAACTTGACGTAAAAGCACCTCAACAAGTGCAGCATCTTTCCTAGGAAAAGATCCAACAATTGAAGGGGACACTCCCACATCCCTTGCACCTGCGATCATCGCTTCTTCACCCCATCCCAAACTCAACTGCATCCACCCAAAAACACAACTTTAGAAGAAACATCAACTATGCACTGTCTAATTTGCACACAAAAATTGTCTTCAATAGCAAATTATTTCAAGAAAATTAAAAAAAATCCTTTCCCAACTATTCATGAAGGAGTAGATTTTGAAATGAATGGAAGAAATACAGACCACGTGCCGAAGTGAGGCTCGAAGCACACGAGCTTGCTCTTCCTGGTATTCAGTTCTAGGCCTCTGCTCGCGGCGAAGAGTCTCCTCGGCAGTCGATTGATTCGAAGACGACGCCGACGAATTGGGTTGAGGATTCACGGTCTCCACGCGTTGATTAGGGTTTTGATCAGAGTGTGGCTGAGGAATCGTTGAAGTGGAGAAGCGAGAACCGGCGGTGACGGTAACTCGAAATCCCCGCAGAGCGTAGTCACTGCCATTGAAGGTTGCGCCGGAGAGCAGTCGCCGTGCAATCGTCCTGTACATGTTGGCCGCCGCTGAGAGTTCTGTGGCACTGAATATGATGATCTTTGTAAGTGAAGAACACGCTTAAAAAAAACAGTTATCTGTGAAGTGCCACGTGGGTGACCCAGGGAGCCCCGCGTGTTCTTTTGGCTGCCACCATAGAATCTCTCTCGTCTCTTGCCAACTACACACGCTAAGCGGATTCCAGCTTCGAAGTAGGAGTACGACGTAGTTTTGACTGACCTAATCTGATATTCTAATTTCCTTTTCTAGGAATACCGGCGGGCGAAATACTTCCATAGCGACTTCGGTTTCGAAATAATGGGCCGGACTTGCCTATGACCTGGCCAGAGCTAACTATGATCAATTCATAACCTACCACTAATTTAGTCAACTCTAGCTAAAAGCGGGCCGGATCGAGTCGGACGGGACTGTTTTGTCATCCCAACCTTTTCGCTAGTGAAAATGATTCTTCTATTAACTGAAAAGATTTAAAAAAAGAAACACTGTAATTATTCTTTTTTAATTAATTTTTTATTAATATTACTCGATATTAAGAAGTTAAAATTGATTAGAAATAATTATAGTTTTCATTATTTTATGAAGACGTTAATCATTTTAGTATATAACTCTCTTTGTTAATAAATAATAATAATTTACCATTGGACTCTATAAGATAAAGTAGTTTTCTTACTCTTATTAATTTTATAATATTATAAAATAAATAAGTTTCTATAAGAATATAAATAAAGAATAATAATTAATTGCCCTTGTCAATTTTGGGATATTACAAAATAAATGAATTCCCAGTAAAAATTGCTATAATTTATTAAATTATAAAAAATAATGTAAATTCTTAACTATTTAATCATACGAGTTTATTTTATAGCAAACTTTGATCGTATAAATAAAAAACAAATATGATAAATATTTATATCAAATAATCAAAGTATTTTATTAAGTGCAATAAATGAATATTGGATTATGTCTATAATTAATAAATCAAATTTGATTTTGACACTCAAGTTTAAATTTAATTTTTAGTATTCAAATGAAATTAGGCTTAATAAGATTTTGAATTTAATTAATTATAAAAATCAACTCGAAATAACTTAAAATTAACAAGTTAAAATAAATTTGATTAGCCTCAACTAAAATATATTTATCAGATTTAAAGAGTGTGCTTAAAAATTTAAGTTCATCTTGAACTTTAAAACAAACATACCAAAACTATGAATAGAGGGTTACAAGACTAGTGTACATGAGGGGGAAAGATTCCCTAAAAATAAACCTGAAAATTAGATTAAATTGACCTCCAAGCCATCAATTCCACGATCTAGTCACCAGGCCTATGTGGAATGACCATTTCCTGGAAAAGGGTCCTAATGTGACATTCCTGAGGCCAAGCCTGTAGATACAGATTCCAAGTGATTTTCCCTGAAGAAGATCTGATTAGCTTGAAGGAATAGCAAGCAAGTCCCAAGCATGGAATTCTGGGGAGAAAAAGGCTACAAAAAACAACTCCATTTGCCTAAAGAGAACTTTGTACATTTCCAATACTTTGGTTGATATATGCTCACTTCTATAAGTGAAAGTGCTTGGTCTTCTTCTTGTGCTGCCTTCCCTAAGCTTTGGAACGCAGCTAAGTATAATCTGTGGTGATCACGCATAACTTTCCGATCTTCCAATAGGTTCATCCAAAAATCTGCAGTATACGAAGATTTTTAAGGAAGTAACTGACATGGATGCTGAAGACCTGTGCTACAATTCTTGTCAACCCTAACATGCAACTATGTACCAGCCTATATAACGTTTTTACCGATGCTTCAAACCTGTGCTTCTTCTACCCTCCTAATGGCCTCCTTCATTTCTAACCGTTGCATAGTATCACTTTCAGCACAAGCAGCTCCAATGTGGAGTAGCTGCTTCATCTGATGGATTGAATCTGTATTGCTTGCAAGTTCTGGGTCGATACATTCTTGCTCTCTTTGCTCAGAAATTCCTTGTTGTGCCCATTGCACAACGTCAGTCCCTCCCTTACCGTTGTTGAGGTATTGAGAAGGGAACTTCCCGGTGATGACTTCGAGAATGATGATTCCTAGACAATAGACATCGGACTTGGAAGAAACTTGTTGGCTCTGAACGTATTCTGGGGTTTTATAGGCGAACATAGCTTGCGTTGCATGGCTTGGATTGACTAGCGGCTCGAGGGCATAGTCTGTAAGCAGTGGTTCGTAATCATCAGTTAAAAGAACATTGCTGGACTTGAGATTTCCATGCGGAAGGTTATAGCTTTCGTATTCTGAGTAAAGAAACTTCAATCCACTGGCGATTCCCTTGATGATCTTTAGGCGGGTTGGCCAATTCAGACCGGCATGAGAAATTCCACGATCACCTGAGGAAGAAGAAGAATATAAAATTCATGTTACTGTAAATTTTTGTATGCGCAGAACACGAAATCCACTGTCTACCAGAAAGGAACTTGGAAAAGAAAAAGCAATGGCAGTGACTTCATACCATGCAAGACATACAATAAGCTGCCTTTAGGCATGTATTCTGAGACCAACAATTTTTCTTCCTTCCTGAAATGATACGCCAATGGCGTCAAAATATTATTGTGTCTAATCCTCCCAAATCGTCTCATTTCTGCATCAAACATGTCTCTTCCATACATGTTCATCTCTCTCACCCTCTTCACCACCACCGCCAACCCTGTGGTCAACATGGCCTTATAAGCAGATCCCAAACTGCCATTCCCGAGCACTTCTGCAGCCGCCTTCATCAAATGCTGTAAACCAAACGAACCCTTTTCGTCGTTAATCATGATCAAATCACCTATGTTGTTCTTGCTGTGATGAGAACCTCGTTTAGACGCTTCAACGCCTCTCCGAGTTGACGACTCTTGAGGCCGATTAGTGGAACCATCTTCACGCACTGGCATTGGTTCGTTTAGGTTTTCTTTCTGCAGCATTTTGAAGTCGCCATTTTTATTGTTGTTTGAGAAACATGCTCCAAACATGCTAATAACTATCACCAGTGATAAAATTGCACCCCCAACGATGTATCTGCCATTACCAGATGTCGAACTTTCTGGTTGAGTGGTCGATGACGGTGTTTCTTGCAAGCCGGTGCACTCTTTGTCAAGCGGTTTGCCACAGAGACCGTCATTTTCGGCAAAAGAAGCGCCAGTGAACTTGGAATAGCTCTGTGGGATCAATCCTACGAGTTTGTTGTGTGAGAAGTCTAAGGAACTCACCATATGGGGATGTTTCAATGGTGGGATTGATCCAGAGAATTGGTTACCTTCAAGGTGGAGTTCCTTGAGACGTGGCAATTGCAACAATGACTCCGGTATTTTTCCACTCAACTCGTTAGCAGATAACCAAACTTTCTTTAAAGACGTCATGGAGGAAAAGAAATCATTTGGAATCTCTCCAGAAAACTTATTACGAGACAACAAGAGTGACTTTAATGCGCCAAGCTTATTGAATTCCGGGATTGGACCCGAGAATGAATTGTTCACAAAACTTACGGTCCTGAGGTTACCGAGATTTTTTAAAGCTCCAGCGTCAATAGTTCCTGACAGGCCTAGGTCTGAGAGACGGAGACCTGTGATTACGCCACCAAAACAAATGACGCCTACCCATCCTTTTGCACAAGGAGCTGATCCTGGAACCCAATTATTTAAAGCATCAGACACGGTGAATGATTTTTTGAGCTGTAGGAGAGTTTCTTCTTCTGTCAATGACAAAGATGGATTACACATGCACAGCGAAAGGAAGGTAAGGAGGACTATGCGGCGAACAGTGGCCATCGCAGAGCCGGAAATGTGGAACAGCTCCGGGTAAAAAAAAGCCGCTGTCCGCACAGACTTCTGTTTAAGGTTGTCTGTCTGATGGTAGTTTTGTTTCTTTCTGTTCAACTTCTTCGCTTCGAGAAGATGGTGCTTCATGATGTGCGTAGGTATGTGTGTGCAGGCGGCTTTGAGAGAAGGAATTGATGATGAACCTGCAAGGGATTATCTGAGATACTAAGAATAGCAAGAGGGAGTAATTAGAGAAGGAGAGAATTTGTGGGAATTGGCAGACATATACACAGAAATGGAGAGGTCTGCAACAATAGTTGACCTTGTCAAAACATGGGCTTTTTTTTACCTCTGATGAGATGGCAAATTTCGCGAGTTCAGATATTCTGTACAATTTTATCCTATCTTACTCGGTATAAAAATGAAACGGCACCATTTTATCTTAAAATTTGAAGAATTAAGTGAAATATGTAAACGCCTATAAGACCCACCTACAGACGTCATTTTTAAGCCACTTTTAATTTTAGCTGTTCTTCTTATTATTATTATTATTATCCTTTTGTATTTTATTATTAAAATTAGTGATATTTTTTTAAATTCAATAAATCAAGTTAGTTTGCTTTAATTTATTTATATTAATAATATAAATTTCCTTCTTAAAATTTGTAAATTTATAAATGTTAATTATTTTATTTATTATGATTATTCTTATTATCCTTATTATTATTCTTATTATGATGATGATGATTATTATTAAGATTATTATTATTGTTATTATTATTAAATTCGTTGTTCATATTTCATAATTTATTATAATTAATTCTATTATTGTTATTATTATTATTAATATTATTATTAGAATTAGTATTAATACTAATACTGATACTAATAATAATAATAATAATAATAACAGTAACGAAAATGACTTTATATAATTAAATTTTAATATTTATTAATTATAATCAAAAACTTACATCATTATTTATTTCTCTTTATTCTAAAAGGCAAATAATTCTTTTTTGTCCTTATTATTATTATTATTATTGTAATTATTAAATTCCTTTATATAATTAATATTATTTTATTATTATTATTATTATTATATTAGTTATTATTATTAGTAAGGAATGTATTAATTTTATTTCTATTTTTATAAAATATTTTTTTGTTTATATTTATTTAAATTATTAATCTTATTAACTTATTTTTCATAATGAAGTGATGAAATATAAACAAAAAGAACATAAGAATAACAAAAATTTAAAAATAAATACATTAATAATAATAATAATAATTTTATATTATTAACTTAATAATAATATTAATACTAATAATATTGACTTCCATGAAAAACTAACATTATTATTATTATTATTATTATTATTATTATTATTATTATTATTAAAACAATTATAGCAACTTGATTATTAATGATCATGCAAAATGAGCAAAACAAATTCTATAAAGATACTATAGATATGTAAGTAAGAGAGATAAGAGACAGTCTTGTTATCTTCAACATCTTTAATTTTTCTAAATTTTATTTACTTTTTATACTTTTTTCACTTTCGTTTAAAGTATTGTAAATTAAATTATTTTGCTGTTATTCTTCTTTTGAAAATTAAAAAAATAGATCAAATGAATAAAGGTGGTCCTAAAGAGTTACAAGTAAAGCTTAAAGCCTATAAATGGCCATATGCTCTCATCAGGTAACACATGTAAGCATTTACCTTGCCTTGTAAAATAAGAATAGAACTATACTAAAAGTTGATATCAGCTAATGGCTAAGTCAATTAATCCATAGTTACCATTTAGATATCTTTGACTTACACTCATTTAGATAGTCCTCCACCTATATAGCTTTTAGGGACTATGAGTACATGTTTTCTACTTCCTAATTAGCATAATACCCTGCAGTATCCAGCAACATCTTCATTTGTTTTATTTAGATTATAACATAGATGTCCTACTTTTTCTCCAAATTATTACTACAAATATGATGAATCTTGTAAGTAATGATATCCTGTCTGCTCAAGCTTATAAGCCCTATGGTGAGTTGATGCCTTGGTAATACCTTGTCTTGGAAGAGTCTCACATTCCTTCTTTCCAAATGGCAAATATCTTTTTGCCAAAAGCAATTTTGGGGACCAAGAAATAAACTTTACATGTAATAGTCTTTAAATGATCCACTTAATCCTTTCTAACCAATCCAATTATTGAATTGAGAGGTTATGCATCTATTTTATTCTTAGCTAGATGTAAAAGGAGAAATTCAAATGAAAAAATAAGTGACTGATGGTCTTACGCTTTTATTTATATATAGTGTAACAATTAGATAGAATGATGATGCTTCTCAGTTTTCTCTCATCCTAATAGATATCTAAAAGATGAAGGAAGCATTTAAAAGTTCTTGGTTAAACTAAATATCTTTATTCCATTTAATTGTTAAAAATTGATTTCTAATTAGTTGATGACACAATCTATTTATGTAAGTCTCTAAGGCATTTCTCAAATAGGGAACTAAATCCTTCCAATTGGAATTGGGATTGAATTGTGAGATATTCTCCATTCTATCAGACTAGATCCTTTCACTTTTTCCCCTCTAATTTCCTCTTATAACATCTTTCACTGTTGTTTCCTCTAGTATTAAGGTTTTTATAATAGTGAATTTATTGATTATGATTTTTGTTCCTATATTGCACCTGTTATTAAACGATAATAAGGTAAAGGATCCATCACCTAATTTGGACTTAAATTCTAATCTTACTTACTCCCTTAGCTTAAAATGTAAAATAGGGTCTATGAATTTTTAGTTTTTGGCTTGACAATCTGAAATTTTTTCCTTTTCAATTAATATGTATAGATCTATTTCATCTATAAGGTTTCTCTCTCAATTAGAATTATCCATCTATTCTTTATTATCAAAACCTTATTAGTGGTCCTAATTGGAATTAGCCATATTCCCTCTTCATCCTTAGGTAAGAAAACTTCATTTAATTTCACTTCGAAACTTTATTTCCAAAAAGGGTCTTCTAACTATAAGAAATGCCTTATCATCTTCTCCATTGATTTGATTAAATTGGTAGGAAGCACCACCATGTGAGTGATAGTAAAAATATAAGTTATTAAGAACTAAATTAATAAGTTAGATTCTACCTATAAAAGAAAGACTTATATTGCACCACTTACTAATTCCTTTTTGTATCATTTTAATCAAAGATCAAAATCCTTATATATTGGTACATTAGAGCTTATAGGAATTCCTAAGTTAGTAAAAGTGAGGTTTCATGATCTTAATACCCGTTAAAATAGAAAGTCAAGTTGAGAGATGAGTAGCTCGTACTAAAATGAATATGTAACTCTTGTATTTGATTATAGAAAGACATGAAAGTGTCTCAAAAGTGTGAATTTTTGTCATTATGATTGTTACTAAGTTATGATCAAACCCGATGAGAAGAATTAAATCATTAATAAAGGAGAAATTGTATATCTTTAGCTTCCCACATTTATTGTGAGAACTTGAATCTTCTTTATAGACTTATAACTTGTCTAATAAATCTAGCGAGTACTTCAATATTCACAGCGAACAAATATTAAAAGATCAGGTTACCTTACCTTAATCCTTTCACACTATTGATTAATTTAGTTGGTGGCCCATTTACCAAGATGTTATAAGAGACATATATGATGCATTACTCTATCAAACTAATGAATTTAGATAGAGAGCCAAAAGTCCACAAGATATATATAATATGAAGTTCCAATCGATGGAATCAAAAGCCTTGTGAAAGTCAATTTTGATTACACAACTCTTAAATGATTACTTTCTTATAGTTTCTACAAAACCCTTGAGCTAATAAAATATTGTATCCTAATTTTCTCCTTTAGACAAAAGCTCTCTATGATGGATTAATGGGTGGTTTTAGTATGTCGTTAGGCCTAGATATAAGGAGGTTAGCGATGATCTTTTGTATTATGTTACAATAGGAAAAAGGATTGAATTCTTTTAGAGAATATAGGTTTGGTATCTTTGAAATGAGGATATAAAGGTTTTATTAATTTCCTTTATCATCCTACCTTGGCCTTAATAATTAAGTGCTTATTATGAATCCATTTCTTTTGGAAGAAAAAGGTGTTGAGTCCATTTAGTCAAGGGTCTTTATTGGATTTAAGCTTAAATAATTCTTTCTCCATATCATCTGCATTGAAGGGCCCAAGCAATCTAGTAGCTTTTGCATCTACATAAAGGTTTAATTTATGCATAAATGAGAAATGGATAGAGGAAGTTCTAAGTGAGTTTTTTCCTAAAGAACCTTAGCTTAGGTAAGTGCTAAACTGATGTTTTCCTAAAAAAGAATGCTATCATAATGATGTTTTTCTTTGAGTGAACAAACTTATAGAAAAAGATAGAGTTCCTATCACTGTCTCTAAGAGATTGAATTATTAATCTTTGCTTTAAAAGAGTATAATTTACATCCAAAGCTTGAATGTAGTTATGTAGAGCTATTTTTTCCTTATTTTATTTGATTGCATCATTAAGTGTTTGATATAGATTTTTCAAGCTTAAATCAACTTATCTTTATTATCAATAACTATTTGATGGGGTTTATTGAATATCTTATTATTAAGAATCTTAAGCTTATTTTTCACCACTTTTAGTCTCCTCATGCAAATATAAGATTTATGTGCTTAGAATTTAAAACTTAGTTCATTTTTCATAGATTTTTTAAATCCTTCAACTTCAACTAAGAAGTTATTGAAGCATAATGGATTTCTCCTCTATTATACCAAGATTAGATTGTGTATTTCAATAAGAGTATGATCTAATAAACAAATATGGTTAATCAAATATAGCCTTGCTTTTTGGAATATGGTTAACCAATTATCATTCATAATGACTTTATCAAATTTCTTTTTTATAAACAATATGTCAATATCTTAATTACTCTATATGAAGAAACGTCCTTCTATCCTTAAATCATTGACCTCTATATAGTTTTCACAATTCCTAAAATCATCATGAATGTTCCTCAGGAATACATTTCTCTTAGCTTGAGATGGATGAACAATGACGGTGAAATCCCTAAGAATTACACATAGAGCATATATATTAACATGAACATCTTTAAGCTTATTCTATAGGGAATTTTTTTAGAAAGAATATTGAAAGCATAGACAAAGTTAATCTACCCATTGATTTTCTCCTTTAATAATTTTATTAAAAGATCAATGAGTTAGTTTGTGTTAAATGGTTTGCCTAACCTTAATTTTTTCAAGATCAATGGCCATAAATATTGTACCGTTGTAACAAAAATGGTAAGTAAAGATGATTAACTAGTTCTTGTGCAAGAAATCCAACTTCTTGCAATGCTCCACTTTAATCTTAGTTTCTACAAAAAACCCAAGTTTTGATATTTTTCAAGTATTCAAAAATTACTTACTGTTTATTGATGCTATTAAGCCCTCAAACATTCCATAAGATGGTTGATATTAGGAGGGGATAAGGTTTTAGAGCTATTGGACCTATTTTTTTGTTAAACTTCCTCCTAACAACAACCTTTCCTTAACTTACAAGTTTGAATGGCATTAGGACTAGATGAAACGTGTTCCTATACATATCCTCCTCATTCACATTCTACGATACATTTATAGGTTGGTGTTCTTCTTTTGCCTCTGATTCCTTCGATTGAGTACTAGCATTCTTATCCATTCTTACAACTAATTTTTCTAGGCATTTTGTTAGATTAATATGATTTTGAGTAAGCTCTTTATAAGTTGCTTCTTCTTTACAAATTGAATAATATTTATTAATTTATAAAATGACCTCCTAAAATTTCTTACTTTTGGTATCCATTTTCTTATACCTTGATGAGATAAATATGGGCTCCATTAATGAGATATTATAACAGAAACTTTAAATAACTTATCATTTTCCCTAAGCCTCATAAGAGGAATCATGTCTAGTAACTGACAAGTGCGTTGTAACACTAGTCAAAATAAAATAACTAGACTACTACTGTAGAAGTGGTGAGTTTAGGTCGATCCCACAAAGAATGTATGTAAAGTTGTTGAAATAAAATTAATCGATGTTTAGGTTTAGGTTTTGGATTCAGAAAGAAAAAAATAAAATGAAACTAAATTAATGAAAACAAATTAAAGAAAACATGCACACATAAAATGATAAAAGTGGGGAATTTTGTAGGAACTTAGTTCTTTGGTTTAATCTCAGCCTACACCCTAATTAAGCATATTTCATGGATTTGTTGTTTTCTAACCTCTCCTAGTAACTATTAATCATGGGTTAATAATTAAACCAAGTTTTCCCTTAGGTTTTGTTTAATAAAAATATGATCATTAATTAAACATAACCACTGAATAACCTAGGATACGATCTCTATATTTAATTAGGCAGTAGCATTACAAATTAGAAAAACTGATTAATCAAGGCAACAATCACGTATGATGCGTCATTTAACCTAGATCATGTTATCCCTAATGATTACGAATCATTAGTCGCTACACTTGAATTTCAACATAACAATTACGGATTATATCGAAATTCTAGCAATGAGTTTGCAAATAAACGATTCAATGAAATGCATTAAAAAAATCTTTTGACAATACCCAATGGGTTCATACACAAATAACTTAATAATAACGAAAATCTGGTTATCCATACACAAAACCCAAATCAATTAACATAAAATAACACAATCAATTTCTAACGAGAGAAAGAAACAACAAAAATATGAAAAACAGTTATCCCGGGTCATCGACGTCAATTTCACCTCTAAACCGACGTCAGAAATTTAGCCTTCCATGCATCTCCCAAACAGATAGACCTTAGCCCCTATTTCCATCCCCAATCGAAGACTCCCTAAGAAAAACCCCGCTGTCCGAAGAACAACTTCTATTCTTTTTTATAAGATAACGCCTCCAAAAACAAAGATCACTTCTGTTCTTATGCTACCGCTCTATTCTCT
>JAOTAY010000008.1:2023382-2055542 GCA_025629805.1 Erythroxylum baracoense | reverse complement strand
TTATAATTTTAAATTTATATGACTAATAATATATTTTTTAATTATTTATACAACAATTAATAGTTTATTAAATCAATTGACTTTTTAGTTATTTTATCTCTTTTTAGCACCCGCAATTGTACTTGTTAAATACCTATTTTCACGTTTCAGCAGTTATCAAAACAACAATCATAATACATAAATACTTATTTTATCATTTAAGTAGGTTGATTTCAACGAGTTGTAAACCACTTTTGCTCCTCCAAATCATGCCTTAGACCATTCTCACGTTTCCCTCTCAAATTTGTGATAAGATTTTCCCACGTGGAATTTGCCCTAAAGGAAACGCGCTTCTTACCCCGCCACTACGTGGCGAAAACTGGTTGGTGGGGAGGACGTCTACTTGCTGCATGCATTCTTTTCCCATCCTTCTTTCCGCAATTGTGCTTGTGGGGTTCTGAACAGATACACTGTTTTTTCCGACTTAAGTAAAACACGTGCGAGACGTGGGCTCACTTATCCCTCTCCTGGGATAAACGCTATAACCGTAGCCAAACAGCACTGGAATCTGAAAAATGAAAACAAGGGAAAGAGCAAAAGGCTCGAAACTGTCAAACACGAGAACGTGAGGAAAGTGTCGGGAGTGGGTAAAGTAGTGGAACGCAAACATCGCCGTTTCCAAATACAAAATTAACACGTGTTTCAAATATCTGTATTTACGATTTATTTTATAATAAATTATATTTGGAAAAAAAGAAAAGAGAGAGAAAAGTAAAGAAGGAGAAGAAGAACAAAGGTCCTATTTAACCGCCCCCACAGGCGCGCGAAGCTGCAAGGAAGCAGCCATAGCCTTTAGCTTATAAAGCTGTCTCTGTGCTTATTTAACTCCTCCTCCTCCTCTCTCTACCTTTCTCTCTTCCTTCTTTGTTTCGTTTGCATGCCAATCAAATGTTGTAAAGAGAAGAATCTGGAAGAAGATTGTGAGAACTGCAGTTTGATTTAATATGTCTAGCTCTGTGGAGTTCGACGGCCAGAAACCGGCAGCTAGGTCACCGGAGAAGGCGAGCTTTTCGCACAAGTGTAGTTTGCTCAGTCAGTACTTGAAAGAGAAAGGCAGTTTTGGAGATCTAAGTCTTGGGATGACATGCAACATCGAAGCTAATGGAAATGTCAATGGTATATATATTTACATCTCTGTTTCTCTTATTCTCTTTTTGTTCCGGTTCTATAAACCTTCTTGGTAAGATTTTTTTGAAGAATATGCGTTTGGTGTTTTGATGAAAATTTAGATCTGTAGGATACTCTTGTTGTGTCTCTTGAATTTAACTTGTGACCTTTATAGTCTCCGATTTGGAGATCCTAATGTTTGGGTAAATTGAATTGACATGTTCAACGGGCATTAGATGAAAAAAAGTCCTAAAACATTTCTGTCTGCTATTTTTCAGTCTTGAAACGTGTCCTATGTTCTCTCTTCAAAGTTCTGGTTTGAATATTTCTCACTAGTAGAATATAACGTCCCCCATTTTCCAAGTTCATGACAATATTGATGTAGCATAATTCTGTTGGGATTCCTACTATATGCTCGGGACAAAAGCATCCTAATTTAGTTGACACTCCATTATAAACACCCTTTAATTGTCGTTTAAACATACAGTTGGTTCTTTTTGATACTTGAGAAGTTGTTTGGGAGCTCCAGCTTTCACAAACATAGGGTTAATAATGTACAGTTTGGTTTATCAAAATGTTGCAGCTATTGCTGACATGATGCGTAGCCCTGCAACAACCATGAATCTATTTCCACCAGGTGATGTCCAAAATCTGAACTCCGGCGGTTCACGTACCTTTGGACCCATGGAACTGTTCCCTCAACATACTGGTCTCAAAGAAGATGTCCAGAAGAAGAATGATTCAGAGTACTTTCATTTATTACTAGAAGTCCATATTGTTAATTCAATGAGTTCATTGCATTTAAGAGATCAGGGCATGGTTGGAAACACTAGTATTTGAAAGTTGAGCTTTAGCTGTGTACTGATTTGAGTCTTCCTTATTTTGCGACAGGGTAAAAAAGTCTGCCAGCCCAGAGCCTCAAGCTGCTCAAATGACTATCTTTTATGCGGGAAAAGTTATCGTTTTTGACGATTTTCCTGCTGATAAGGCTAAGGAAATCATGGCCTTAGCCGGAAAGGGAAGCTCCCAGATGCACAATTCTTTTCCGACGATCCCTGCCAAGACTCAACCTGTTTTCCCTTCTAACATAACAAAAGGTCCAACTGAATGCAACAACTCAGTTCCTTCCAGCTCTAATGCTATTCCTAACTTTGGCAATAGTGTCATTCAAGAACGTCCACAGGCTTTCCCTCAACCCATTGCCGGTGGTAATTTTCTTTTCTTTCACTTTGCTCTCCCTTTTTTTTTTTAAACTTTTGACTGAAAAATAAGCCCGGCGGAATTTGCTTGATTTTTTGAGTATATAAAGTGATTAGCTAATGTTACTTTTTGGTTAAATTTGTAGATCTGCCAATCGCAAGGAGAGCTTCACTCCACCGGTTTTTGGAGAAGAGGAAAGACAGGTAGGCTTTCACTAACAAATGGAAATTATAGTAAAGAAAAAACCGAATCATGCTCTTCTTTGTTTTAGAGTTAGCTGCAGATGCATTGAAGTATTAGGTTAGACGTCGAGCAGAAGATGGTTTCCCTTTCTTGTTAGCCTATATTGTAACAAGAAAGTATTTCATACTTATCGCTTTGTCCATCTTTAGTTTTATCCAAGTAAAAAACATTTAGAAACAGTTGATTGATCTTTGATTACTTCTGCTTTCTCTTATGGAACTATTTACAGGATCACATCAAAAGCTCCATATCAAACAGCTACCCTACATGCGGGTGTCTCCAAGCCAGCTGAAAACAAGCCATGGCTCGGGTTGGGAGCTGCTCAACCTTCACAGTAACGTGGACATCTAATTATAATATATTATTCCTTAGGCTTGATAATCCATGCCTGAATCTTATATATTCATTTCAGGCCAGGTTAAGCCTGTTATTTTGCTGCTGGCTCTTTAATTATGCTTATATCTTAGTTAAAAACCTTAATATGACTGACGCGGATTTAATTGTCCATCATCCATGTCGCTATTAGCTCATGTAATTAAACTATATCGAGATGAGAAAAAGCTTTAGTTTATGACCAGAGGACAGTTCCTTAGTCAAAGATGGCTTTCCTCCCGACAATGTCGAATTCAACTCACGCGCATTTGAATATTGGCGAAAGGTGTCCCAATTATAGCTTTAGTTCACATGCATCACAAGGTTTAATACGATACATAAAAGAGAGAGAAGTATCGATAGGCGTGGGCTTGTTTCTGGAACCCTCTAACCGATAAAAGTTGAAAATAAACAAACCCGCTTCATATTAGTCACGTTGTTCATGCCTCATTATCTATTTGCCATAATAGCTACTAACTTGTAAAATGAGAAAACCAGAAGACATTATTATACATACGCATCAGAATTGGCGTCACATCACGTGCAGTGTTTTCATGCGTGAGATAGGTAGAGCCTATTGAATTTGGTACATTTTTTCGTCTTCCTCTTGAAGGTCCTTCACGCGTTCTTAGCCTTTCTTCACTTTTACCCTTTCTTTGTAATAATGTAAATGCTGATAATAAATGAGTAAATAAAAAAAAAAGAGTTTTAATAGTTTGCCTTTTGAAAGAGGGTGTGGATGCCAACTACCTTTTTTGTACTTTGCCCTTATCTGCACGGCAAAGTATATAATTTTCTTGCTTTAGGACAAGTTGGTGGGGTGGGCCCAGTGTTACTTAATTTACTATTTTTTTCTTCCTTTTTTCCTCCACCAAGTCATCCGTTTTAGTTAGTCTGACGTAAATGTATAAATGAGATTTAATGCAACATAACAAAAATACTTCCTCTTCTTCTTCTTATTCACTTCTATTTGTTTTTTCGTCCGTTAAAATATAATTTCCCTTTACTCGAGTGGGTAACATTTTGTATGCCAACCATTCTATACGTTGAACCGATCAATGAAGGATTGGAGAAAAAAGGATTGTTGAAATTAAATTAATAAAATAAAAGGTTTAAAGTTTAAAAATTATAAAATAAATAATAACTTAATAAATTATTAAATATACGTTATAATTTATTTGGGATAAAGATAAACTACAACGACTTGAACCTTCAAACTTTTAGGAGCAGGCATGTCCTGTCGTAGTTAGCACAAATCTGGGAAACGATAAACATTCACATGTTTACGTGTTGGACTTGTCTTAAAACACTAGAGGATTCTAAGATTTTAGCACATATTTCACACGCTATTTTATTCTTTAGCGGAAAATAAGGGAATACTTTGTGCTTTGGGCCTGCAAATTCGTGGTGGGTTAATAGTATACTTACATGTTCTTTGGGCTCAAAGTTGATGGGCTCGTACATTATTATTATTAGGTAAACAGCAGTTGGGCTCAGTTTTTCTTTTAATATAATATGATTGTCTTAAGCCTGATCAAATTCAAAGGAGGAAACTCGGTGCATGATAAACAGCATGATTATTATGAAAGTTATTTAAAAAAATTCTTATATTAATCAGTAATTAACCCCCCAAAAAAGCATATTTTGGTTCCTAGATGATATTGTCTCTTATTACTATTAAAAATCTCAATCGGATAGACCAATTCAATAATAAAAATTTCGAATTGATTAAATTTTTAATTTAGTTTTTAACATTTCGATTCGATTTATTTTAATAACTTTTATTGTTAAAAATCAATGATTAAAAAAATTAACCATTTTGGTGAATTCAACCTTAAAAACCTAGAAATGTCTATTTTTTTTGTTTAGTTTTCAACTTTTTGGTTTAATTTAAAGTTATTAAATATCGATTAATTTTTATAGATTAGTAAGTTATTAAAAACTAAAATAAATTAATTTATTTAATTAAATTTTAAATTCTTCGATAAGTAAAAACAATTACTTTTAATTATATTTTAAATTCTTTAATTTTATTTAATCTTTTAGGATGTTTTATGAATATCTAGTGTTGAATATTTTAAACCTACACCTGTTTAACTTTAGCTTTTAAAACATCGTAAAAATTTGATAAATTTATTAATTAATAGTGATTTTTGTAGATTAATAATTTTTATAAATCAAAATAAATAATTTTTTAATATTCTTTTTTAATTCAACTTCAAATTTTCGATAGATAAATACAATCATATTCGATCATATTTTAAATTTTTTAATTTTATTTTATATTTAGTCTATTTTATGATATTACATTATTACTAGTTAAATATTTTAAATTTTAAACCTTTTATTTTACGGATTTAATTTTTAAAACATTGATTTAAAATCTATCTCAAAATTTTAGTTTTGCCATTTCATTAACTTGACCCAACCAAAAGTCTTCTTAAATGTAAGAGCCTCAACAGCACTTGAACTAAGTTGATCATTTAAAGCAAGAGCAATTTTAACTTTTAAGTATTTTATAAAATCCCAAACTTGGCTCAGTGTTACCACACATTTTGCAGGTTACAGCACCACTCAAGAGGTTTTATACTCTGCTTCTTACAGAAGCCTAAGAGGTTTTGGGTAATTAACAGAGCTCTGCTACTACCAAAAGTCTTTTGGACTTTTAAGTTACTGGTTCTGTTCTTAGAATTTAAAAGCGCTGATGCTATTGAGGCTCGTACAAACTCTTTGAAGATGTAAATTAAAACCACAATTTGCAGTTGTATAGAAGCAGTCTTCGTGTATATAGAACAGAAGAACCAAAACCAGTAAACTTAATATCATCGAATATGAACGATGGGTGAAACCCATTTCCAGATTTCTCAGCCTCCCAACTTGTTGCTATGCCACTTTGCAACAACAATTCCTGATCCAGTAAGGAAAAGGAAAGGGATGGAGAACCCCATGAACAATTTCAAGCTAAAAACCTCTTAACTTCTATAAAATCCGAGCAAAACTTCTTTCTTTTTCCTTCCTCTACATGCATTATTCTCCTCCTCTTCTTTTTTTTTCATCTATTTTATACATGTAACTTGGCATAATCCAGCTGATATGCTGTTGGTATATACGGCAGTGAAGAGGGTAGTATTGTACGAGACTAAATTACCAGAATTCCAGGAGAAAAGATGGGACTTGCAGTGCAAGAGGAGCTTGAAACATCTGCAGATGTTTTAAGTCTTGATCTGCACTGTTCTTTTCGTTCATCTTTCATTATTTGCCTCGATCGGCACTCTGGGCTACAGAATGCTTCCTCTCCCCTGCAATGATCCATGTTCGTATTCCATGTCAACTTCACAATTCACAGTTCAACCTTGAATCTTTATTTTATGTACAGAAATAGTTGTAATCAAGGAGGAACAGGTATCGATGTTATACCTGTACATGTAAATGTCTTTTCCATGGAGCTTTTTCCGACATAAGTTACACGAGCTGAGGAAGTCCGACGTTGGATAGACTGGACCGCCATCGTCAACTCTAGCCGGCGATCTCTCGGGCAGAGAAGCAGCGTCACAACTAATGTCAATGACAGTTTCTTTATTCTCACTTTTTCTGTGATCATCACCGTCGTAATACACCTTAGTGTAGGACTCATTTGGTCCATGGATCGTCACGAAGGTATAGTCGTCCTCCAAACTATCCGTCTCCAACTCCGCAAAACCATCCTTGATTCTCCCACAATTCTTACAATTCTTACCAGAACCAACCGAAACAGGACCTGATCGGTTGGAACAACCGGGACTACGAATTGCATACTTGGCTAAAATTTCATGCTCACTATCGTTGCCAGACTTCTCAAGAGCAGCAACAATACCCAAACCAATCCCACCAACGTCGTAGCTCTTTAACCCCCGAGGCGACTGAATTTTGAAGTCAAGTGGACTTCTCGGGCTGGTGGCAACGTCCAAAGAGCCGGCGCGGCTGCCGGAGACCAATAACTCCGATAATCTAACGATCATCGGATGAGTTCTCTTTCCCAACATCTGCGCAAAACTTGTATGAAAACGAGAAAAAGATCGGAACTTTATAGCTAGTTATGATAATTGAAGAAGTAGGAAGGGTGTTATAAGATCTGAAAAAAGGATATCTTCATAATAATGGAGTCTCTTAATTGCTAGAATATATTAAGGAAGTGTGGAAGCTGAGCCCATGGTTTCTTGGAACCATATGAGGAAGATTGCCAAAATAGACCAACAAAACCATTGAATCATGCAACTATTTTAATTAAAAATTAAAAAAAAATTCCGAAGCATTATTTTTCTAACATGTCACTTTAGTTGTGGGGCCCAATCTTTAATGTGTCCAAGTCTGATGAGTGTGACTTTAACTTGAGGTGTGGCCCACAACTGACCAGTAAAGATTCCTATAGAGCACTCGAGAGGCTATAGCGTACGTGTTAAGATCATAGCGGTTGAGGAGCGTGATCAATCGGGATTTATTAACATCGTCGAGTGGGTCCATCAGCCCATCGATTGAACTGAAACGCAAGGCCCTCAGATGTTTTTGCCTTGGAAAATGACGTCCGTTACTTTTTTCGTTGAGCATTTGATCGATTTGACTGAAATAACCTTTTGGACTTATTAATTTTTATGTGCCTTCCTCTCTTAGCCTCGAACATTCATGTATTTACACGATAATAAATATTCTCCCTGTGCTATGATGAGGTGGTCGTTAATATGAGACATGGCAGGGGTCATTAAGGACATTTCGTAAGTAGCGCCCACAGAGTGAGGCCTCATCTTCTAACATAAAAAGAAGCACCCCTGAAAACCAGAAGGTTGAAAACAAGAGTAAATGGGTCCCACTATTGTACGTGGTATTCTGTGATTGGACCTGAATGAGAAAGACCCATTGGTGGGTCTAATAAAGTGACAGACGGTGACCCGCCACCTCCACTAAGTCATTTTCTGCTGTAAATGGGCACATCAAGGAACTTTGTCGTTTTTAGTCTTTTCCTACCCTGCAATTATTGACTTTCTTGGAAGTTAGTAAAGGTTTTTTAAAAAATATAGGGGTGAAATAGGGGTAATGAATTGATAGCCATTGTGTGGACCCCATAAATATTATTTTTATTATTTGCTTTTTGTTATTATTGGTCCCCACAAGACATGATTCCATCAAAAGAAGTCCAATCCAATAAAGAAAAAAGGAGTTCTGAGTTTTTCTGATTCTTTATAAATTGAGAGATGGTGACCAAATCAGTTAACAATGTGCTTTACTTTCTTTAGTGGACAAAGAAACATATATTTATTTTCTATTTTTCAAAAAATATACAATATATGAATTAAGCAAGCACACAAAACCCTGATTAATTGGATCATTATGCTCATCAACATAATTTCATAACAAATTAAACACTTTTTCGTATCGACATAAAACAGAGTGTTATAATTAAGTCGTATAGTCAGAAATGTTAAAATGCATGATTCGTGTATAGTTTTGGATTGTTATTTAGTCACGTCTGATTCAATTCTTTTAGCTCTTTTCGAATGAGTAGCTTATCCGTTATTTTAAGGTTTACCTTTTTTTCTGAATTAAGGGTAAGATATGGTTATTTGTGGACTTTCCAAACTCTTATGACCAGCTTTCAATGTATGCTAATTTAGAGATCAACGGTAAAATGGAATTCAAGTGAGTCGGCCGTCGTACATGACATTATAGTAAGAAAGGAACCACTGTAACTACTAAAGATTCAAGCTTGTCGAGTCAAAGTTCAATTAATGATAAACAAACTCTGTTTAATTATCAACAATATGGTCAAACTCAACACAATGCTGAGAAATGATGTTTGTTAGATCGTTCAAACATGTATGATACTTGACAGGAGCTGGTAGTTTCTCTCTGTCAGCTTTCTTCAGTGACTCGTGTGTAAATAAGATATTGGAAATTGATTTTATAGATTATGCATGGAAAAAGAGATAAATTATCAAATACTAATTAATGATTCTGTTTTATGTAATGGGTTAAGCCTTTTTCACTATTAAAATTTTACAATAAATTTGAAAATATTAGTGAGATTTTTTTCTAATTTGAATAGAACCAAGTAATACAAAATTGATTGTCTACAACAATAATTATGGGATAGTTAATAAAAAAGTGTTCAATATTTTAAGAATTTTTAATTTAGTATCTAAATTTTTAAAATTTTTAATTGAGTCATCAGTCTTTTAAAATTTTTATAATTAAGTTAAACTGATATAGCTAATAAGCAGACATTCACATGATATTTCGCAGATATACTAAATTATCAAAAACAATCTTTCGAATTGAACAGTTTGGTTTTTTAATTTTTATTCACTTAATTAAAATTTTTAAAAATTTGGGTGCTGAATCAAAAAAACTTAAAAAGCTGGATACTTTTGAATATATTATTCCAATAATTATATTTTAAAATTTTAAAATTTTAATAATTTAAATATTACCTAACTTTATACATCTGATTCTTTATCAGAAGTTATCAAGATATTAGTTTATTACCTAATCTTGAGTTTATCTGTAAATTAAGAAGTAATAAAATTAACCACTCCACCAAATCGACGATGATCTAGTAATTTGTTGCGGCTTAATTCCGTTTTCCTTAAAATATAATAAAAAAATTTAATAATTAAGCAATCTATTAAGCAAGTTCTTTCTTAGGGTCAAAGTATTGTAATAATTCATCTTACTCATGAAAGCAAAGTGTTGTCTTTTGCTTGTAATATGATGCTTTAAATGAGGTCAATTGCTTCTTAATTTACTTAGATTAAAATAAAAACAGCATAACACATGATATTGATGCGTGCACTTAATTTAGTTGAGGAATTAGAAAATAATGTGTTTGCCTTCAATTTTATTACGTATGGACTTCAATTTGATAGGGCAAGTGTTGCCTTCAATCGACCGGATGACATGTTCTTTCTTCCATATTTTTGCTGTTCTTCGTTCAATAACGACGAAGACAAGCTTAGTTTAAGATATTCAATCTTATGTACCGCCTTGGACCGACAATGACATTAATATTTCTTTTATGAAATACCCATTGTTAATATAAAATACCGAATCCATCAGCTCATTGTTTCAGGATATGAACCGGAGGGTTGACAGGGACAGATATATTTCATTTGTAGTTTTATAATTCGTATAATGATCAAAGGGTCTTGAGTCTTAGAGAGGTGCATTCCTAGACCTAACCATTAGTGACAATTGCAGCAATAATTAAACTTGGTTGAAAATGTCACTTTGACAATGATAATAATAATAATAAATAAATAAATAAACACGACATATGGCAATGGAATATTTAAGTATAAAAATGCAAGTAATATTATAACATGTGTTAGCAATCAGCAGGTTGCATTAGTTGTTAGCTGATTATATCAGCTGTTAGTTGAAGAAAGATTAATATAGCTGATTTGACTAGCGAATAATGTCAGTTGTTTATTTAAAGATATTTAGTAAAATTAGTTATTTAATATTAACTGTTTATATGTAAAATGACTTATGAGAGCATGACTTTAAAAAAAATATTTATAAAGACATGAGTATTATATCTTAGTATTTTTTTAAATATTTTTCGTAAAAATTTAGATTAAGTAAAATAAGTTAATACCATCATTTAAAGCAAAAGTTTATAAGTTCTCAATTCTTTAACACTTTAGCTTCAACGTCTTCAAGTACATCGGAATGTATAAATTCAAGATTGGTGATGTTAAAAGAATGAAACTTATCAAAAAAGGTTAAACTTATCTCGATTTTTATCTCTATCTATCTCTATTTTTATCTTTTTAGTAATTTGTAATATCTTTTTAATGTAATTATCTTCTCATCGTTTAATTTCAGCCGCTAATTGAAAACTCTTCTCATAGTAGTGTTTTCAAAAGTAACGAATTGAGTTCAATCCGTCAACCCAATCGGATGATTACTAAACATGATTATTGGTTATTTGATATGATCAAATAGTTAAATACATCTTAATCTGCAAAAGAATAGCTGATGAGCTACTTGCCAACACAAGGCCTATATATGTTACATTATAATATAGAGTTTATTGTTGAAAAACAATTTCAAACTTTGTTTAGCTTCGAACTTTAAAAAGTAACGTCAAAATATTCAAACCTTTAATCTTTTTGCAAAAATAACTCGACAATAAATTCTTTATTAATTAAATGGTGTGATGAGTCATATTAGATTAATATTTTTATCAATGACTGTCATATATTGTATTTATGTTACACGTGAATCATATTATTTAATAAATTAAAAATATTAAAATAATTTTACACTCTTTCATATGTTATATTTTTTATTAATTATGTAATAAAATTCATTCGTAATACAGTTGCGTAGAAAAATGAATAGGTCAAATAAGCTAATTTCATTTTCAAGTTTTGTTTTTTATTTGATCTACAGACGTACCAAATAAAAAAAAATCTTGATATTCGATCGACGTTGTGTCAAGATTGAATAAATTAAAGAACATGTTGAGGGAACATATATTTGTACATATATATATATATATATATATAGATACATGTGTTGATATACTTTTCAACGCCTCCTTGTATTTTTCTTGTTGGAAATTTAGATTCTTCTCCGTCCCCGAGGGTGGTTAAATTGGTGGTGGAGGGTTCTCTAATGAGTCTTCATCTTATTTGGAGCCAGCACAACTCTAACTAACTAAATAAATATGAGTAATTATGTATTTCAATCTATTTATTTGATGGATTTTAAAAATTCAGAAAATTATAAGTAATATTAAAAAATTAGGTACCGGAGAAGATCCGATTCAGGCAATAGTAGGCAAAAAGTAATCTAATCGCCGTGTTTGCTGCCGGAGTGTGCTCCACGGTAATCTTACGTGGTATTATTTAAACGCATCGGAAGGAGCAAGTTGTGTAGCTCCGTAACTTCCAAGGTGGTTCCGGCTGACCCAGTCATAAACTTTGTCCATCCCTAACAAGTCCACCACCACAAGCTCCGAAGCTGATGGGGCGTTAAGTATTAGTCCGAACTATTAGCAAGTACCAAACAAGTGCCGGATGTTACGTCCAATCGCTTTCAAGCAAGTGTTGTACCTTTTTCTGGTCTGTCACGATTGGCTTGTTGCGAATATAATTAAAGCACCACAGTTGCTTCGTAGACATTTCTCCACTGGACAGAACATTGAAAATGATGTCTAATATCCATCATCTTGATTAAATTATATTTTTAGAATGAATTAGATTAATTCTTAACTAAATCAAATTTTATATGTTAATCACACGCGTTTAAGAATTTTCAGAAGTATGCATTGAGTAAACGTATTACAAGTTGGAAATTAGCTTGTGATATAAGTAGTTAAAGTCAAACTTAAAAATGAATAGTTGCCTTCCTCTTAAAAGATATGAATCGTAATAAATCAATGTGATTGTTCTGAAGAATTACTTCATTTTTTAAGTTGTGACTTGTAATAAACAGTCGTGATTATTTTAAAAGGTTGTTTCCTTTCTAAAAGCACAATTTCTATATTCATAATTTTTGAAGAACATTCAAACTCTTGCAAATTACACTACCTAGTCATGTACCGCAGCAAGTCACTCGCAATGAAGGTCGTACCTTCTTTAAAGTGTATGTTTCGTGAACTTTCGTGTCCATTTCCAGGCAAGCTTGAGAGGTTTACCAACTATATACGATTCCTTTACCATTAAAGATGTTCGCGGCAGTGGAGCTTGCCACTTTCTTTAAAGTGTATGTTTCCTGATCTTTCGTGTCCATTTCCGGGCAAGTTTGACAGGTTTATCAACTTCATACGATTCCTTTACCATCAAGGATATTCGTGCATTGACCTGTTGAAGTAATAACATGTATACATTAGTTCGTTTGGTGTCAGAACTAAGAGCAAAAGTACAAAGCATAAACAACTTTCTATACTTCTGTAGAATTGAAACTCACAATCTCGGTGGTGAATGTCTGCATCTCACTCCGCCAGATCAAGTCCGTCAATTTAATTAAATTTTAAATAGTTCATAAAAATATCTTATTTCGACCTCGTTCTAAACAATTTAGATGAAATTCATTTAGTGGATATATATATATATATATGTATATTATTACTAATTAAAAACAAAAATTATGTTTATGGCTAACTGAAAAGAACAAAAGATCACAGCTTTAATGTTGTTTTGCAATTTCTCAAAAAGTCTTTTGCTTCGCAATTTCGAAACGAACATTTGAGGGGTCTCCCCCCATTTCCTCGAACAAGATCAGCGCGTTCTGTCCGTTGACGAGAAACGATCTTGGGACATGGTACCTGTAATTACATGTCAATGTCATTTCACAACTTGGTCTCTTGTTTAATACATTGACATTGTAATAATCCAAGAACTCATCAAGTAATGATTAAAATGTCCGAGAGTCCCTTATTGACTCTTTCACGTACCATCTTTGGGAAGGTTGGCCGCAGCCTGTATGGCATACACCGCCACCGTATGTTCCAACGTAGTTGCACGTGGCTTCGCAGCCATCTTTTGGAGCAATCTCAGCAACCCAGTACCGGCCAATGGCATTCCCGTTCACCCAAGCTTGACCTTTTCCCATGCCTTGCAAGTCCAACGTTACAGGTTCAGTTCCGGGTGGAGCCTCAAAATTGCCCTGCGTTGGTCGTATATATGATTATGAATATTGCCAAACTATTGCAACTTGCAACCACGTAATACCTTCGCTTGTGAAAATAGTTCAAGTCATGAGGAGTTACCTTATACCATGTCATGTAACTCCCGACAGGAAGTTTGTTAGTTAACCATTTGCCACTTAGAGTTTTGGGATCGTAGAGTTTCTCGGTTTCTCCATTCAGTCCAACCTTCGTCAAAGACATTGTTAAACAAACTGTAAGAAGAAAAGAAAAGAAAAAGGAAGGGACATTGTTTCGATATATAAACATTGTTCGGTTTGATTATCACCTTATAGTTCCACTGGTGTGCTGTTAGATCAACGGATTGATACCCGTCAATCAACTTAACAGGGCCTCCGTCTATACCTTCACCTAATGCCTCAATAGGTCCACCAGCCCACTGTCAAGACAAATCACCAGGAATAACGAAAAAATGAACTGTATTTTCATCTAATAAATAATAGATTATATTATTTAATCTACTCGGCAATGTCATATGTATACTATACCCTCAATCCAACTGTAGCAGTGAGGAGACTGATGTTGTTTCTGCCGGGCTTGAGTGAAGCAGGCTTCTCGAAGTTGAAGAAATGAGAATCCGACTGTGTACCTGTTCTTTAAGGCCGAATTAAAACACATTCTAATAAGCTTAGATGGGTTAGAAAGAAACATACAAATTATGCAAATGAACTTACCTAAATATATCCCATTCACAAAGGCATAAATAGCATTTCCTGTCACATTTACACTAAGGGTCACATTGCGTATGATGTCCTTGTCGTTGTCAAAACTGGAATTGAAGATGAAGGATAAACCTTGTGACATCAGTGGTATCAAGTGAAGGAATGTAATAAAAATTTGAGTAAGAAATTAACAATTACTGCAGACGTACCTGGTCATGTACCACAAGTAGTCGGTCTGGTCGTTAGTTACAGTTTTTTGATCAAGAAGCTGATATGATGTCTGCGTACCGCTTCCCTGTAATTGGTCTTGGATGTACTCTTCCCTCCACGACCAACTGAGTTTAGCATATGCATTATCATTCTCAGCCAATATCCTTTCCGTATCAGTGACTTTGTACACGTCGAACTGCAGGTTTATTTAATTAGAAGCCCTCTAGTTTCCTACGTAAAAAAGAACAAACAAAACCATTTTCAGTCTTACTCTTCTCTTACCATAGCAGTATTGAAGATTTGTTTAGTGCAATCCTGGATAATACTAACAGACCAAGGAAGCACATGGATTGTCACATTTGGTTCCAAAACAACGTCTTCGGGATCGGCCAGTGTATTGCTCAAGAAGCAGAATCTCTCACCAGTAGAATTAACGGCGAATGTCGTTAGCTGCATTGCATTATAAACTTGCATTACTTGTCCATCTTTTTTGTTCACATCGATAATTTTTAGAGCTTCCATTGAAATTTAGGACTTCTTCTAATTGCATTAACCTCTTAGAAGTTCGAAATCAGCGCTTTGATTTGGCCTACTTAACTTACCTCAACCCCTCCTTGAAAACCATTCATGATTTTACGTTTTGTTATGGTGCAATCCTTGCTAGTAAGAATCTTCTCCCCTACTTTTATGGCTTCATGTAGTTGTTTGAGGTGCTCCCATGTTGGCTGGTTTAAATTCCCTGGAAAACGTACTCGAAGAATGTAAATATACCAATTATCCCTATAAAAAGATAAAATCATGAGAAAGACTTAACGTTACCATATTCATCGATTGGTGCATTGAAGTCGAATGAAGTGGTAACATATTTGCCGGCCGAACGGCCAAAATTGGTTCCTCCGTGATACTGAAATGGGTCGAAAGAGAAAAATGAAACCATTAGGTGGTTAGTCTACTGTAGAAAACTTTCGATATGTTTGAAAAGTTTGAAGTAGTCATCAATTAAGGTGAGTGGGGTGTTAAGTATAGGACCATATAATAGTTCTGAACCACTCCACCGGCTTGGAAAAATCGAGCAACTGCATATGCCAAATCTTCAGGAGTTCTAAATGTTCTAGCATCACCCCAGCTCTGGTACCTACATGTGTATTATTTATGTCAATTGTATTTTTTTAATAAAGGTCTAAGATAATATTTGGTTTTAAAAAAATTAAGAACTATAAAAATTTCAAAATTGTAAAAATTAGTTTTTCTTTTCAAAATTAGATAAAAACATACGAGAGACCCTAATCTTTATCCTTCCTTCCAATATACTGCAATGTTAAATGCTACCTACTACAGTAAACCCTTCATGGAAGATTATATAATCAAGAGAACTGACCATCCGGTATAAGCTCCTGTCCATATTTTGGGAATGTTAAAGGGATCGTTTGATGAGAACTGATGGCCATAGAACCCGTTGAACGTATTGATCTTCATAAAAAATGGTGATATTATGGTACCCTACCCTGAAATAACTCAACAAACCAAAGGAATAGAGAAGGGAACTATGTATAGTATACCACGGACGGCAGAGAAATGTCAGACTGATCACTCATAATCCATGGAACCCCAATATTCTGTGCATTAGCCATTTGTGCAGCCCATTGAAGATAAGACAGTCCTGCATCTCCTGTGTACGTCGCAGAATTTCCATAGTCGCACTCTATCTGTTTGTTATTTTATGAGCATATATTCTCAGATTCTTTCTTCTCCAATCTTGTTATGTGTTGTGTCTCAGATGGATGGTCATGGACATACCTGTGCGAGAATTATAGGTCCTCCCTGAGAAGCGAAGAGTTTCTCGTATCTTGCTATGTTCACAATATGAGTTGTAAACCTTTGCATCTCAGTCTGTTGAGGTTTATTTTTCTTATTATAATCATTGAAGAAAAAGTACAAACCTAAGCATTTTACAGAACAACAAAACCTTGAAAACATCACTGTCTGTTCTGAATTTGATGCCTGGATTTTTAAGCAGCCACAAAGGCAACCCCCTGCCAAAGCCATAAATGAAAAAAAAGAAAAATTATGATTAAAAAAAACATAAACATGTGTTAAGAAGAATCTGAATTTGTGGGAAAAGAAACAATTTGAGATTACCCAAAGTTCCACTCAGCAGAGATGTAAGGACCAATTTGGAGAATTCCGTATAGTCCAGCTTGTTGAACTAGCTTGAAAAACCGTACAAAGTCTAGGTTGCCCCTGAAATTAAACTGCATTGACGAGCCAAAAATCATTATTTTCTGATATTATGTAAAGGCCATATCGACGTATCATACCTGATTAGGTTGAGGCTCATGAGCATTCCAAAATATGAAAGAGGAAATTGCATCTAGGCCACCATCCTTTGCCTTTCTTATTAGATCAGGCCACATCTGTGTAGAATGTACAGAGTAATAAATTCTTAAATACATCGTAACAACACGTAAGTATAATACGAAAACATTTACAATGGTACCTCAGGAGTACTGCGGGTATAATGAATAGATCCTGAGATGATAAGTTTTCGCTGACCATTAATGATGAGTGCTCTTGCATCATAATCTACTCTACCTGCTGAACAATACGAACATACAAGAACTATACTCGTAATAAGAATCAGTTTCATCCAAGAACTTGTCATCTTTGGTTTTACATTCATAAATGAACTCCGTAAATCCTTGGAGCTGCAGAAGGAGGTCTATATAGGGAAAAGAGAGAAGAACTCAACAACGATGTTTATGGAATTCCTGAGAATGCATAACTAACCATTCAGATATAAATAGAAAGTGAAAAAACAAGATAATCATTTGTCGATATAGAACTTTCAACTCAGTTGACTAGCTCTGTGTCACAACAAAATTAGCTTGTTGGACTTCCAATGCGAGGCATAGGCAAGAAATTCCCTTATTTGTCAGTGTAGCTATGAATCGACGAGCTTCAGCTCCTTCTGCATCTCAAAGTTAACTATTTAAAGCTGATATATAAGGTTGGTTTTGGGTTTATGCTTAAGCACATGCAAATTGTTAAGATAGAATTTCAACTTAACCAGAAAAGAAAAAATATATATTTTCAAATTTGATTTAATATGTGAAGATTTTAATTATTAAATATATATTAACAGAAAGAATAATTTTTGGTGTAATCTATAGATTAAGCAATTTCGCATTTTCCATGCTTAATTGTAAAATTTATAACATAATTAATTAAACGTATTATTTATTTTATGAATATTTATTTAATTAACTAATATATAACATAAAGTTCATATGATAAATCTACGTTGCAAATAACATTACGATGAGATTATAATTATGAGATTCATATTGCATGTATGTATTATTATTTAATTGTTCATAATTATTATTTTACTAAAAATTGATATTAATTGAGTAGATACTAGAAATAATATATGTGTTTTTTTCCTTATATAAGAAATAGATGACAATAAAGTATAAAAAATACTTAAATAAACATATGAATGCTTGCTAGAATACAATTTCACTGAACTAACAAATATGAGAGTTTTATTTAAAATAATACTTGTATGCCTGTAAAAACTATCACGTTGATGATTGTGTAAGTAAGCATTTGAACTTAGATCTCTAAAGTATCCCATACATACAAGGTTTGTTATATTTTCTTATTGCATATGACTTATTCTTATAAATGACAGCCCAATCGATAGTTATTAAATATAATATAAAATATTGGATTCATCACACTAATATGATTAAGGAGAATATTTCCTTTTTTTAATTAATATTGATTAAAAATTTTCTTAATTAAGATAAAATAATACTTTGAAAATAGTTTTTGAGTATCATTCATAAAATTAATCATTAATAGAAGAGAACTAATATGATTAGAATGAAATACAACAGACATTAATTCAATACTTTATATTTAATCAAAATATTATGATGAATAATTGAACTGAACAGAAAAATCATGTACATAAATATTAGTCAAATTCATTTTAACATTCTTAATATTTGAGTAATTATAATGCATTGTTAAACGTCAATCTTGATTTGTTAACATAAATTATCTAATTAGAAAAATAAAGAATCTTGAATAAAATTTTAGGCTATAGTTTATATTCTCAACATATTTAGGAATCTAATAGATCACGAACATGAAAAGATTGTTGAGAAAAAGAGTTATTTAATCAAGTTGAATTTCATCTCAATTTTGAAAAAAAATTAGAATTAATTATGAGATATTTAATAAATAAAAACCAATAAGAAAGGTTTAATTCTAAATTAGACTCAATTAATATTTAATTAGAATTAATGATAACTATTAAAAATGCTATACGTTATTATAAATAATATAAAGTTACTATTTAGATCTAGATTTTATTGTATTCATATATTTATAAAATTAAAATTTTAAAAAATAAAACTAAAAAATTAATTTTTTATTTCTGTAAACTTGAGATCTAATCTCTCTCCAATTTTTCAGTACTTTTGTGCACATTCAGCTTATCTAATGTGGTTCAGAACAAAAAAGTGGTTGAACTTCGTCAACTACTTGAGCCCAGCAATCTCGAAGTGAACACTAGAAGGGTCTCCGCCTGATTCCTCGAACAAAATCAACGTGTTCGGCCCCTCGTTCAGAAAGGATCTTGGAACGTGGTACCTGATCGTGCAAACACATTACCAAATCATTTCACAACTTGATCATCTAAAGCAGTAATGTCTAAAACTCAACTGTATGTACAGACTACCTACCATCTTTGAGTGGGTTGTCCACAATTTGTGTAGCATAAATTAATGTTATTATTTGTTCCACGGTAGTTGCATAAGTGCTGGCATCCACCTGCAGGATCGGCGATCTGTGTAACCCAGTAACGCCCGATACTATTTCCATTTACCCAGGCATGACCTTTTCCCATTCCTTGCAGGTCTAGTTTTACAGGCTCAGTTCCTGGTGGAGCCTCAAAATTAGCCTGCATGAGTTCAGGATTACCATAACAAGCTATTCACCAGACCAGCAGTATAGGTTTAGGTTATGGAAGTTGAGGAGGTTGTACCTTGTACCATGTCATATAACTTCCCACAGGGAGCTTGTCAGTCAACCATATCCCACTCTTAGATTTGGGATCATAAAGTTTCATAGCTTCTCCATTCAATCCTACCTTTGCCAAGTAAAACATCTTACGTTAGTGATTCTCTTATGAACTTCTCGTTCAGGATTTACGACCATTTTGATTTTCACCTTGAGGCTCCAGTGGTGTGCAGAGAGATCAGTGGTGGAATACTCGTCAATCAACTTAACAGGGCCCTCCGGTATACCTTCAGGTATCGCTTCAAAAGCGACGCCAGAGAACTGCCGCGGATAGTAGAAATAGCGAAGGTGTCAATTCCTTAAATAAGAAGGACAGAGTCGATCAATTATACATTATATAAAGGATACCGGCAATCCAACAGTAGCAGTGAGGAGGGTTATGTTATTTATTCCAGGCTCCAGCGAAGTAGGTCTCTCAAAGTCAAAATTAGTTCCAGCATGAGTACCTGTTCTCAAGCTCAGATCATCACCATTTTCATAAGCTTAAATGGGTTGATTAAGATAATTAAATATACATACATTTGTATATATAATACCTAAATATACCCCATTCACAAAGGCATAAATAACTTCTCCAGCAACATTCACGCTAAGGGTCACATTCTTTGAGGTCTTCTCGTCGTTGTTAACACTTGAACACAAAAACAAAATGAAGAATAAATCTTGTTACAATGGCCAAATCAGCTGTAAAGGGAGAATGCACAAAATTAAAGTGAGCAAGAGGCTTATAATCACCTAGTCATGTACCACAAGAAGTCACTTTGATCTTGAGTTATTACTTTTTGATCAGTAAGCTCATTTTCTTGGAGAGTACCACTTCCTTGCAGTGTGTCTTGCATGTTCTCTTCCCTCCATACCCAATTGAGTTTAGCAGGTACGTCCTCACCCAATTTCTTTTCCATATTAGTGACATTGTTGCTGACGAACTGGAGGTTTATTTAGTAGAGCATCAAAGTAATAAGTCAATCTGCTTAAAAATATTCCACTGGTGTATAGAAAAACAATCAGAGAACAATTTCTTACCGTAGCAGTGTTAAAGATTTGCTTATAGCAATTCTCAAGAATACTAACAGACCAAGGAGGAACATGAAATGTCAGATTTTGTTCCAACTGAACGTCTTGAGGATCTGTTAATGCATTGCTCAAGAAACAGAATCTCTCCCCAGTAGCTTCAATGATGTACGCTGTCAACTGGTTCAGTTCAGATTTTGTTAGCGCAAGTTACTAGCCTGTGACCTGTGTTTTAGTCTAATATTTTTGCGACTTATTACGTACTTGAACTCCTCCATCAAAGCCATTTACAAATTTGATGGTTTTGACAGTTGCATTGTTGCTAGTTAGAAATTTCTCTCCTACTTTAATTGCTGCATGGAGATTCTGAAGGTGCTTCCAGGTGGGCTGGTTTAAATTCCCTGAAATATTGTACTTGAAAGAGTGTGAACATCCAAACCTGCTGTCCTACTAGATTCCATAATAAAGGCCTAGTAAAGATCGTATATGTTGTTACCATACTCATCAATCGGTGCATTGAAGTCGTAAGATGTGGTTAAAAATTGACCAGCCGTACGTCCAAAGTTGGTTCCTCCGTGATACTGTAACGGGAAAAGGAAAGGGAAACTGCCTAGTTAGTTGATAGTTTATATGCAAAGTCACAGGTTATGTTCCTGAGAAAACAAAGTAAAAAAGCGAGGAGAGAACATATAAGACCATATAATAGTTCTGCACCACTCCACGAGCTTGAAAAAATCGTGCAACTGCATATGCCAAATCTTCAGGAGCTCTTATTTGGTCTTTATCTCCCCATTTCTTGTACCTACGAGGCATGTTTTGGTTCAACAATCGAGCTTACTGGTTTCTTGGACTGAAAACTAATATTCAAGAAAGACTTACGATCCAGTCCAGTTTTCTGTCCATATCTTGGGATTGGTGGCATCATATGGCAAAAATCTGTGGCCATAAAACCCATTGAATGCTTCGATCTGTAAGATAGCATTAACTTCATTTTCATGCTGAGTAATCTTTACTCAAGGATAGCCAAAAACCCACCAAGCAAAAGAACTGAAATAGAGATATACCACAGATGATGGAGTCGGAGATTGCTGAGTCATAATCCAAGGTATGCCAAGATTCTGGGCAACAGCCAGTTCTACAGTCCATCGTAGATAAGTCTGCCCTGCGTCTCCATAAGCGTCTAGAACAGATCCATATTCGTTTTCTATCTGCTATGTGCATCGTCATAAAATTCAAACCACTTAAAACGGACTCAGAGTAATAACAGACTGCATCATGTAAATATTACATACCTGTGCCAGAATTATAGGTCCTCCTTGAGAAGCGAAGAGTTTCTGAAATTTTGCTATATTCACAATATGGGTGATGAATCTTTGCATTTCGTTCTGTAATTGTAGTATACGCAATGTTGAGGATTAGTTTCCGTAATATTGTTTGAAGAATGGCATGAGAACTATATATGGTAAAAACCTTGAAAAGGTCGCTATCTGTTCTGAATTTAATTCCTGGAATATTGCTCAACCACTCAGGAAAACCCCTGCGAAAGCCATACAAAAAAAACTAAGAGTTTACAATTTGTTGATGAGAAACAATTTGATATTTACCCAAAGTTCCAGTGAGCATTGATATAAGGACCGATCCGTAGAATTCCGTATAGTCCTGCTTCTTTAACTTTCAGGAAAAACTCGGTGAAGTTGAGGTTGCCCGCAAAGTTGTACTGCATCAGGATTATGATACAAAGAAAGCGTTCCGACAATTTAGTCTCTATGAACAAGGAAAAAAAAAAGCTGCTGGGTTTGTAACACCTGACGACGGCGAGGCTCATGGATATTCCAGAAGATGGATGTGTCAATTGCATCAAGACCACCTTCCTTTGCCTTCTGAATCAGATCAGGCCACATCTGTATAGGTGTCAAAGTGAATAAACTGTTCGATTTCAGTACGAGGGTGGTGTTTTCAAAACTTGCAAAATATTCATACCTCAGGAGTGCTACGGGTGTAGTGAATAGATCCTGAGATGATAATTTTTCGAACACCATCAATGATTAGAGCTCTTGAATCATATTCAACATTTCCTGCTGAACAACATGAGCCTAAAATCGCTGCACTCACAATGAGAATCACTTTCGTCCATGAAGTGAACATCTTGGCGTTTTGCGTTCAAAATTTGGTAAAATCCTGGAACTAGCATCGACTGCTTAAAGCTAAAGAACGAGGTTGTAAGATATTAATAGCAAGGCATCAGCTTTCCCCGTTTGTTAATATGCCCCTCCATTTTTATAGTGTTTCTTTGTTTGACGAAAGGAAAAAGAAAGAATGGCCTTTCAATTGATTGGACATGGTTAACGAAAGAGGTCAGAAAATTGCAGTATGACTCTGTATTATCCTAGTTTGCTGAAAAAAGAACCAGTCTACCGAGACGAACATGAGTTAAAACGAATAGATCCGATTTAAGTTCAGCAAAAGACGTAAAGGAAACTATATTTACGCGATGAAATCAAATATTTTTTTAAACTTTTTTATTTAATATTTATTAATTTAAGTAATCATTAATAAAATCACGTAATTAAAAAATTATCATTTTAAAATTATTAACTAAAAGTTTTATTTAAAAGATATGTATTAAAAATAATTTGACCAAAATTTAGTTCTTTTAACAAATTTAATATTTGAATTTAAAATGAATTTCCCAAATTAACATAAAATAATTTTTAAATTGCTCTGTTAAATAGAATAAAACAATTTAATCAAAAACAAAAATAAAAATTTAAACATATTTAATTTATTCAACATCGATTAATTTTCAAAATCCAAAATAATCTAAAAAGTAACTTCTATCTTGTTTCATAAATAATTAAAAATTTAGATAATTTTTTATTTATTTAAATTATTGTGTATTTTTTCATGTATAGTAAATATTCATATATTTCTTGAGCTCAATTCTCTGTCTAATTTCACCTTATCTAACCCTGTCTAATGTTCATCTAACCTGTTTAATGTTCAAAATAACAAAAGATAGGAAGACCAAATTTTCTTACAAAAAAAGATGCGACTCAATTGAAGAGACAATTATCTCACTTGCAAATTTATTTGAGGAGGTTAAATATATGCAGGGTTATCCAATATTGTAATAATCATTAATTAGTAAGAAGAATATACAACTCTTCGATAATGTATTATGTGGAAAATTCCAATAATTTGTTTAATTGATACAAATAGCAACCTGGATCTCATAGATGTTTCGATTCTAACAAATGATGATGCTGTAACTCTAATCCGATCAATTCTTAACAAATTAGTATTTGTAATTTGTGACAGCTGTTCTAGTTATATACAAAATCTAGACATAAGTTTAGAGACTATTTAACCCTAGCTAATGATCAGAATTACATTGTTTTAACATTAGAAATAGTTGAACAGAGGACTCCACTCATATTTATGTTCTCTTAAAGCAAAGACTAATTGAACCCACAAAGTTTGATTAGGCCTGCCAAGCGTTCTATGTCAATAAATGTTCTGAGCAAAAAGTGGAAAAAAAAGAGACTAGTCATTGATTACAAGCGTTTGAATGATTTCCTGCAAGATGACACGTTTTCTTTTCTAAAAAGAAGTACTTAAATATTATTTCTTAAAGAAGTTGTTATCTTTTCTAAGTTTAGGCCTCGTTTGGTAAGCCGCTAATCAGCTATTTTTTTAGTTGATTGGCATGTTTCAACTGTTTGACTCTTCAAACAATTATAAATACTGTTTGGAGAGCAACTGAAGAAGAAAACAAGAGAGTTTTTATCAATCAGCTAACTATTTAACCTTTAAAACTCAATTATACCATTTCTTATGTAATAAAAGAGAGCAAGTTTACAATTTTTTTTGCTAATATAAATTGTAGAAATATAAATTTTATTTATTAATAAAATTAATTAACAATTAGTTATAAAATATGTATTATAAATAAAATATAGTAATTTATCATCTTATATATTAGTATTATTATGTAACAAATAAAAACTGAATAAAATTTTATTTTATTATCATATTGATTATTAATTATTAATAAAATAAAAAACATATATTTATTAATTAATAAAAATTAGTTAGGTTTACATATTTAAAAATTATTATAATTCTATTAAAAATAATTATATACAAATTAATACATCAATTAATAACTTTTATTTTGATGCATTCAGTACCGATATACGACCTCTTGGATATGATTAAACATACTTAAACTAATGAAAAGGGTTAAAAATCAAATTTGTAGAGACAAGATAAATTGGTTTTCTTTGTATTTTTTTAAGTCATATCTTTAGAAATTAGTTTACACATAAACGGTTAATACTAAACAGCTAATTTTATCAAATATCTCTAAGAAACAACTAATGTAATCCACGGGTCAAATCAACTGATAAAATAAGCTATCAGCTACCAGCTAATGCAATCAACTAATTGTTGACAGAGCCTTAATCTGAAATCTTTGCTATCAATACAAGACTTCTGTTAAAATTTGAAATTTGTGAAGCATGCAAAAGAATATATACAAGTGATTAGTTCCCATTTATCCTTTACTCTAAAGCCACAAGACAACTTTGATCAGTGGGTCTTAAACAGTCCACACACCATGTGTTTGATAATATGTCCCCTCCAGACTTCTCCCTATTCCACTTCCATGCTCTCCACCCATGAACTCTTCCTGTTCCTTCATCGACTGCTGCTCCACCGGAACCCTTCGCGCGTGCCTCAACGCAACGTCCCGAATCTGCGATGGCAACAACTCTGCTCCGACCGGAACATCCGGCAGGTTAGACGGGAAGTTGAGAATCCCCGATGGTCCTCGTAGACATAAAACTGCAGCGTCGTAAGCTCTGGCTGCCTCTTCGGCAGTGCTGTAAGATCCCAACCATAATCTTCTTTTGCTGTTCGGTTGCCGTATCTCCGCTACCCACTTTCCCCATTTTCTCATCCTCGCCCCCTTGTAACGGCCTTTCCCTCTCTGTCCCCCGCCACCGCCACTCTTTCTTGCCATTTCTTCATCCTCCATCGCTATGTTCCATGGCTTTTATATTAGGATTCGTGAGCGCAAGGTAGACGTGGGCCCATACGTCGCGAGTGCACAGGAAGAAGCAGAGCTTGGAGCGGTCGAGATCGGGGTTGTTGTTGGACAGCACGATCTGGGAGACGTTTAGCTCTAGGCGGCCGGCGTGGGTAACGCCAAACTCATCAAGGGGAATTATGACGCGGTCGTCGGATCGGATCTTCGAGGATCGGATCTCGGCGGAGCAGAGAGAGATGAGAAGAACAAGTATGTGAGTGAGTAGAAGAAGAAGACGAGAGGATCGACAGAAGATCGCCATTTCGGAGACCAGAGATTGCAACTTTTCAGATCTGAATATTCGTCATTTCTTTGCTTATTCAATCGTATTGCTTATTACTTTATTAGTACCTCTTGCAGATATTAATTCAATTAACTATTAGTTATTGTGTAGAATAAAGAGTAAAGAAGGAACACGAGTACTGAGAGCATAAAGGAGTGATCTTTGGGTGTAATGAAGAAGAAGATGGATCAGTAATGGCTAAAGATTGTTAGATCGGTTGGTTTCCTGTTTGTTTTTCGTTGGAGAAATGCCTGGAAGATCTGGCATTGAAGAATCTTTTATTCCTTCCATTGTCGAGGTGGACGATGATGATGCCTTGATCGATGTCAAGCCTTTTGCTTTCTTTGTTGCTGCCTCTGCTCCTAATCCTACCGTGGCGCTAAATCGCGGTCAGTCACGAGGTAAAGGTTCTTGTATTGTTGGGTTTTCATTTCTTATTTGAAGTTACTTTCTTTCTGTGCTTTAGATGGGGCTAAGCTGGAGATGGGTTTTAATTTTTTGGCCCCTCTTTGTGTTGGAATATACCCGTGAAGAGTCAAGCTTTAATGTTTGTTTATGTTTTATGCAAATGTTTATCTTGTTTTTTCTGAATGAAGTTCGATTACTTTTTTGTGATGGAAATATGTTTTTTGAGTCATTAGTTAGTTGTGGATTCGTGTTGATCATGGTGTAGAATTGGATTTGCCTCCAAAACTTCACTTTCATGGATTTTTTTAGAATGGATGAGTTCATTTCTCTAATATCTATGGCTTACTGTTAGTCTTGGATTGTCTGTTTGAGGCTTTGTGAGATCTTTTTGTTCTGGTTGTTGGTAGATGACTTTTTTGAGATCTTTGATGGCAGAAATATTGGGATTTTGGTTTTTCTAGACAAATAAAGTGTTTTGTTGGAGGAACAGATTCTGGTTCCTTCTTCCCTGATGAATCTGTTGTCCCTGATATATAATAATTTCTTCACCGGCTTTTACTTTACCTTTTTCCTTTAAGAGCTCTTCCTTTTTTGTCTTAGTAGTGGAATAGAAATAACTTAAAAGCAAACAAGAGGCCTTAAATTTTTTAAAAATTAAGATTTTCCACCATTTATTTATTTTTTAACCTTTTGGTTGTTGATTGTTTCACTGTGTGTATGTTTGCATATATCTAATGTTGTATTTGTTTCTGATGGGGCTTTTTTCCGTGTTGATTGAACTAAAATCATTTATCCATATTGATCATATTGTAAGATAAATGGTATTAATTGCTATCCAATTTGTGAATGCTAGATTTGTCTTTGTTATGGTAAATTGATTGATATATTTGATTTACCACCAAAAACATGACAGATGTGTTATCATTTAATAAGATCCTATGTAATGAGAAAAGCATTTGGCAAGTAGCACTTCATCTTTGTTTGCTGTAAATTTTGATCCTTTTCTTTGAGAACAAGCCTGAAATTTTACAGGTGACGGTATCCTCCTAAGTTTCTATGCACAAATGAATACGCTTTAGATTGAAACTATTTCTAGTTCCTCTAGGATGCTTGGCAGAGAAAAGGTAGATGCCTTTTATTTAAATTTGATTCTGGATATTGGGCTAAAAGCCATATGGTGGGGTTTCAAACTTTATTTTGTTGATTATGAATTGTGCTGCACAAAGATATAGATGTATGTATTGCTTAACTAATACCTCTTCTTCAATTATGAAGGTGCTTCAAGTATAAAATCTGTGGAATTCAGTGGACAAGCTGAAAAATCGGCAAAGAGGAAGAGGAAGAACCAGTTCAGAGGGATCCGACAACGCCCATGGGGGAAATGGGCTGCTGAGATTCGTGACCCCAGGAAGGGTGTACGAGTTTGGCTTGGAACATTCAACACTGCCGAAGAAGCTGCAAGAGCATATGATGCTGAAGCACGCAGAATTCGTGGCAAGAAAGCTAAGGTGAACTTTCCTGATGAAACTACACGGACCTCAACAAAGCGCACAGTTAAGGACAACCCTCAAAAAACACTCCCCAAGGGAAATCTGAATAAGAGTTTCGGTTACATGAACAGCCTGGAAGAGGATTACTTGAACAACCCGGGATTTGTGGAAGAGAAACCACTGATGAACCAATTTGGAGTAATGGACTCTTTCACCACCGGTGGAAATGTGGATGTCACGTCCTTTAATGGAAACGATACTGCCCACATAATATTCAATTCAGATCAGGGGAGTAACTCGTTTGATTGCTCGGACTTTGGGTGGGGAGAGCAGACCTCAAAAACTCCCGAAATATCATCTGTGCTTGCTCCAACTCAGGAAGTTGATGAAAGTCTGTTCATAGAGGATGCAAATCCAAGTAAGAAGCTTAAGTCTAGCTCTGAAAATGTGTTGCCTGCTGAAAACAATATTGGAAAATCTCTGTCAGAGGAGCTGTTGGCTTTTGATAACCAGATGAACTATCAGACACCTTATCTTGAGGGTAGCTGGGAAGCTTCACTTGATAGCTTTCTTAACGGTGATTCAACTCAGGATGGTGTTAACCCTGTGGACTTCTGGAGCTTTGATGAGTTCCCTTCTATGGTTGGCGGAGTGTATTGATTGAACTTCTCGTTGCTTGCTAGTATCTGTAAATAAGGCTACATGTTAGTGAGTTTTGTCTTTCTTTGCTAGCTTCTTATTTCCTCAAGTCTATTTCAAAAGTGAAGCATTTTTTCGGGGTTTTGATCCATTCTCATTTAGTTTTTCTCTATTTTTGTTGCTTCTCAGGGATGGTTGTGTCTATCTGACTAGCTGGGAGATGGAACAAACAAACAGCTGAACATGGTTGAGCCTTCATGTGAACAAGTGTTCTTGCCAGCTTTTGGTTTTAAGACTACTGCATCTAAATATGTTGTTAGATACGCTTTTAACCAGTTGAGACTTGAGATTGGACTTGATATGTTTAAATTTTATGGATGTAATTGACAATGTTGTATGATTTGTATTGGAAACCGAGAAAAACCAAGATCAGTTCCAATTTCTGCTTTGGTCTTTGGTTTTTACAAGGGACCATGACTCTGCAGGTCTATAAAGATCTTTTAGAAACCAATTCTGAGAGCAAATATGTGTTGGTTCTTCAATCTTGCTTTCCAAGATTCTAAAATTTGCTTCAGGGAAGATGCCTTCTGACGTCATTCTTGGTCTAGATTTATGACATCTTATTCAACTTTTGATCGGTCCTACTATAACCTTTGTGAAACTTCAGGTCAAGGTTGGCCTAACTTGGAACGTATATATTCAATTAAAATCTTCCTGTTTTGAGGTTAGAGCCTAACTTGCTTATAAGCGTTTGGGTTAGGTTCCAAATCCAGAAAAAGAAAATGCAGGGTTGTGATGTTCTTCAACAATATCTCTGCTAACGTTGACTAAAGAGTAAAAGAACGCGTGTTTGATCAGGAGAGTCCAAATTGGCATCTTTTGAATCATTTACAGCGTTGAAGTTGGTGACGCGTTGGTAATAGGGATTGTCCTTGCAGCATTGTCAATGGGAATTCACCTAACCCTAAGAAATAGTGTATAGATTTATTCATTACCGAATCACAAGCCTCTAAAGGACTTTGGAGAAACTGAAATCCATTGAAGGTTATCTTATGATGATCAATATAGTTGAAACCCTTTATGGTTGATGTTTTGGGGTGGCCGAACGAGCCAGAAACTGTGAACCTCACAAGTTTTAAGGAAACACTGGAAGCCTCAGACCATTGCAATTCAGAGTTATGGTCCAACAGCATAATGTTACCAAATTAACATTCATTGAACTCCGAATAGAGTGTAAAAATGATAATAAAGATAACTTAGAAGTCTGGACTCTTAGCCAGTACTTGAATAAATCATTTTAAAGATCATATTAGCTCTTATCACATCCAAATTATCTAGTTGTGATAGGGCATTGACTAAATTTATGATTCATATACTAAAATTAAAGATTTTTACTTAAATTAAAGATTTAAGTAAAAATCTTTAAGTTACTTGTTGATATATTGGTTGATAGTTGATCAAATATTCCAAAATTGCTTCTTTTTAAAAATAATTTTAATGATAATAGTAGTCATTTTTATGTTAAATAAGATTTAAAAATTACCAAATAGAGAGAAAAAAAAGACGTGAGAAACATACTAGAAAAGAAAAAAATAATTTCAATAAATTCAAGTAGTATTTGCACTATTTTAGATAACATCTTAATAATTTCAAATATATGCGATTAACTATATTAATTTGATTTATTTATATATTTTCTTATTTGTTTATTTATTTACTTAATTTCTCCTTTTCTTTATCTTTTTTGATTTTGATTTATATATTTATTTTAAAAAAATTATAAATATCTTGAAATACCTCCATAGATGTTTGTGTGTAAATTATAGTAAACACAAGACATTAGATCCTTTGATTTAAATACAAATAATAATAGAATTTTAATTATTTTTTTAATTTAAGTACAAAAACACAATTGATCCGTCGTAGAAACAAATGACTTAGCCTAAATTGACCAGGCTTTAGGCTTGGTTCATATTTTTTTTACTTTTTTAATTTTGAGTTTCAAATCAGATTTAAGATTGGATTTTAAGGTTTAGTATGATCCAAACACTAACATGTCAAGTGAAAATGATGTTGTTTTAAACAAAACAAAATGATATTATTTTTAAAATCAAATTAAATTAAATGTAAAAAGAAAAAATTGAGTTTGAAACGATATCATTTTTAAAATCAAATCAAATTAAATGTAAAAAATAAAAAATTGAGTTTGGCTCAATCCCAATTAGGCTCTAACTTGGGTTGAGAATTTGGAGCTTATTCGGTTCTCGAGTCTCGAACTTGTTTGGGCATCAAATTAAGCCTAAACTCTTATAAATATTTTGTTTGTGTAAAATTATATATATATATATATATATATATACACATTACTCTTAATTAAATACGATAAAACACTAATTCGTAATTATAACAACCGTATTTTTGTACACTACTCCTTAATTGAATAACGTAGAATATTAATAACGCGTGCTACGAAATTGAAAGATTGTTCGGATCCAAGAAAAGAAGAAAATGATATATTCGAATTAACTAAATTAAATCTGATACACAGGATTTCAAATTTACTACTAGACCTCACGAAAAAATTGTCTCGAACAACCTAGATAACGGGTAAAGAACAAACCAAAAAAATTATTTAGGATCAAAATCACGCCACAATCTGATTCAGTTGATAAGTGATCTTTAATTCCTAAGTTGAAAAAAACAAGAGGGGTTTCTTCTCTCAATATGACCGGTGGCTCACAAAAGACAATATGATTAAAGGTTGTTCGAAAACCTTAAAACATAAGTATTTATACCTAGGCTTAATGCTAAAAGACTTGGGCTTAAAATACATGAAAGCTCAAAATATAAATAACTTGAAACAAGTCCAAATTAGAATAATAAAGCGTCTCTACTTGTGTAAGTGATAATGTACAGCCTAATACGATAGTCTTCAAGTCCCAAGTGAGTCTAATCTAAAGATTTGAGATAAATAAATCAATTTGGGTTGTGATTCAGATAGCTCTCCTCCAATAGACTTGGTGCACTCCATCCTCTCTACAAATTGACCTACATGCGTATAGAGAGTCTCTCGGCCTTAGCTTTAGACATAAGTCCAACTAGAATGACAAGCTCACCCCTATCACACACGCCATCTCCATGACAATCCTTACTCCTGCTCACATCAATTAACTCCTAATTATAATACAACTTTATTTTTCTCCAGAGAGTCAGTAGACAAACTCAACCACCATTCAATATCTACCATGGAACAAGCACTACTAAACACTATTATAGGTTGTCTCGACTATGAAAATTCATTACGGGAATGGATCTTTCAGTTCTATATATGATGTAACACGTAGATATTATAGAAATTTGAGTGGCTTCAACTCTTTGTCCCCTTAATTGGGTTGAAACTGATAAGTTTTGTGAAGGTTCTTCAACCTTAATCATACGAACTCTTAAAGTAACATACAATAATCGAAGTTCTCTTATTATATTATCCTTTTCTGTTTCCGCAAATGATCAAGAGCTTATACATATAAATGTCAAAACCGAACCAGTCCGGCATGCTAGGAGTCTCTCATTTGAGAACTAAAGCCATGGCTGGACTAAAAGTCAACATCTTCTTTGCTTTCTTACTTTAT
>JAOTAY010000008.1:2006198-2023282 GCA_025629805.1 Erythroxylum baracoense | reverse complement strand
TGTAACGGCCTTTCCCTCTCTGTCCCCCGCCACCGCCACTCTTTCTTGCCATTTCTTCATCCTCCATCGTTATGTTCCATGGCTTTTATATTAGGATTCGTGAGCGCAAGATAACAGGGGTGCTGAGAAATGGACAGTTCGCATGTGCTAGGGGGAGATGTGGAACTGGCCGAGAGTGCCACGTAGAGACTTGGAGGGAAGTTTCGGGCAATGCCGTTGGGTTAGTAACCCGGAAGTTACACGTGGAACAGCAGGGATCGGCTGATAAGGATTAAGACATTACACGCTATCGCGGTTTCGGTAGTCCTAAGTTAAAGAACTCGACACGTGCCCTGTCCCCAATGCCTAGTAGCGATCACTAAGCTTTGACTTGTTTCTAGAAGGTCAAAATCATATTTTTTTTTCTTCATATTAAATATCTTATGTAAAAATCTACATGTTTATATTATATAATATAATATAATATTTAAATAATCTTTCAATTTTTTATTTTAAATGTTGAATTTAACGTTTTTAATATCTTATGTAAAAAATAAAAAATATGTATTTAATTGAATATGATCAAATTTCGCTTGGAATTGAATTATAAGACTTAGTTGGGCTCCAAATTCGACTTTTACTACTTCGAATAGACTATGTCATAAAATTTTGGACAACCTTTTCTCAAAGTGCGATGTAGAGCTTGGAAAATCCAATTTTAGTATGTCTATCGGGAAGGAAATAGGAGTGTCGAGAGCCTGGCCAATCTAACCTTATTATCACCTTCCGAAATTTATGTACGTGTCTTAAATTTATCCAAAAGAATATGCTGAGAGTTTTATATCGCAGAATTATGCAATAATTTGTCTTAATTTTTTCTCCTTTGTATAAAAAAAATAAAAATAAAATTGTAATGAATCTTTCCACGATCTCATACTCAACAAAATTTTTATGAGATGTTATTACTGCTATACTCTACCATAATATTCTTCAAAAAGATAAATAAGCCTAATGGGCCCACGATGGCCCAATAGTCAATCCTACTATTGGGCCTGGAAACGACCTTTTTGTCTTCTGCAATGATCAGTTCTTTGTTCGAACGGAGCGCGTGAGGGTCAGTCCCACGCAAAATTGAAAATTCTAGAAGTCTCCTTTTATCACTCCTTGTCGTAGATAAAACCCACCCTCCCTCTTGCAGTAATTTAGTTCTAGGGTTTATATCTTCTAGTACTTTCCTATTGCCTTCCTCTTGCCAACTAAGTCTGCTTACTTTGTTTGAGGTAACTAACTATAACTTTTGGTGATGAATTTATTTCTTAGATTTGAGATTCGGCCTGATTTTTTTTGTTTATGTTGGTATTGGGGAACACAGAAATGGCGGCTGCACAGCTCACGGCATCATCAGTCTCGGTCTCTGCAAGAAGCCTGACGTCTTTCGAAGGGCTAAGACCTGCAAATGTAAAGTTTGCATCTTTTGGGAGCTTGAAAGCTGCGGGAGGTTTATCTCAAAGGTCATTTCGAGGCTTGGTCGTCAAAGCTGCAACTGTTGTTGCTCCTAAGGTAGCGTCGATTCCTTGTTTGTTGGTTTTTGATGTTTCATTTCTATTATTAGTTCGAGTGGTTTTGGTTTTTGGATGTAGGAGAAGTTGGTCAAATTTGTGAGTTATTTAATTGAGGAGAAGACTGTGAATTGGATTTTATATTCCTGAGTTCGTTTTTCTATCTGAAATGGAACGGCGTGGGTCTTGAAAAGCTAGTTTACATCCTAGAATGATTTTAATTCCAGTTTTAACTTTGTAGCCTGAAATATGACTTTAAGTTCCTTTACCTTGGAACTCAAGTCTTTACAAATTGCCCCATCGCTGCTGATAGATGAATTGATCTGAAAATTCATTGTTGTACACTCTTTCAAAAGCTTTATGTGCTTGTCTTATTCCAATTATAGAATTTCTAGCGTGAATTTCTACTTTAGAGGGTAGCCTTTAACTTGTAAGTCATGTTAGTCTTTGTTTCCTTCACACTTCTGTTCGCTTACATAACTTTTCTTTATTAAAACAAATCTGTAGTACACTTCAATTAAGCCCTTGGGAGATAGAGTATTGGTCAAGATCAAGAGTGCTGACGAGAAGACTGATGGTGGAATCTTACTCCCAACCTCTGCCCAAACAAAGCCTCAAGGAGGTGAGGTGGTTGCTATTGGAGAAGGGAAAACTATTGGAAACACCAAAGTGGACGTTAGCTTAAAGGTTGCTATCAAGTACCGAGTTATGTTACTTATTCATTCTGGCTTCTACTTACTAACCATTTTGCCCCACAGGCTGGCACCCAGGTTGTCTATTCCAAGTATGCGGGCACTGAAATAGACTTCAATAATTCAAAACATCTTATACTGAAAGAGGATGATATTGTTGGTATACTTGAGACAGATGATGTCAAAGATCTCAAGCCTCTCAATGATAGAGTATTAATAAAGGTGATTTTCAGATGCTCTTCCATGAGCTGCTTTTTGGGGATTAGTTGCCAATTTAAGTTGTTGTGGAGCATACTTTTGAGGTTCATTTTGTTTGCAGCAATAGGGGTGTATATTGATCATTATCTTACAAACACCTCAACATGTAACACGTGCTTGTCAATGATTGCAGGTTGCAGAGGCTGAGGAGAAGACTGCTGGTGGTCTGTTGCTGACTGAGGCAACCAAGGAAAAACCTTCGTTTGGAACGGTAATATAAAGATCTACTTACAAAATTTAGTCTCTTTACCTTAACGTATGTTGTTATTGATGGGGGATCTTCTACATAAACAGGTGATAGCAGTTGGCCCAGGGACTCTAGGCGAGGAAGGTAAAAGAAAGCCATTGTCCCTCTCACCGGGGAACACAGTTTTGTACTCGAAATATGCTGGGAACGATTTCAAGGGCAATGATGGTAGCAACTATATTGCTTTAAGGGCATCCGATGTGATAGCCGTACTCTCATAGTAGTTCTTCTTAATATGCCTAATGTGTACCAAGGAATTTTGTGATCGAGTTACTGAAAGGCTTATGAATTATCTAAGGAGTCTTTGAACACATCTGTGATGTTCCAGTTTACAAGTAGCTTAAATCTTTTACGTGTTTAGTCGCAATCTATAACAATCGCTCTTTTCAGTTTGTACCTTTGGAATTAGAGTGGCCAAAAGTAGAGAGTTAAAGGAGAGGTAATAAATCCTGGCACTATGTTGTTTGTCATTTTCTCAACGGACAATTAACAAAATGACCAGCAAACACCTCAAGACGTTAGTTCTCACATTATGGCATTTACATCTAATGTCAAGTCAGTTTTTGTTTCAAACTAGATGGTCACATAATACATCATTAGCCGCAGCAGCTTCCTGCTGCATTTTAAAGAATCCTACCTCCAATTGTAGGTCGCCGAAAATTTTACCCAACGACGCCAGAAGTTGACTAGTGAGTGATCATGCACAACGAGCAGTGTATGAGCCATCCCAGAATGCTCAACCTAGAGAACCACAGATGACTTAAATGTCATGAAAGATTACAATCACTAGTTTGGAGATATAAACTCCTCTTGGACCGCCATGTATGGCATTCTTCGGTTGATCTCCAACAAATACAGTCAGCAAGTAGTGATGTTATCTATTAAACGAGGCAGCTGAGTTATCGTCGTAGTGGCCCCTCCAAGCATTCCCACTTTCAGTCCCGCTACAAGCTTGATTAGGAACTGGAACATTGCCAAGATCACCATCCAAGCTAATCTGCTGTACTTCAGCAGATGACAGTATCTTTATGCTCTGAACACAACTTAAGAACTCCCTGCAACCAATAAAAAATTGCAACCAACTATGAACATAAATATCGGAAGAAGTACCAACATTTATATACATTTAAGGTCTTTTACTTACTCCCAAGGATCGTCGCCAACAAGGAGTATGTCATTTTCATGATCCACAAAAACTAGTTTCCAGTCAGAACTTTGTGGGTCTTCAAGCTGTCCTTCAATACCAAACATGCGAGCTAGATCATGTCTCAATTCATCATATCCTTTATAGCGGGTGACGTCAATAGATCTTCCAACTGACCCACGCTTTTGAACCTTCAAAATCAAGAGCCAGTGTCAGGTACCAGAATGAAGAAACTAAGATAATCTTGTTGTCAATTAAAAACAAAGTTTGTTTGTTGCTACCAAATGCCAAAGGATGGTAGCACTGCTCGACACTGAGTATCAGTTATAGACTAATTCTGCTCATTAAGCAAATAATTCCATGATGTAAACAGGTTGCCGGAGGTTGTAATGCTACACGTTGAGTATCAGTTAAAACTACAGCAAGCGGCCCTCAGCCACATTGCAGACAAGAATCGTTGTGCTAGGCACCGAATTATAATAATTTATGTGAAGTGCCAAGCAAAATTTATGCATCTTAGCCCTGAATTGCCCATAACTTCTATCTTGAATCTAAAGGAGGTAATAGCAGTCTCACATGTGAGAGATTAAATGGGGGTGACAAACCTTTGTAAATGTTCTCATCCGCTGTGTCTGGTTTCCCCACATCCCACCATTCAAAACTCCAGTATCATTGATGGCAACATCATTGGAACAACCTGGCTTCAAAGGTATGTTCGGCACACCAAATGATTGGGAGCTTATGGCAGCAGTAGATAACTCTGTCTCAATATCTCTATGGTTACTACCATAGTTTGAAAGCAAGTTCTGAAGATCCTTCTGAGAATCATATCCCCTTGATAACAAAGTATCAGGTGCCAGATTGTCAATACTAGCAGCAAGAGGAAGATTGGCCTGAGTATGAGATTGGACATCACCATCCAATCCAAAGGTAGGAACAGAAAAACTGTGCTGCATGACACCAGCATCTAGGCAATATGACGTTCCAGAAGAGGAAGCTTCCAATTGATCAGTTATGGTGCCTTTATATTTCAGTTGAAGTTGGTCTGACCCTTTAGTGCTGAAAAATTCATGCTTAACTCGGATATCAGACTTACTATGTAGCTCCTGAATCAGATTACCTGGAGGCTCAACTATTGAATCTGCCATCAATATTGTAGGTGGCGGTTGATTTCTGTTCAGAAAGTTTGAAGGTGAAATCTGGCAATTGTTTGTAGAGGGAGAGGTTGAACAAGATGGAGCATCTCCATCTGTAATAGTGGAATGCGCTTTAAGTGCTATAGGTGGTTTCTGCAGGTTTGGTGGCTGGTTCGTGTGAAATGAATGCACTTGCATCATTGATGCTGCTGACAAGCTGTTGCTGCTGACTGCTTGTTGCTGACTTTGTGACAAGGGCAAGGGTTGAGGCTGTTGGCTTTGTTGATGAGTTTGCTGTTGTAATTGTTGCTGCTGAGGATGCAAAAGTGAGTTTGTTGGAGAGACCAATTGCTGTTGTTGTTGCTGCTGCTGCTGCTGCAATTTCTGCAGCATCTGCATATGAAGTTGTTGGTCTGAGAGGCCAGCTTGTGATAGTTGTTGCACCTGTGGATGTGTCTGTGCTCTTTGTGATAAACTTTGCTGTAACAATTGCAGAGGTGATTGCTGCAATTGTGTCAGCTGCTGTCTCTGCAAAAGGCTAGATTGCTGATCCAGTGGTTGAAACTGTGTATCTTGAGGCAAAGAGGTCAGCTGATAAGAACTCTTATTAGAAAGGACACTCTGGGACGGAGTATTGCTAGCCAGTAACTGTTGTTGCTGCTGAAGCTGAGAGTATACACCTGGTTGTGCTGAATTTTTATTTGGCATCTGGTTTGGCACAACCATACCGTTACTCACAGGAAGTGGTTGGAATTTTTGTTGCTGTTGTTGTTGTTGTTGCTGCTGATGTTGCTGTTGATGCTGCTGCTGCTGCTGCTGTAATGGTAGTGACTGTTGCTGTAATGGTTGTTGCTGTAATGGTTGTGACTGTTGCCGTATTTGATATTCTTGTGACACTGGTTGCTGCTGCTGGTTCAATGGCTGTTGCTGAGGTTGTTGCGGTTGGCTCTGCTGTTGTTGTTGAGGATAAGGTTGCTTCTGTGGTTGCTGGCCAAAAGTCTGCTGCTGTTGATTGATAGGATTCTGGAATAATTGTTGCAGCTGTTGCTGTTGATTCCATCCCATTGGAGATGGTGGCAATTGACTGCCTTGGCTTTGTGCACTTGGTTTATTAAATTGGAGATTTGGTGTACACAGTGCAGGGGCTTGAAAATTCAGCAACTTCGATGGATCTTCAGCACCTAGGTTAATATTCAAAGCATTGGAAGGAACCATAGATGGGAAGAATCCTGACTGAGCAGCTGGAAACTGATTATTTTGTTGCATGCTCATCCATTGGACTAGACTCAAACCAGGGAAGATATTGTTTGGTGCATCTTTCATGCCAAAGTCGTCTCCAAGCCATGGCATGGTTCTTTTGAAAGCATTCTCGATGTCTGACTCATCATCTAAATAAGAACTAAAATTAGATCAATGATGAGGAAAATATGATACTATGTAATGTAAATAAATTTATGGAACTCAAACTCAGGGAAATGCAAATTAAATCTCTTTTTAGCCAACGCATAGGCAGAATATGTTGGATGTCTATGGAGCTACTAATGCCAAAAGGAGAAACCCCTAACATTGTGTATTCCTCTTTAGCTTACTCATACACAGAATTTATTGAGCAACAAACAAGATATCTCACCAACCCAACCCTCATGGGCCATGTTCGTTTGATTGTGGGAAAATCAACAAAAGAAACCCTTGCTGAACCCATAAAAATTAACATGATCTCATTTTGTTCCCCAAAAGTAATTAACTATAAACCACGGTAAAGACACACAAAAAATAGAGAGGAGGAGAAGCATGATTAGATACAACAATAAGTTGGCAAGTACAGCAACTAGACAAATCTAATTTACCTAGCACCCCTGGCTGTCTAGGGAACTTTGATCTGAAAAATGGAGGAGGACATATATAGAACGGAGTTACAACCGGCTCAATCTCCCAAATAGATACACGGCTTGGCCTTTCACCAGCAGTTGATTCATCCCACCCAACCTAACAGATAAAAGTCTGTTAAGTAATCCAATTGATGAATATATGAGCATACACACACAAACATACACATATTTATGATACTTCGTAGATGGGAAAACTATCCTGACATGAAGAAATAGTCTCAACAAACTATAATAGTACCTGAAGATTGCGCCATTGTGAATTCTTCCACCGGACTGGATCCAAATCACTGATACCAGTAATTGTACCCATGTATCTACGAACTCCCGATTCTTCAGTCTCGAACATCATCCTAAATCTCATGCCAAGAGACACTTGCGTGTACATTGCTTTATTATACTTGGAGAAGGGAACTACAAATTCAGCTGGACTTGCCCTGTTAAATTGAAATATCATTAACATTCCATAACTATTAACCCTCAGTTCAAGCAGTGATGGTGAAAGTAAGCACCTTGGATTATAAAATACAGTAAATGGGCTATTATTTGCAGCAGCATGAGCTGCAGCAGCAAGAATACCAATATGCATGCTGTCACTGGATATGACTGAGGAAGAGAGAGCTGGTTGCTGTCTGTTTGCACGCTTTATACCCAAGAGAAGAAGTGATTTTTCATCCCTAAGGAAAAACAGGACATTGCTTAGCTTAACAGAATGATTTCCCAGACAAAGTTTTTCCTCACTAGCATCAAAGTCATACCTTATAAACAGAACAGAATCACCAGCAAAAAGTCTTTTTGTGCTAACAAAGACACTCCAACCTGTAGTGAGCAGGTGCCTTTTTGGTTGGCCTGCAATAGAAAACTCTATACATTGAGGAGTACATATTTATTTTCATCTTTACTGCTTAAAAGCTACTAGATACATCAAACATGTGATTCCTGAATTTTTTTGTTGTTGAAGAATTTGATTCCTGATATTTACCATTACCAAGCAGATACCGTGACAAATTTGATCATAGATATGAGAAAGCTGTTAATTCCAAACAAACAAGATTTGATAATTTCCAACAACCATGACGTGAAAGGAGCTAGAGCAGGATTACAGCAAATTAAAGTAGAAAGACCATTAAATCATCCACTTTATTTCCATAGATGTTTAAGCACAAGAGTAGGAAATCACATGAGGCAATACCTCGATAAATATGTCTAAAAGTCCAGGAATTGTCATGTAAATCTCTAGCTACCAGCTCCTGAGCAGGTGGTTGCATTGAAAAGTCCTATAACCCATATGTTTAATGAACATTAGAGAAGAAATTATCCACAGTACCGTGCAGAACTTACAAGTTATACAATAAAAATTGCAAAAAATTGTACATACAAGGGGTGGGAAAATCTTCTCAGCCGCTCTACGAGGTACAGAGAATCCACCATGAGTGCTTGTGTCACTAGCAGTCAGAGCTTTGCAGAAGAACTCAGTAGGTTGCCTATTTTGTTTGAGGCCGATATCCGATGCCAATATAGCTTCTTTGTCATACTGTATTGGTCAAAATTTGAGTAAACTTACTGTTAAAACATGAAACTTTAGGGTAAGTTTGCATGTAAGAAAAAGTAATACAAAATGGCTGACCTACTTTGCTTACGGGCTGAAGGGTCATCTGTGCATACACCTCATCAGTTTCTGCATCAGCCTGTTATCAAATGTAAACATATATGAGCTGACATACTGCTTGAGTAGATCATAATAACTTCTTCACTTCCTCGTTCATCTTATTCAGTTTTCAACAATTAGCATGCATGTTCCAGAACCTGGAAGGCCTATGACTAGCAAGCAAAAATATGGAATAATCATAAGCCATTCAGACCAATTTGGAAAAGGTCATGGAAAGTGGTTCTATCAAAAGAGGAAAATTGAGGCCAAGCACAAATTCGAATCAATTTGGGAAAGAGCACGTGCCACGAGAAATTTTAACTTCCGTAAACTAAGACATCGGTTTGGGACGATGAAGATTTCATACATGCAATGTCACATTGTGAAGAATGCAAATCAACTTGGAAGGAAGGTTGGGATAATTTGGTATAAAGTCAGTCTCCTTTTGCATTGACGCTGCGACCTGAAAAATAACAGAGCCAGAGATTTTCCCATCAGTAACAAATAAAATGATCAAAGTTACTGCACAGGATTAAATGAAGGCAACATACTTGCTCACTATGGCCCTGCGGGAAGTAAACTACAAGACTGCCAACCGGAGGCAAGGAAACCAATGGTCCCGCACAAGCATGCCAAAGCTCTGAATTAATAGCCTTCCTTTCTCCTGTTATCAAATCCAGAAGAATACCATTACCAGCAAGTAAATACTAAAAGTCAGATAAATGAAACAAGAGCATTCTAGAATGTATTCACTCTTCTAAAGTTTATTGCAAACTTTCTTCTTATAATTATCAGGATCATTATCAGAAGCTTAGAGTGCTTCAGAGATGAAGTAGATGTCTTAAATCTGAACCTGAACAAACACTACTGGGTTATAACATTCAATAGGTCTTAAGGTGTAACAAAAAACAAAAGACCCCCTATAAGATTACTACAGCGTCCGCTATTCAAAATAGAAAACATTCTCCACCCTTGACTGACAGTGTCAGTTCATATCGACCACTGTACTAAAACGCGAGAGGGAACTGAATAATATATAATCATAAGGGTATCTGCAGCTCCATTCTTGGAGTTCGGCAATTGACATTACGTTCAAGTCCCAAAAAGTAACTTGTGGAGCACTTTTCAGTCAAAGTTTGTTACTAAACCAATTTTAGTAAACAAATTCAGGGTTTTCAAACTCAATGAAACTTCCAAGCCAGGAACCTGGAAGATCCTAATGAGTATAGCAAAGAAGACAATAAACGAAATAAGATGAACTGGTAGAAGCTTGGAAATCTTGGTTACGATCGAGAAGTCAACCAAAACACTATGTCAACGCCGATTTCAGCATAACACTCACAAATCTGGAGAAGTTTTTAGATGGACTGAAGAGAGTTCCCTAAATCTGGATAACTCTCGCCCCGATATGAGTATAGATAACTTTATAAGAAGCAAAGTAAATTGTTAGAAACTAACATCGGACTGCAATAATGTCAACAATGTTTATGGACTGAGATTAAATCGGGTAAAAAATAACCCAATGACTCAGATTGAGGGAAAAAAGAAAAACAACAACATCAACAACAACAATTTCACCAAGGAAATATGAAAAGAAAAAGAAACTGTCGATCTTTCATAAGCAAATTCATCTTCTCTTGTCAAGCAGCAAGAAACGGAGAAGTTGTATGAACAAATAGCCATGCTTGTTTAAATCTTAAAAAGATAAAACAGAGAGCATAAACTAGAGATCATGAGAACATAACAAAAACCCATGATCAAACGCATCAAGAAATGAACTTTGACAAACACACCCACCTTCTCCAGTACTAGCCAGTAACCCATTTGGAGGAACCTTCATTCTTGCAGTTTATTGATACTAAGTCCCCTGAAGCAAATCCTTTCACCTGCTCTTCTCCACACAGATATTGACCATAAACCTAACCACAACTCTCGCCTTTCATCATAAACCCAGTTCTGGCCTCCATGCCATTGCCAATAATTGCACCATCACTTCTCTTAAAGCATCAGCTTCAATGCCTAATAAACCCAAAAATTACATCCAATCCTAAAAAGCCAAGCAAGTGTCAAGTGTCAAGTGACCAACTAAAATAACCCACTTAATCACACCACTTAACAAGCAAAATCAAACACTATTTTTTTCCTTCAACACCCACTTTTCTTCTTCCTGATAGAGAACCAACAAACCCCCACGAGCGAAACCTCTCCATGAACAAAGACCCAGAAAGGCAAAAGAATCTTAGTTGTAAAAGCTAAATTTTTATGAGCGATAACAAGGAACCAAACTCCACTTTCTTCTCACTCACACGAAGCTAAAGATGGGAACTTCTCAATATACTTTCTCTTCATTACACTGGGATCAAAGCGAGAGTAGAGAAAACTGACTTGTCGCCGAGGAATCAGAGGTCCGACCAAAAGCAGAAGCAAAAGCAAAGACAGCTTTTTTATTTATGTCAACAAGCCGACATATGATAGACTCAGACAATCACCACTCCACCCTCGGCCTTCTTACAGGTTTTGTTTTGATCTTGTTAAGACTTAAGATTGTAAGAAACTAAAAAGAAAAAATAACAGACCAACAGGGGAAAAAAAAAAAAAGATGATGGTTAATTAATTATTACCATGTTTAATTAATTATTACCATGTTACTTAATTATTTATGTTCAATTATGTTATCTGTTTAGCGGACAATAATGTTGGTCCTTATCAATCAAAGTCATCCCATGTTTCACTTAATTCTTTTTTTTTTACTATTTTTAATAAATATTATAAAACTATAATAATTCAATAATTATATATTTTAAATCATATTTTGTCTGAATTCTGTCATTTTTAGAGTTTATGACAATTTACTAACTTTCTCATGATTTATATAAATATTGATATTAGTTTAGGCAAATATCTATTCTAATATAATTCTTAAAAAATAAAAAGACAAATAAATGCTAATTTCTTTAATTAAATAAATATTTAATTTTATATTCCCTTTTATGATAAGTTTGGGATGGATCAGTCTTAGAGTTTCTTTTATTATTGTGTTGCTTTCCTAATTCCTGATCGTGGCCTTTTTTGGTTTTTTCGTTTTTGGAGTAACTTGCAATTACTTGTACTTAAAGTGAGAAAAGTTAAGTCAGTTCAGTCTCTTTCTATGTAAATTTGAATAAGGTTTTAGTCAATAATGCTTTAAATGGTGATGGAAGCATTTCTTTTTTTTTTGTTTAAAAATAAATGATTAAAAAACTCAATCAACTCAAGTAATTTAATTATAAAAATTTTAAACCGTCAAAATTTTTAAAAACTAGTCAATTTATTAATTAATCGATTAATTTTTATAAATTATTATAAATCAAAATAAATCAATTAATTTTCATTTAACAATATTTTTTAATTAAACTTTAATTTTTATAAATAAATACGATCTCTTTCAATTATATTTAAAACTCTTTAATTTTATTTAATATTTAGTAAATTTTATAACGATTTATCACCTATTCAACTTTTTTAACCTTAAACTTTTCATTTATCCGATTTGACTTTCAACTCGATTTTAAAATATTGTTTAAAACCGTTATCGAGACAACTAAACTTTCTTTTATTTTCTCAAGGAAAAAAACAAATCTTGAAACCAATGTTTTTTAAAAAATTAGCTTTTAAAAATTACATCTTAAATATTTTTCAAAATAACTAAAATATTATTAATTTTAGAAAACATATATTTTTCTCGCAAAAGTTAGTATTTTGGTGAGGTGCTTCGTACACAATTCACAGAATACGATCTTCCTGCCCTTTAATTTCTATCTTCAAACGAAAGGAATTTTGGGCCAGAAAGAAAAAGTGATGATAGAGAAGGCAACATCTCAGGATGAACTTATTTGGGCGTATGAAGATTTAATAATAGCCACTAGCCGCAAAAGCAGGAGATACCTTCACATGTAACAAGCTTGGCGGGTGTGACTTGACACATTATTATAAAGTCGACCGTGAATCAATTACAATAATCAATCTTTATAATTACTTATTGTTATATATATTGCAGCAGTTGTGGTTCTAAGGAGATCCTGATCATGACGGTGTTCATATTCCATCATTCTGTGGACCTCCCAAGTCCCAACTTTTCTTTATATTCCGACTTGCATGAATTACTCTCTATATGTGAATTACATATGCAAACCAAAAGAGAAATTGCTACTTATGGTGTATCCAATGTGTGATCTAGCTGTTTTAACTTCACCACCTTAAATGACCTCAATTTCAATAGTACAAAGTTAAGAAAAGAGATATGCATGGATCCAAGTGAAGAGTACGATTCAAGATGCTTCAACTCTATCATGGGATGTTGAGCGGCAGAGCAGGAACTTTAAGAATCTCAATCTGGGAAATGTTCTGAATTTTATAAATTATTCACCTTAAGTCAAAGTTGGTAGGAAGGGGAAATGGATATGGAAGAAGCCATGCAGATTTTGTATATTTGGTTGGAATCTTTGTGCTTCGCTGTAACGGAGAGGAGCTGGTTAATATCATCAAGAAAGGATGTCCATATGCACCGCACCAACTTAAGTAACATTAACATTCAATCATCGTCCCGTTAGAAATCTCCATTGTTAAAAGTAATGTTTTCGTAAACGTATCACAAATTAAATTAACAAAATAAGAAATTTAAAGTATACAAAATTTAGTTGGTATTAAATTCTTTTAAAACTGACTAAATAGTAATAAAATTAAGAAATTTGAAATATAATTTAAAAATTATTATTAAATAAAAATTAATTGGTTTATTTTAATTTATAATAACTTATTAATTAATAAAAATCGACTGATTAATTAATAAATTTATTATTTTTTAACAATAAGAGTCTATTATCGTTAAGTTGAAGTTCCATCGTGAGTTTTGAGGTTTTTAATAACTCTTATTTTTTACAATAAGATTTATTAAAATAAATCGAACCGAAAATTTAAAAGCAGAACTAAAATATTGAACGGTTTTAAATTTTTACAATTAAACTAATTAAATCAGTTAAATTTTTTAATCATTAGTTAAAATATCATTATCACAATTATAGAAAATCATAAAATTGGCAATAATACATAATTTAAATCAGTCTGGCAAGCGTAAACCTAACTTAGCCAAGCGAAAGAACATGTGGTGATGGATCAGGTAGGTGATTGTTCCAGACAATGAACAGAGGAAAATCGGAGAGGCAAAGGAGGAAAAAAAGAAAATTTTAACGTTGGATAAGGTATGAAACAGTATAGCAGCAGGCAGCCAAACTAAGAACAGCTAGCTAGTCCATGGGATGGAGAGGAAACCCCCCCAACCATGTGAAACAACGCAGCTTTTGTCGGACCAACCACCTCCAACTCCGACCAGATTGTGGGGTTTTCTCTTTAAAAATTTATATATAAATCCTATTTTTTATGAGTGGCCCTCGATTCTCCGGTTGGCCATTGCTCCTTCTGTTCCAAACTTCTGATATTAATTGTACGGACTACGGATCTTAATTCATCTCTCCCACTTATTCATTCCCTTTTCAAGCTCGCACATGTACATTATATATATATATATTAAAAGTTAAATTCATGGTCATGGACATGGACAAAGAAAAGGAGAAAGCACTGTAACTCATACAACACATGGTCAACGAAGGTTACATTCCCCATTATTTCATGTCTGGTGAGTGGTAAGTGGTAAGGTAAGGACTTGAGCGCTGCATGCAAATATTTTAATAATAAATGGAAGATTAAAACTTGGAAGCTTTTTCAGTGTTCACACACTTTGACAGTTTCTCGTTTGCATGACGTCTCTGTAGTATATATTATTATTTTACAATTTACGTCGAGAAGAGAACAATAGTTTTTTTTCTAGACAGGCACGTCTGTAGCTCGCGAACAAGATCTGTCATCTATGGATGCCTATACATAGCAGAGAAACCTATTGTAGAAGCAGACAAGTTACAAGCTGGTGTTCCAGTCTTTCTGAATCGTTCTTTTTTTTATTTTTTTTCTGGTACTTATCTCTACTTACGTAGCAAAATGCATGTACTAGCATCTGTAAATCGGTAAATGATAATACTAAAGATATATGTTAGGGTATTAGCTATAATCTTATTCCGTGTCTCTAGAAATTCGTAGAAAAAATAAAAAAAGCTCCATAAATAATTCAATTGGTACTGTTAATTTTTTATTTTTATTGAATAAAGTTTAAATTTATAAATTATCTTTTAATTCAATAAGATATATAATGTACAACATTCAGAATTTAATTTTAAATTTTAATTACAATTTAGGTGTATTTAATAAAAATTTCAAGAATTAAGTTCTTATTTGGTAAATGGTTGATTAGCTATTTTTGACAAATTTAGAGGTATTTGATTGTTTGATCATGTCAAACTGCTGATAATCATGTTTCGTAATCAACTGATTGAGTTTGTAGATTGAACTCAATCCGTTGTTTTTTTTAAATGCTCCTATGAGAAACATTTTGCTTTAATGGATGAAAAGATGATTGTGCCCAAAAGTTATTACAAATTACTCAAATTGTCATCTTTTATCATTACTTTCCCTTCACCAAACACTAGTAGTAGAAAAATATGGAGAAAGAAATAAACTTCAACTTGATTAATATAGATAAAGAAACTTGTTGTAGGAGTAGTAATAATAAATTTTATCATTTATTTATATTATTATTATATGTTTTTTATTTTTTATTAGAGTTATAAACTTAATTTTTGTGAAATTAAATATCTAATATATAACTTCTTATGACAATATTAAAAGAAATACTAAGATATAATACTTATGTCCTTATAAATTTTTTTAAATAACGTCCTTATTAATTATTTTATACATAAACAGCTAATACTAAACAATTAATTTTAACAAGTTTCTTTGGATAAATAATTGATATTATCCACTAGTTAAATACATAATCCGCTGTAAACTAATCATTAAAAAAATCAACTAATAAATAATGCAATCTGCTGATTGTCAAAAAGACCTAAATCGACTAATCGAGCATTTAAAAAATTTAATTGGTTATACTTAGTTTATAAAATACTATAGATTTCATTTAAAAAGGTATTAATATCTTTATTATTCGGTACAAGTTGAAATCAACGAATATATATGTATATCACTGGTGCAAATCGGAATCAGAGGGGTGAGGAGTAGGAAGATCACGGGAAATTTTAGGAGTTGGTGGATTGACTCCCATTCAAATAACACTACCTTCACGCAAAGTAAAGTAAGACAAGACACTACTAACGCTTAGTGTGTGTGACGATATCCATCGACTGCATCGAGCATTGTTAATGTCAAGGCGTCATTTCTGAGAGAGAACCCTCCCTCGATCGGCATCTTTCTTAGCTTAGCACCAGATGGATAGAATTAATGGAAGTTAGAAAAATATCATCCATTTACTTGTTTTCATGAACAATGACCCTTACAAGAAAGCAAAATTCGCTTAATCATCAGCTCATGGCATATGGGTTCTTGCAATTAAAAAAAGTATTGAAAGTCGAACAGAATCATTCCACTTGTTTGGGGCACAGCACATGGCTGGTGTATGAGAAATTGGCGGTGATTAGGTGAAAATTACAAGAAGTTCCGAGACAAGTGAGGAATAAACTCATTTGGGTTGTCCCTTTAATGGCGTGTGGATTAATGTCTTTAGTTTAACCTAATCATGGGATTATTTACTTAACCACTAACTAAAACAGTTTGATCATATAGAATGAAAACTTTTATAAGCACGAAATGTTAGCTTATCTAAAGACAAAGACGTGACATGCATATCTTCTATGATGGATCCACCCACCGTTAAACACGAGTCATGGTCCCTACTCCCTACACACTGCTTATTTGGTAATTATCATCAACCCAAAAAGGCATGAGATAGAGAGGAACCTGTGGTAGTGGTGGGGATACATTGGCTTTATGAGTTTTTGTAGTCTTCCTGACGCTTGGTTTAATGCGGCTAGGCGGTAATTTTTCATTTTAATTAAAATACTACTTCCAACGATATTAAAATATAATAAAACAGAGTTGAAATTGAAGGTTATATTTGATTAGGATTTATTAATAGAATATAATAGAATGTAATATTATTATAATAAAATGAGATGGAAGAGTAAAGTTTCATATTATGTGCTTGTTTGGATGATTTTATATCAGTAGAGTTTTTGTCAGTAGAATTTTTTTTAGAACAACTTTTCTAAGAAGCTAGTTGACTGTTTAGCTGTCATTTAAAAAAGAACTTTTTTGAAAGAACTTCATACAATAGACTGTTTGGTAACATAAAAATAAAAAGTACTTTTAATTTTAATTATATTTTATTTTGTAATAAATATTATTTAAAATATAAATATTATTTAAAATATATTAAATAATATGCAAAGTACAATATATTAATTATTATATAATTTTAAACCATATGAAACATAAATGAAAATATATTTAACCAAATCTTTTGTATGGATTATAACATAAGTAAAACTAATATAAAAAATAAATATTAAAACATATAAAAAAGTCAAATAA
>JAOTAY010000008.1:1973733-2002381 GCA_025629805.1 Erythroxylum baracoense | reverse complement strand
ACAGGACGAAGGACAGAACTTTTGCGTCTTTGTCCACCGTCCTCACCCCTGAAGACACTAACCAAACGCAGGGTTAGGGAATGAGATCCAAAATATGGAGAAAGTGATTTTATATTTGAGTCAGATTTCCGGTTAAGGTGTCCAGAAGGTAAGGTTCAATCTTTGAAAGGAAGATTGGGCCTGGGCTAGGCAATCTAACCTGTTCGAAAGCCTAAATACAACACGACATTTTGTGTATCATTAAGATGGGCTCGAGTCCACTTGTATGTGGACGAGACGACATCCTATTACTGTCGTTTAGAGTTGACTGTTCTTTTATGCGAGCTCACTGACTTTCACTAATTGCGTAGGACATGCACAATCGAGTGTGGCCTCCAACAGCATATTCTATTTCCTAAGCGGTCCGTTTCTTCTCAGCCCGAATCGGGTGGGTGTCCGTTGAGAACTCGGCGATCTCTTCCCTCCCAAAACAGCAAACCTGGCGGCCTCCGTCAAGCGACGTTTAACGTTTGAAAAACCGGTGAGTCTTCGTTGATGTCGTGTTCTTGTCCTAATGTTTTTGACCCATGTATGGGTGTTGCATTTGTCGTTTTATAGGTACTGTTTCTTTCCTTATAGGAAGCTATTTCCGTTGGCATTTCTAGGTAATTGAATGATATCGAGTTTTAGTTGAGCCATCTTTATTATATTTCATGCATGTTCATTTTGGTTTCAATTCAATTGGATATGGTCGATTGCTTGTTGCTTTAAATGTATTATCTTTCCTTTAAATTTTACTTTGTTGAATATGATCGAGCTCTCTCCTTTATTTCTGTTTTTAACTTGTTTCATTTGTTGGGATTCAGATGGGGTCTGGAGATGAAGTCGTGGAAATTGATAGTTTAGAGAGGGGTTTGTTGTCGGAACCCGGTTCTGGTTCTCGTGAAGATACTGAAACAGAAACTGAAGCTGAAGATGAGACTGTTCTATATACAGCTTCATTTGAAGAAATGGAAGAGAAATTTGTGAAGTATCAAACTGCCCAATGGATTACGTATTCGTTGCTTCTTGTATTGGCTTGGGGCATTGGATTCTTCATGCTTCTGTACCTGCCGGTTCGAAGATATATCTTGAGGAAAGATATTAGGTCTAGAAAGCTCTATCTCACTCCCAAATCTATCGTGTACAAAGTAATTCCGTTGTACTACACGTGCTTTTTCTGAACTTATTTGCTCAATTGTTCTGTTCATGAAAATGCTACGAGCTTAAAGAATTCTTCTTGCCTAACTTTTAGGTTACCTTTTGTCAATTTTGGAAGATGCTGTAGTTCAGAACTGGAAAGTTTTCCCCTGAATGTTCGATACAGCTTAGAGAAATGTCTTCGATTTTGCATCAGTTATGCACGATCTTATTGCATAGACTAACAACTTGGGATTCTTTAGTGCAGGTTACGAGACCAGTGGCATTTCCATGTTTTGGGGTATTAAAGAAAGAGAAACATGTCGTATTGGCTTCAGTTGCTGACGTTGTAATCGAACAAGGTGAATTGCTGGCAACATTTGATTGTCATTGTAAAATATGTTACCACGTTGTAAAGTTGGATTTAACTTTCTGCTGTTCCTTTTCCTTGTGAGCAAAGAGAGTAGAGGATCCATCCTTTTTTTCTTAGAATCACCTGGTGCAAAAGTAGGTTGCTATAGTTCTTTCATTCACAAGTAACAGATTTCTGACAGTGGAAGACATGTGGTTGAAATTCTTTGACCTCCTTGCTTTATATTGCACGTTAATATTTTTGTTACCTGTCTTTCTACTGAAGTAAGGACAATTGCATAGGGTATTTCATTTATCCCTTTTAGGATAGGGACCTTTTTTCATGGCTTTTAAGTGATGTTTGAGTCTTCACAATGTTTAAGAAGCCTGTATGCATATTTGTCAGGATATTTGCAATCTCATTTTGGTGTGTACTCTTTACGAATTGAGAGCGCCGGTGTAAGGAGGCCACCGAGCGATGATGTTCAAATCCAAGGCATTGGGAATCCAAGTGCTTTCAGGAAGGTACACCTATTTTCTTATTAGATGACTATTCAGCTATGAATTTGAAAAGAGAATGTCAACATATTTTTCCCTTTGGTTCTGTTTCAGGCTGTTTTGACAAGGTTGTCTTACATGAAAAATGAGGCTAGCTCTAGACACTTGTCCACAATTGAGGACATTCCTAATCTGAGATTAAATCCAGCGGCTTCTTTGGTGTGCACTGTACTCTGTAAACTAATTATTTTACTGGTTAGATATTTGATTCCCAGGCTTACGCCTCCAATAAATATGCAGAATGCAGAACTTTCTGAAGTCATGCTTGCCATACTGGCATGACTTTAGTTGAATGTTTAACTTATCAATCTAGGTGATAAATTGCCACTATGATAATTTTCCCTCATCTTTTTTTTTTCTTTCTAAATTTTCTTTTTCCATGTGTTATTGCAGGTTTCTCCTTCAAAATCCTTGAGGCATGATTCCTTCTCAAATACTGGAGACCTGTTACTTCAGAAGCTAGAGGAAGTTGGTAGTTCTGTGAAGGTAAACTAAAGACAAGATTCTCGATACTTCCCGTCTGGGTTTTTTGATGTTTCCTCATATATACTCCTGGTGACATATTGCAGAGGGTTCAAACTTTGATTGAGGAGAAGCGTTCTCAAATATCGGAATCTATCAATTGAGGTTGGTAGACTAGTATCTCAGTCGATATGTCAAACTTCTAGCTTCTGTTGTCTTTTTGTTGGACACCTTTTAAAATTCTCTTTCGTGCCTGACACCTTTTAATTTGAAGTGATGATATGTTTTTGTCATCAAAATTAACTAACAACATGAAGTGCACCTGGTAGGAAAGGTATGCTCGGTAATCGGATTATATGGACATTTCTAAAAGCTTGATGGTCCAAAGAACACAGGTGCTTTAGCAATTGAAGGTGGCAAGTGCTTAGATAGTGATCTTGAGAACGATAGGATTAGATTGAGATGTTATATCAAGCATATCAAAACCTTGTAGAAAATGTGCTCTGACGTACAAAATTTCTTACGTGTATTAGATAAATCTTTGTGTAAAATAGTGCTCGATCATATTGGATATTTTTTATAAGAAAAAATATTTGATTCATCCATGATATTTCATTGCACTCTTTTCTGGATGCCCAAGCTTATCTTGGATATATTTTGCAGGAGCGAATTGTGAGAGGATGCTATTTTGTAACTACATTCTGTCACACCAATGCTGAGTTAACATTCCGAGAATGAGAATCGTCAAAGAGTCAAGTTAAAGTGAGCATAAAATCATGGTGTCTTCCGTATTGATTATGGAGAGAACAGATAGTTTCATTCAGTGTAGTGAACAGCTGATGGCCATTGTTGTACTTCATCATCCTGTCCCTCTCTTTCCTTTTGGTTGAGTGGTGAATGTATTAGTCCGCTTTTCATTTATTGCAATGTTACTTTAAAGCGACTCTTGGTATTTTTTTGTTCAACGATTGCTTTCTTATGTACTTTTGTGTTTCCCTGTTTGATCGGTATCAACTAACTGAAAGAGTTTGAGACGTCAATTGCCCCCAGCCATCGTTCATTCGGTTAGGCCTTGTTTAATTGAGGGGTTGGTAATTGAATGAGATATAACGAAATATGCTTCTATTGTTTGTTGAGGGTTTCATGATAGAATGGGATGGAAGCGGAAGGTTTCGTGTTATATTTTATTCTATCCTAAACAATGAAAATAAGAAGCCTCTAATTCGAGAGTTTAGAATGAACGTAAAGTAATAAATATATATTTTCTAATATACCCTCAATAATTTTTCTTATTATCAATTATTTCTTCTAACTCTAATCTCTTTTTCTTCGTACTCATCTATTACGGGCTACAAAATTGTATATCATTAATAATATTTTTATATTATTTCTTCTTATCCTAATAATAATATAAAAATATTATTAATAATAAATTGTATATAATTAATAATTTTTTATATTTTTCTTATTACTAATATATTGTATATAGTTAATAATATTTTTATATTATTTCTTCTTACTCTAATAATAATATTTTTATATTATTAACAATAAATTGTATATAATTAATAAAAATAAAAATAAAATTTTTTTTATTAATGAAAATACAAAATATATAAAAAATTATTCTTTAATTGCGTGTATATATTTCTATATAAATAAAAATATAAATGAATTATTTTTAAATATAAATCACATATAATAGGATAAGATAAAATTTAATAAAATAAAATATATTAAATAATTAATAATAATATTTTATATAATTAATAATAAATTGTATATAATTAATAATAAAATAATAAATTTATTAAAACTTTTATTATTTTAAAATAGAAAATATATAAGAAATTTATTTGTTACGGTTGTAACTTGAATCATGACTTTTTAATTAGACATGATTTCTGTTTTAAAATCATAGCGTTAAATTTCCTGTAACAACCAATTTAATATCAAGGGTATAATAGTCATTTATTATACTTTACATTACATTTCATTCTATCCATCTTTCAAATAACATTTCACTACATTACATTATGAACCCTTTCATCCATTCCAAACAACTTTTCATTATATTATATTCTATTTCATTATAAATCGTCTCGTTCTATACTATTATATTCCATTAATTAACATCTAACCAAACAAACCCTTAAAATATGAGTTTTAACTTATAATGGTCTCAGGTGGGTCAGGCCGAATCAGAGTTTCAACTTAAGTCAAGTTAATTATAATTTAGTTTATTGATTTTGAGCCTAAATTGGATTGATTTTTCATAATTGGTTGAGTTTGAAAAAAATTATAAAACTCATTGATTTTGAGTCTTGAGTTGGATTTATGTTTTATTGGTTGAGTTTGGAAAAAAATATCAAACCAATCGAAATTGATCAAATCAAAATTGGACTGTAAATATTATTTTCAGCATATTGAGTAGTTTTTTTATAAGAAATAGTAATTTAGTAAAATTCTTAGAAACAATGTCTCTACTTTTTAGGGATAAGGTTATGTACTATTAGACTTTTTTAGACTTTGTGTCTCAAATGAGATTTTTATTGAGTATTGTTTTTGTTGTTGTAGTAATTTGGTAAAATTTAATTTGAAGTCAACGAGTCAAATTCAAATTGGTTGAATCTATATTAAAATCAAATATGAAAAAGCTGGTAAAAAAATAATTTTGATAAAATGATGTTTTTTATTAAAACTTAATAAAATGGTTTTGTTTTATTAAAATTTTAAAGAATTAATTGATTAAAATAAAATTATTTTGTCAAATTTGGCAATTATATTATTTTACCCTCAATCAATTGAATTTTAAAATGTTCTAACCTAATTGGATTGAAATTAGAGACGGTCTAATTGATCATTTGTCATCCCTATTCACTACAATCGTTTTTCTTTCAACGTTGAACGCGTGAAGAACGTTTTTATAGACTTTCTTGCTAGTTGCTTGAAGAACAAATGTAAATCATCTGACACATCTAACGTGAAATGCGAGTACTTCAACGGACGGAGTCTAGTCAACCTTGTATCCAACGTTTAGCAGCAACGATCTACTTACTCTTCACTGAAATTTTGTGCGAGTTGGTTGCGCAAACCTGCCTTGCTTAGAGTAGAAGAAATGTGACATCATAAGAACACTGGTTCTCTGGTACGACCAATGGTCCTCCTCGTACATCGTTGTTGGTGAATGGACCATGGAGAGTGCTGAAATAGGTCCTTGTTTTGAGAACAAAAGGGCTGGGCCGGTAGTTGCATGTCCTTCTCGTTCTATGTTATTGTCGTATCGTGTTTTCGGCAGTTGGATGTTACAAGGGACTACGCTGCCTTTGTGGTGAAGTAAGAAACTCGTGACTTTTTGGTTAGAAAAACCAGAGTTTTGGCTTACCAGTTTTGACTAAAGACATCAATGGCTTGTCTCAGAACTGAGTCACTGTATAATTGGCCTTCCACTTTCGGCTTACCAAAACACACTTTCTTGCTATTCAAGCTATTTCTGAACCCTGGGCCTATATTCCAAATAGGGTATTTATTATTTAGTTACCATTTAGTTTTGTTCTTCTAAATAATAATAATTAAAAAAGCAATTCAATTCTATCAATTTAATCATAAAAATTTTTAATCCATTAAGTGTTCAGTTTAATTTTCTTCTTGTTGATTCAATTTTTCTTAATAATTTTTGTTATTAAAATTTTATTTATTTATTATTTTCATAAATTAATCAAATTTTATAACCAAAATAAACTAAATAATTTCGTTTAACAGTTTTTATCTTCAATTAAATTTGAACCTATATAATAAATAAAGATAGTTTCTTTTTTCAATTTTTTCTTCGAAAATTAGTAGATTTTATTAATAAACAGTTATTTACACAACCAAGTATGCAACTTTACTAGTATAATATAAAAGAATTAGATTATAAGGTCATAAGGCCCTTGTGATTAGCTTAGTCCAATGCCAATCTCCTCCTCATGCTAGTAGTTAAGTTATTCGTAATTCCTCTCACTAGTAGGTTGAATAGGGTTTGAAGCGTCACCTCCTAAAGAATCTGTTTCGCACTTCTACTTTGTTGTCTAAAAATCCTGCAATTCCTTTCTTTTCAAGCTTGGTAAACAACTGTGGCCCAACTTATCTTAAGTGCTTTGTAATTTGACTGGTTTCCCGTCATCATTTTCACTAACTAACTTATAGTTTCCTCCCAAGAATCAGCTGAATAATAAGTGTTCAAAGTTGCTTGCAACGCTCTCCAAATCTTTCTTGTGTAGCTACACTTGATCATAATATGTCCCAAACTTTTCAATTCCACAGAACAAAACTCACAATTCAAGGAACTAATGTTTAACTTAATTCCCACCCCCTAAAATAAAAAAGATAAATGAATATGCAGGTCTAATAATTTTATCCTAAACTAGTGCAGCCCAAGTCACTCAATTTGGATCTTTCTGCATAAATAGTTTGTAGTTTTGTAGGTTAAACTGACTTGAGTTTTCAACCGTCCACTTGATTTCGTCATGTTTCCCATGTTGACATCTTAGTGCTTAGTTCAGAATGAGATTAGCCCCCTACCGCTATAGAAAGGCGAAATCCACTGGTTGTTCTCTATAAATTTGCTCACTTTGGTTTCGGAATTCACCAGTCTTCTCAAATTTTGTAACTCCTTCACCTTGCATAGAGATCCACTACAATGCCAGTAGTCAAGCCAAAAACGAATTTTATTACCATTCCTAATTTTAAAGAGCACTTGGCTTTGCATTCACTGTCTTGTGCTTAAGATTTCCTTGAGGATCTCCGACATGTCTTGCTTTATCTTTAGTGTCCAAATGCTTTTATTTTTGATGATCATATTATGATCCAATTTCACCCAAAAGTCCTTTATGTTACACAACCACCGTAGATTTTAAGCTAGACATGCTTTATTAAGCTCCTTTGAAGAATGTAATCTCAATCCTCTTTGCTCCTTTGGTCTATATATTTTCCTCCAACTAATCTTCGCTTTACATCCTTTTTGATATGAGCATTCTATAGAAACTCCCACAGCCTTCAATCCACTTCCTTGATTATGCTTTTGGGTATAGGAAGATAACTGAGCCAATAGTTTGTGATGTTACTCAAGATTGACTGTATTAGAAGGAGCATGCCTCCATAGCTAAGAAACCTATTTCTTTATTGGTTAATCCTTCCATATATGGAGTCTAACATTGGTTTGCAATCAGCTGCACTAACTCTTCAATGAGAGATTGGTACTTTATGGTACTTGAATGATAACTTTCCTTGCTTCATTCACATTTCTCTTGCTTTATTAGCTGATTTGTTGCTAGAGTTGATTGAAACTCTTCTTGGGGTTGTACATCAAACCGATCATATTTTGGAACTGTTGAGTTTTGGCTCCTTTGTTTGTCCCATATTAGTTAGGGAAAACAATTGGGACAAGGCTCTTGACTATATAAGGATGGTGCTACCTCCTTGGTTAGTGCATCAATCCAAAGTCAAAGATTTGTATGACAAATTTGACTCTAGTTAAATTCCCCTTTTAAGGTGAGAGTTGGAGGATTTGTTTTAGGTATTTCTTTATGGGTGTATTGGTATATTGGCATATTGGGTGAGAGGAAAAATTGTGTGATTGTAAGCATTTTCTTTTCGATGCCAGTGATTTTTTCTCCGGTTTGGGAGTTTCCACGTAAATTTTCTTGTGTTGTTATTATTTCTCTATTTTCTGCTTTTTTTGTCTATAAAATATCCTTGGGTGTGAGTTTGGGAGGTCTAAATTCCCAACAATTGGTATCAGAGCCAAGGTGTGTTTTTCTTGAAAATTTTGAGTATGCTCTGTGGTTACAATTTCGACTGATCTTCCAGATTAGAGAGATTTTCTTGAGAAAGGTTCATTTGGTGTGGTGGAGCTTTGGTGTGGTAGTATGGAAGTGTATGTCTAGAAAAGTTCTGACTAAGGAAAGACTTGGTATTTAGGTGTGTCATTTGTGACCCACCTCTCTTTCCTAGGAACTTACATGGTGTACTGTTCATTTCTATGGTAAAATTCATCAAGACAAAAGAGCACAGAAAAATGTCAGTAAATAGGGCTTCGAATCCTATCAAGTTTGAGGTGGAGAAATTCGACGGGAGAATCAATTTTGGCTTGTGGCAAGTGCAAGTCAGGGAAATTTTAATTCAGTCGGGGTTACACAAGGCATTGAAAGATAGACAAATCCCTGATATCAGGATTGTATGCTGGACGTGTGGACAATCTAGGCACGTGAAGAAAAATTGCTCTAGAGGTAGAGCGGGCAAGAGGCTCTGAGTCAGTTAATAGAGAGACTGATAATGCCGCTAACATTGTCTCCATGGATGATGATTTTGCTCTCTAAAAGGAGGCATGTACATCCTCATGGTACGCTGCTAATCCCAAAGTTGCCATGATAGAGGATGTGTTACTGTTAGCGGGTCCACAAGTTTGCACACGGGCATTGGCTTGACATTGATGCAAGGTGTGTGGTGGAATTTATGTCGATGGCTGATGAACTTCCAGGAAAGCCAAACATGAGAGTTACACCATAAATTTTTCTGCAAGGTTATTTTCGACATGTGGCGAAGTGAAAGGTTTGGAATTGGTTTATTCTAAGTGGGTATGCTCTTATGGTGGAGCATGATGCTGTGAAGCATGATAATTCTCTACATTGAGAGTTATGTTATTTTCAAGAGATCTTCATTGAGGTGGAGTGTGGTTATGAGATTAGCCAAAGTCGATAAGGTGGAGATTGTTGAGTTTAATCTCCTTTGTTTATCCCACATTGGTTAGGGAAAACAATTAGGGCAAGGCTCTTGACTATATAAGGAGAGTGCTACATCCTTAGTTAGTGCACCAATCCAAAGTCAAAGATTTGTATGATAAATTTGACTCTATTTAAATTTCTCTTTTGAGGTGAGAGTTGGAGGATTTGTTTTGGGCATTTCTTTGTGAGTGTATTGGTCTATTAGGATATTGGGTGGGATGAAAAAATGTGTGATTGTAAGAAATTTTCACATTGTAGATTTTCTTCTGGTGCCCGTGGTTTTTTCTCCAGTTTGAGAGTTTTCACGTAAACTTTTTTGTGTTGTTATTATTTTTCTATTTTTTGCTATTTTTGTCTATGAAATATCTTTAGGTGTGAGTTTGGGAGGTCTAAATTTCCAACAGAAACTCCTCTAAAGAATGCAAAAGTACTGCAAAACAAAAGCGGGTCATTCGCAAAAGTCAGGCGGGCTAGCTTCATACCTTTGCATTTGTGGTGGAACTGGAATTAAGGGTTTGTACTTGTCTTGCTTGCTAGGAGTATAGTTAGGGCTTATATACAGAGAACAAATAGATAAAGAGAGAGAGAGAGTCCCTTTACTTAAGACCCCTCCTCGCTTTTTATCAATTTAGTAAGTTTAGTGTTCATCAGGATAGCCTTCGAGACTGTGGTAACACACTCTTTTGCCCATTCTCTAAATAGATATAGAAAATCTACAGCTTTCTTCATATTAATGAGGAATTTTCATAATCATACGCCTCGACTAAATCTACTTTAACCATGCAATTATTCCTTTTTCTCTTAGAGTTATATCCTTCTAGTAACTCCTGATAAAGGAGAATATCGGTGCTTACAGCCCTCCTCTTTAAACTTCTTACCTCGTTAATTTAATTTTAGTTTGATTTTTAACATATTGCTAAATATTAATTGCAATATCTAATTAACAAAAGTTTTAAACAGGTACAAAATATAAAAATAAAAACAACATTATCCAATAAAAATCTCGTTGATACATTAGATATGATGAGATTTAACAATGCGTAATCTTACCTTATCCAATAAAGAGGTTTTTGCCAATACACAAATTATAAGAAATGCGTATAATACGTTTGTTAATAATTATGTAAAACAATAGGTTACATCTTTAATTGTAGTTTCTGTAATAGATACGAGAATTCAATAACTCAGTGCACCTTTCTTGCTGGTACGATAAGAGTTGCAGAACAAACAGGTAAGGCCTAAAAGTAGGAACAAATACATAAAATATGCATAAAACTAAAATGAACACTTCCCAGCATAAGCATTTTTACTTGTCATTCGCACTCCGCTAATCAGTTGGCGTTACGAACACAATCACTTCGTCATGCCAAAAGTATGAGTTGACCATTTTACATGTCGTGCGTGGACAAAACAATGCTCACTGTGTCCTGTCCTAAACATGTATCGTAATATATTTGAATTGTTTATAAATTTAACGGCTCTAATTAGTTTAGAAATGCATTACAAAAAAAAAAAAAGAACTGAAGCTTAAAGTCGTAAGATTGGGTGGTTTGTCCACGTCATTGATTGAAATGTGTACGGCCCAACTTTTTAGATAAAAAATATTGGAAAAAAGAAATAGAAATATACATTGATTAAATTATTCTGTTTTAGTGTTTCAACTTGCAAGATTTTCAGTTGGACATGTTCGTTGAACGGACGAAACGACGAGTAGTTTCTGATAATGATTAATTTTAAGCACCTGAATTATTAATCCAACGGCCTCTAGTCACGTGCGATGCCGATACGATCCAAGACGAACAAGATACAAAGAAGACACGTGGCAATCGTCACTGTGCCTGTCTCCCATTAATCCCCGCGGACTGCAGTATATTATCACTAATGGCACACGATTAATAAAAGTAAACAATTATCTGACACGATGAAATTTATATCATTATATGCTTAATTTTGAATCTAACTGTTGTTGTTACTTCACTTCTCAAATATTATTTTTCAGTTAGTTTATTAATTGTAATAATATAATATTTAATGGAAATATTTTTAAAATAATAAGTTAAAAATTAATTTACTGTCTCTAAAAAATAATTAATTTAAAATTTTATTAAACCATTTAATGACGAAAAGAGACGGGTGCTTACGTAAATGTATTAAAAAAAGGTCACAAAAGTCATTTTGGTTTATAAAACATGAAATGGAGCAAAACTAAATCCCCATTTTCCATCAAAGTATTAGGCTTATCTATTCGCTTTCTTCCTCCATCAGCAGTTACAACCTCCACTCCAGTCTCCCTCTTAAACACTAAGAAGAGAGAGAGAGAGAGAGAGAGAGAGCCCTTGGCAGGCACTTGTATTCCCGGCAAGAGTCAAATACTTGGCATCTTCAAAAAGAGGTCCCCCCCAACTCGTCAACACACAAACTCTGCGTGTCACACAAATAGATACACGCATAGATCCAATGCAACTGCTACCCTCTTTTTCTTCTTGCCTTTTCCCTCTTTTCTTTTGATTCTTCTTTTGAGCGCTTGGCTTATAGTGTTGTTAGTTGTTAGTGTTCGGTTTTTTTCTATCGAGTGTTAAATGGCGGGGCTAGCATCCGTTTCATCTCCCCTGTGCACGTGGCTGGTGGCCGCGTGCATGTCCGTCACTTGCGCCCAGGGACATTCTGGTGACTCTTCGCCTTCCCTCAGCCGCCGGAGAAGGTCTCTCCTCGCTAAATGCAACTCCTCCGCCATTTCGACTTTTAACGTCGGCGGCGGCAGCGACGGAGGTCTCTCTGGACGCTTCGTGTCTTGCTTCAGCGGATCGAGCTTTCAAGGTTTAATGAGCTCATGTTTGGCTTTTGAGCCTTGTAGTCACTACTACGCCTCCAATGGCATCTTCTGTCCATCCACAAATCTCAATCGCAAGCAGAGACGCCTCAATCGCTCTTCAGCTTCTGGTATTCTTTTCACGCTTTCTTCTCTTCTGCTTCCTCATACTTACTCCTCCTCCTCCTCCTCCTCTTTTTTTAAAAAATTATTTTTCTTGTTTTTATTTTCGGATTTCAGTTAATGTTGTTTGTCTCTAGTACTTTGTTTGGATTAGTCCTTGCCAGCTTAGGACTTATTTTTTTTTAGTTATATGAATTTTTAATATCCTCGAAGTGAATATGCTTGGTTTTGTGCTTCTTGAACTTGATTTTGTGTTGGCGTTACGTCTTATGCCGTGATTTTCCACCTACTTTCTGTTTTTCTATTTTAATTTTATTTCGTAGTCCATTCTTAGTTGGAGTTCCCAAATTACGATCGTATTTGCAGATACTGTATAACTTTCATTTATTTTTCCTTTGTTGTTGATGTCGAATTTCAGAGGTATATAGTTACTGTTTTCCAATGCCCAACTTTTGTAGTACTGTAAATGATCAATATGGTTGAAATTGAGACTTGCAAACTATAGCAGAAGTTAAGTGTACGATCTCCACGATCACAACTAGCTCATTATGCCTTTGCACTATGGAATTCTCGTGCTTAATCTTTAAACAATATGTAAGCCAGGTTTGCTTAGTATTGAAATAAGTATATGGGTACATAAATCATTGCCATTCTACGTTTGCTTCACAATCAATGTCTAACCATTTGGAGTGGAACTGATGTAAACTTGCAGGGGAAGCCATGGCTGTAGCAGTGCAACCAGCTAAAGAAGTTGTGACTAGGAAGAAGCCTGTTACTAAACAGAGGCGAGTGGTGGTGACTGGAATGGGTGTTGTCTCACCCCTTGGCAATGATGTAGATAAATTTTACAATAATCTGCTTGAAGGGGTCAGCGGCATAAGTCAGATAGAGTCGTTTGACTGTTCTCAATTTCCAACTGTAAATTTTCTGAGACAATTCTATCTTCTTGTTTTGTGATGAAAATTTTATCTTACGATAACCTTCTGTTTTCCCCTTTTCTCTTTTTGGGTTGGGGCTTCACTTTTCCAGAGAATAGCTGGAGAAGTCAAGGATTTTTCAGCTGATGGATTGGTTGCACCAAAATTGTCAAAGAGGATGGATAAATTCATGCTTTACATGCTAACTGCAGGCAAAAAAGCCTTGGTGGATGGTGGAATTACAGAAGATGTGATGAATGATTTGGATAAAACAAAATGTGGAGTATTAATTGGCTCAGCAATGGGTGGCATGAAGGTAACTCTAAGCTCCTTGTCTTTGACACATTTGATAATGAGTAGTAGATGTTTGTTCAAAGATTCTGATGTTATTCTGACAACAAACTTTGTCGAATAATCTCCATATTTTATAACATCATCTGCTGTCTGTATGTGCTATAAGATAATATCACCAGACACCAGCATGATTGATTCTTAGTAAATTCCATTTAATCAAATTGGGATGTCCTGGATCTGACATGTCTCTTGGTGGGAGTACCATGAAACTGAGAATTATGGGTGTGTTCAATACTTACCGATAAAAGTGGAATTGGTCTATGGTCGAGTCAGTAACAAATAAAATAGGAATTTCTAGTTATACTACTAAAAGTTTCAGTTGAAATCCTACACATACCAATAACTACTTTTCCATGGGCGAGCCTGCCTACTTATTCTCATGGAAAAATCACTTCTGTATTTGTGATCTTTGCTATTATCATCATGTGACTACCAATCTGCTCTAAACAATTGATATGACACTACATTGTATGTCACCTCCTTTTTCAGACACTATCCACCAATGTATGGTACTTTTGGCAACCATTGTCAAGTGATTGGAGATTTTTCATCGTTCTTGCTCTGCAATACTGTTCACAGCGTTCGATCAACCATGCATGAGGGTTCAAAGACTTGCATGCAATGATGTAGTTTTTAAATAGTTCCTCTTCTTCGTGATTTTATAGGTATTCTCTGATTCAATTGAGGCTCTAAGGATCTCTTACAGGAAGATGAACCCTTTTTGTGTACCTTTTGCAACTACAAATATGGGTTCTGCCATGCTTGCAATGGATCTGGTAACGGTAACTTTTGATATAGACATGTTCATGTCATCTTTTTGATAAGGACCTAAAATGTGATCATGCAAAATTATAGGGTTGGATGGGGCCCAACTATTCAATTTCTACTGCCTGTGCCACTGGAAACTTCTGCATATTGAGTGCGGCAAACCACATCGTTAGAGGCGAAGCTGTGAGTGTTTTGCAACTGATGCATGTTCATTGATGAAATATGAATGCACTTACTTTGTGAATGCGTTCTGTTTTACTTCTTAACAAGTATTCCTATGAATTTGCAGAATGTTATGCTTTGTGGGGGCTCAGATGCAGCAATTATACCTATTGGTATACTGCTTTTTCATTTCTGTTCTCCAAATTGTTCTTCCTAGTACTGAAATAAGTTGTTATTTGTTCAATTGGGCCAGGGTTGGGAGGTTTTGTAGCATGTAGAGCACTGTCTGAGAAGAATGATGAGCCTACCAAAGCTTCAAGACCTTGGGATATGGTAATTAATCAAATATCATCCATGATTCATCTCTCCCCTCCCCATTTGTTTGATGAATCTTGAGAACATTGCTGAGAAACATAAGAATTAACATATTCTGTCAATGAAAGTTTTTCTAAATATGGGTCCTTCTATCAGAATATCAATGCGCACTGTTGAAGATGGTTTTAGCATTTGACAACTAAGTATTATTCTTTTCTTTTTAACATGAAGTCTTATGATAGCAAAAAAAATTATTGATTTCTGTGCTTTTCTTTTTTTGAAGTCTCGCAGTTTTTAGGATAACGCTTTTGGTTTAATTGTGTAAGTTACTGATTACAAAACTGCAAGCTTTATATGACTCTTATTGAGGTTATTAACTCTAGTATTTCCTTTGGTGACAAATAGAGTCGGGATGGATTTGTTATGGGTGAAGGAGCTGGTGTTCTTCTTTTAGAAGAGTTGGAACATGCCAAGGTATATTATACATGGTTTTAGTCTTGAGTTCCTTCCTGCTAGCAGCACTTGAGACCTCTGTGAAATATGGCTCAGTCATTTATATTCGTCACCTTCTACAAATAGGTGTTAGGCTATCCATATTTAGATCACTTGCACCTCTGGCATCTTATGCGGTTTTTCTATTCTTGTTTGCTCTATGGTTAAACAAACCAATTCCAAATTGTGAACTTTAACGACAAAATTATTCCTCTAGTAATTAACGTATAATTGTTTGGCGATTTGAAGGCAAGAAGTGCGAATATCTATGCAGAATTTCTTGGAGGAAGCTTTACTTGTGATGCTTATCACATGACTGAGCCGCGTCCTGATGGTAATGCTCCATTTCAGAGTTCTTCCAATCCTAGGCATAATTATAGGCATGAGAATCTCAACATGCACTTTTAACTAATGGAAAAGTTAGCACTTTGCTTCCTGTGGTTCCTTTCATAAATTCACGGGATTATAACACTCATTTAAGTTATTTGGGAAGTATCCATCCACAAAAGGAGTACTTGGTTGGAGACAGATGGCATAAAGCCTTTAAATTGTTTTAGGATTAATTGGACCTTAAAAAATTGAGTTCCATTCTAGCATGCTAAGCATGGCTTATTCAGTGAAAACTCACCTACTATATAACTGTAGCCTTAAAATATATAAATGTGAGCTGAAATGTGATCGGCTTGCTTGGCCTGTTCCTTTGTAGTTATATTGTGTCATTTAGGCAGCAATTTGGACTCTTTCTGGATGTACGACTCGATAATAGCAAGGAAGAGATCCCAAAGTTAAAAAAATGCTAATGGCTTCATTTGACATGCTGGAATCTTGCCACATATTTTCGTTGATTGGCAAATAAAGTGCTTTAGTGTCAGATTTTAGTACAACAAATTGATGGCTCACCATTCTTCCACTATCATGCATCTATGACGAGAACTGTAATCATATTTCTTTCCTAGAATAAAGTATATTTTCTTTAGTTCAATATGTACTGTTTCGACAAACTCTTAGAGTTGTTATAGTAACATTCTAATGCTTCAGACCTAACTCTGAATAACATTGTCTATCATGACAAGCAAATGAATTATTGTCATTGGAGTTTGTTGTCCGGTATGATCCTCTCAACTTTGTTTAGAATTACGAACTCACCTATCTTCCAATTGTCCCACACAAAATAGGGTTTGGTGTCATTCTATGTATAGAAAAGGCATTGGCTCAATCTGCTTTGTGTAAGGAGGATATAAATTACATAAATGCTCATGCCACATCCACACCAGCTGGAGATTTAAAGGAGTTTCAAGCTCTTATGCATTGCTTTGGTCAGAATCCTGATGTAAGTATGATGGATTATGGTTGTATAGATTAAGTTTCCTGAGTTTGCTAATCAAGTTTCCTACTTCCTCAGCTAAGGATTAACTCTACTAAATCTATGATTGGCCATCTACTAGGAGCGGCTGGTGCCGTGGAAGCTATTGGAGTAATACAGGTAGCGAATTTGCAGCTCTAGTTGCATTCTTACTACACAAAACAAATTGTTTTAACTAGCTAAAATTTATTTAACCTTTTTCTCACCTATCCTTGCAGCACTAGGCTTTATGTTCATTTATGTAGTTTTGTGTTGTTACTTACAGGCAATACGGTCTGGTTGGGTTCATCCAAATATCAACCTGGATAATCCAGATGAAGGCATGGTATGTTGCCTTCTATTCCTTGTGATCTATGATGCCTCATGGCATGGCTGACTTTTTATAGTGGTAAAACAGAAGACGTTAGTTTTCATAAATTTTCTAAGTTATACACATCAATTCAGGATCCCAATGTGCTAGTGGGCCCAAAGAAAGAGAGGCTGGATATCAGGGCTGCCTTGTCTAATTCATTTGGATTTGGCGGCCACAACTCCTCAATTATTTTTGCGCCATACAAGTGAAACAGGTCTGCTTCAACTTCGCTGGAATTTGTCCTGAAGATTTTAGAAAACGTAATTTGTTCTCTTGCGCTTAGCTATGTTTTTTCTTTTTAATGGGAGTGCCATTATCTTGCTTTAAGACCAATCACGATTCGAGTTTAACCTTATCAGTACCTCTCCAAATTGCATGAATGTTATTTTGTACTTGACGACCTACAGTTTGGTTATTTTCTGCAGATTGCCCTTGGAGTCTTTGTTGTATCCGGTTATTATCATGTACGTTTAAAACCTTGACATGTTAGATTTAGCTTCTGGGATAGCGATCTAAAGTGCAATGGTTAAAATGGTTCTTTGGAGGAGGAAAATGATCGAAGTGGAGCATCATCTACTTTTGAGGGCCATAGAATTTACACCGACTTGCCCCTTTTTTTTTACTGCCTTTTTGTACAACTTATGTTCTATATACGAGTAGTCCGACGAATAAACTTATTGTAAGTCGCAAATGGCTTATTTACAGCAACGTATACTGTGGTCCATGCTGATGCCTTTCTCTTTATTTTACGACTAATCTCGTCAGGCAAGTCTTTAACTTTTAAGCTTTACACCATGCCCCTGTATAGTTTTAGCAGACAAAAGACAATCCAAGTTTTTCTGTGATTAAACCGAGTTGACAAGTTCTTGGTGGCTGGATTTCAAATGTTTTGAATTAACTATTTGCAAGCCTATATTCATATCAGACGATCGTCCTGAGGAGTTAGCGTTGTACATCTCCGGTTTTCAGCAGTTAAAAGAGTCATTACGATGTGTACCATAAAATATGGAACTTAAAAAGAGTCATAAAATATGGAACTTCTCATTACGTCTCTTAGGCAGCTCAAGGCTCAGTAATACGACGGGCTTTGAGAGGGGGGTTAAGACACTGGTGTAAATTTAGGTCTGTTTCATTTCACAGGACCCGAACCTTGGCCGTAGTTCTTGGTGGATCACAAGTGGAACAGAGTAACATGTCAGAAAATCAGAGGTATACCTTGCCAACCTTCCATCAATTGCTAAATAGGTACATTCTAAACATACCTTTTAAATTTGTGTCTCAGAGTTGACAGCTTGAAACACTCTTTATTGACATAAGAATCCCTTGTAGGTTCCAATTCAAGTCTACCGCTCACTTATAAATTAGAAATGATCAACCGGAAACATGTACGCAAAAATGCCCCATATTACAACATGGGCTTGCTCCTATGCATAATATTACTATATACACAAACGTACAACCTTACATCCCTCAACCTAACAAATCTTAAAATTCCAGACCAACTCATTAACAGAAAAAACCTTAGAAGACCTTCAGGGAAAAGAACAAAATGTAACTGGCATCTCAATTGCTTTTTCTCTTGTGGCCTTTCTTTTTACCCTTTGAAACTTTCAGCAGCTTCATAGAAAGAGCATTTGAAGCACTCCTGCCTTCAAGTTTCTTTGTCAACTTTACCACACTTGCAATACCTTTCCTTGCTACTGCCTGGTGTTCCGGCCTTCGGCTTATCATCTTTCTATCCAGCGGCCAATATGCATATGGTTCAAGTTTGTCCTTTCTCTTTAGATCTCCACCAGCCTTCTTGCTGGCATATTCCTTGCCAGTGTAAGCCCAGCCAGAGTCTGAGGTTTTCTGGCGCTTGCGCACTTTTTTCGCCGATTTCGCAGACTTATAGCTGCCTGTTTCACTCCTTGCATCAGTTTCAGCATCAGAGGTTCTCTTCTTCTTTGGTTTTCCTCCCTCTTGTATAATCAGCCGCCCCTCAGAATCTATCTCCAGTTCATCATCTGATTCTTGTTTTCTCTTGAGATGCTCAGATGAATGAAGAGCTGACCTTGTCTTGCGCTGATCAAGTAAGTCTAGTGGATCATTTTCCAATTGATCAAACAAGTCTTCTGGCAAGCTTTTATCTGATCTTTGCCTTCTCTTTGCCCTGGAAAGAGTTCTATACAACTGATCAAATTACTCCAAAACACCCGGCTGAATACTGTTAATGCCAAACAACTAACGCCAAATACACATTTACCTCAATGAACCCATGTTAGATTTGAATTGTGAGGAAGCCTTGCTATGCCGACCAGAGTTCATCTCCATGTACTCATCACTGCTGGCTGCAGTATCTTCATCTCCAAAATCAGAGAATATTTTTGTATGGTTCCATCGACTTGACCTGAAAAGAACATGAATTAAATGATATGACCAAGCTCACACTCCATTACTTCACGAAACCAATAAATTGTAGTTGTTTAATGGTGCAAGATCATCCATTCAGAAGCACTTATTTCCAGAGTTTGAACAAACTATCTTGACAAGAAAGAAAGTGAGACCTGGATGTTGTCGCTCTAGACAGACAAGATCTCGTTCCCTCGGACTTGGACCCATGCCTTTTCTCTTTACGCTCCTTTATCTAAGTTACCAGTGACACAGCAAATTAAGATGCTTCAGAGATATAAACTAGAAGCATTATCCAGAATGAACTTGCATGTTCACATAATAAAGAACAACAACAACAACTAAGAATCTCACTAATACGTGGAATCTGAAGAAGTCCAGTAGTACACAATCTTACCCCTAACTAGTAGAGAGGCTGTTTCCAAATGACTCACATTAAAAAAGAGAGAGAGAGGAAGAGAGTACAAATTATAAAGTAACCTTTCTAATATTAGTAAGAAGCTTCATATGTTCTTCAGGCATCACGGCCTTGACAGCATCAAGACCACATTTTCCCACGAGCATTTCCAGGATATGCTTAACCTGAAAAGATTCAGTTTCTTCAGATGATACAATATTTCAGCAGAATCTAGAGGAAACCCATGTAGACTGCACTCGACTATTACAAATGCTGCAACAATTTTGATGCAGTACACAAGCTGACACAATTCCATGGCTCCAAAAGACATTCAAAAAATTGTGCAGAAGCATTCCAGAATCTAATATTTTTATTAAGATTTTATTTTACTAATATGCCCTATATGTTTAGACAGTCAGGGTTTCTTAAATATAAGTTTAGAATTGTCTTTTCTTTTCTAAATAGAATTCCTCCGGAGAAAGCTATTATAAATAGGACATTACAACATTTCAATAACTAGTACTTCTGAAACTTCAATTCAAGCAAGTTTTTATAAGAAAACTATATCTCTTTGTTCCAAAAACAATCAATCAAATTCTACACTAATTTGTTGAAGCCAGTCTGCCTTAGTTATTTCTCTACGTCAAATGGGATCTAAGCACAATCAATCATGTGTTCACACCAGTGCTCCCGAAAGTGCACCTCTCCATAAACTATAACATAATAAGAAGCATTCCAAGAAGATAACAGTAAAAGAGAAGTTGAACAAAACATTAGCCAATTTATAAGGCCAAACAAGTTTTCGGCAATCATTCAAGTCAATAAAGTTTCTCGGGCACACCAAAACTTGCATCAAGAAGATTATATAAGCTTGTTACTTGTGACTACGGTTGGAGCACAGACTGCAATAACAAAATAGACCACACGTCTACAACACCTGATTCAAATGATAGCAAGAATGACTTAAAATTGGGAAATAACCTAATACCTTGGCTTTAAAATGGTTTTTCGTGTCATCTTGCCACTTCAGCAACCCTTCCACCAAGCTCCCTAAATGCATCTGCAGTCCTTCAGCCTGTGATTTGGCTACCAACACTTTCAACAAACCTAAGTTAGCCTGCAAGCACAAGAAATTGACTTAGCAGATAATAGTAAACAAAATTTAAAATAACACATGGACTTTGATACACACAGAAATCTATTCAAACAAAAGTACAAATCTCAGAAAGAAAGACAACAAACTTTAATAATCTCCTGATTCTTTCTCCGGAGAAGAAGAAATGTGGATGGAAGTAACTTGTATGCAGTTGAAATAAGGTCTGAAAACTCGTATGCCAAACGAGCTAAGCCTTTCATAGCAGCACTAACCATATGGGGAGTTTCTCCAGCCAAGCCCCCTGCCACCTGCAATAAAAGAAGTTGATTTACTTTTATAACTAAATTTGATTTTGGACCATTTAATCTTGTCAGGGGAAGCAGGGAACAAAGGGACAAGAAAAGGCATTTCATCGCCACCATAATTTGCTATAACTTCTAATAAATAGTATTAAAAACAGGAATATAACTTGCAGTATCACACATACTGAATCAGAAATGGAACAGGTTCATACCATGTTAAAAAAATGAAACAAGTTTTCCCTTTTCCCACCAGTCTCTTCATCTCCACATGCATGACCAATTTGCACAAGAATTTCATAAGCTCTATTTCTTGTCTTTTTGTTTGCCTGTAAAAGACTCATAAAAGAGGACACGAGAGATCAATTGTTTTAAATTACATAAAACATCTTCAAAAGATGTTAGAAAAGATAATCTTTTTCAATATTTAGCAGCCAACTTCACACAAGGACTAAACATTTGAGATTGTGATGATAAACCTATCTATATCATGCCTTTGCAATCCATGTACCAGGGCTACATAACACTACAGGACAATATCATTTGAACATTTCTTTGCTTTTTACTTCTTTTGTTTGGAGAGGGGTAGTGCAAAGGATGGAATGGATTAAGCAATATTGGAAAACAGCAAGTTATTAATAATTACAAAATGAAACAAACGGATTCATTAGCAAATCCAGCCATACGTGAAAACAATACAGCAGAGAAAATACAAATACAGAGTTTAAACAATTACACAGAGCGCACAGTACCTCTTTCAGGGCAAGTATTATTTCGGTAAGAAAGGAACTAAGGATTTCACGCCTCCTCTGCTCAGAATCTTCCTGCAACTAGAAGCATAAGCGGTCAAGATAGGAAGACCAAACACGACAATCACCACGAAAATGATAAGAGAAGAATAATATCCACCTTGGAGACATGGACTATTAGAAAGTACAAACAATCAAGCCTATGACGTTTGGCTGAGAAATGGCATGACGGCAGCACATCAATCATTAGTTGGAGTAGTTCTTCGAGCGTAGATGAAAGAAATTCATCAGATTTCTGATCACAAATCAGATAGATAAAATGTTCAGCAACACTTACATAGAATATACAACAAAAACAGTGCCTACTTGCCACTAATTTAAGATGAGCTGATATCACTAGGTTTTGCTCTGTTTACACATTTCTCAAATGAACAAACATACATGGAGAGGCTTTTACAGCCAAGACTCAATATATAATTCATCCAATAATAACATTACTACCAGAAACCATTTCACCTGGAGAATAGTTGAAAGAACTTTGTATGCCTTCTTTTGGACTAAACCTTCAATATCCTGCAAATCAATAACACAACAGCAACTGGGTGAATTTTAACCATAGCAGGAGGGTAAAAGTGCACTTATGAGTAATATGCAATTGACTAACTTGTAAAGCAGGCTTCACTGCAGTATACAAAACACCAATTTCTTTCCCATCCAGGCCAGACAAAAGAGAGATTGCCAAGTCAAGTAGCCGACCCCTGTGAAATGGAGTTTGTTTGATTCTAAATGCCTTTCAGTAACAAGAATGATAGAAAATTGTGCAAGAACAAATAAAGTAGTGACATTCACAAAGTAGTTGTTTGATTGAGATTGTAAAAATCCATATAAGGCGAACCTCTCAAGAGATATTGTATTCTCATTTGATGAGTTGTCAATCCTCATTGAGTTGGAGCCTTTTGAATTATCAACATCTGAAGCCCTTCTTGTAACATCCAAAAGTTTACGCATTGTCCTCAAGAATATTCTTGTGACTACCTGTTTATCAGCTATTGAAGCAATTTGATTGATTGTATACTGCAAAGATGCAAATGATATTAGTCAGCCACCAAAACTACCTGATAAAGTTTCATCAACAGTAAAGTACTTCTCTAAGAGGAAACAACCATATGTGACTAAAATATCCACACTGAACTACTAAACCAGGTTCAGTCCAACAGGCAATCGCAAATTTATTTATGGTCACAGAAGTACCTGCAAACAACCACCTTCATCTTTTGAGGATTCGAGCAGGATCCCTGATAAGACTGTCAACAATTCACGGGAACATTCTCTTAGCCCATTCAAGTTATCTGCAGCAACTTGTGGGGTATATCGAGCCATAGCTCGCTGTTTTGCAATAGTGATGTCAATATCAGATGGATCCTCCTTTTCTTCCACAATTCTCTTATTTTGTTGAATAAGAATATCCAGAGCAGAACATATAATTCCACGAACTTCACATTCTTCACGGAGGGCCAAACATAAAGCCTTCCCAAGATCTGTGAAATCATTTGCAGTATCTGAAGGATAGTTGCAAAAGGAGGGTAATAAGGACCATAAAGAGTATACAATGGCATCAACACTCCTTGCTGCAACAATCCGTCCCCCTAATTCCAGCTGCAGTGATCAAGAATTTTAGACAGCATCATTAGTGTTAATTTCCACAATTGACTGCACATCCCTCCCACCCTTATATTAACATATTAATTTCCAAAATTCATACCTTCTGGGATTTCTTCTTCATCTGACCAATCTCATTCAAAATTGATTGTGTGTAGAAGCTTAAATGGGCACCAACAGTATACTTCTTCAAAATAGGAAAGAGCCACACATTAACCTCAGCTAACTCATCAGCATCCAAATTTAAAGGAAGGATGCTCCAAAATGTCTCAGGTCCCATTGCACCAAGGGCAGATCCAAGGCATTCATGCAACTGAAAACCACCAAATAGACCTCATATCAGTCAAAAAGAAAAAGCAGGGAAAACTAGAAGTTGCAAACGAAGAATAAATACACATTAACAATGGCAACAGAGGATGCTGCTTAAGATAAAGTATTTCTAATTCACAAACATCACAGTAGTGTAAGATAAGTACGTTACGAAAAAAAAGAATGTACAAAAGAATAACCAGCAAACTGCAGCATACATCAAATCATTAATGGTTTATGTCCAGTGGAACCATATAAATCCGAACTAGCTCAGCATAATACTTCATCTCATAAGAAAGTATTTGAGAGCAAAATATGCTAGTACCAGATAAGTGATGAACAAATGCACAACCATGATAAGAATACAGACAATACGTACATGACCAAGTCGCTAATGGATAAAATTGTCGATATAAGTATGTTACTTCTCTAACACTTTTGGATCATGAAGTTTCAGTGTGGCTAGCAATCATCAGCATTTAAAGGAAGAAAAACTTTTGAACATTGAAGCAATTCTAGGTTTGCGGCATGTGAGACCACAATGTTGCATTCTGTTGGTTTATTTCATGATAGATATGGACATGCAATGGGCACATTAAACAACCTTAGCATTCAAGGACATCCAAACTCCAAAAATGTTTATTGATTACCAAATCAATGAACACCACATCAGAGATGTCATAAAGCCGTGGAGTGTTAAGGATGACAATAAATCGAAGGGAGTGGTTCCGCATAAACATTTAGTAAAAAGTTATGCCTTAAAAACACCAACAGCATGCTATTAATTAATGATTCAAAAATTTTAAAAATGAAACTACCTGTTTCTTGAAAGGGAAATCTTCATCAGGCAGTCTCTGCATATCTGCCAAGTTTGTAAGAGTTCCCCTCATAAAATATGAAGAATGGATCCCTGAAAGTCATAACCCTTACCTCATAAGCTAAAAGTTAATACATGCAAAAAGAAAAGCAGAAAATAGATAGAATAAGGAATTAAAGTAGTAGCACATAGGATTTTGCAGCAATACAGCTATGTAAATGCTGAATTATACGTTATCTACAAGGGAGTGTAAATGGAAGGGGACAAAAGATTCAAATGTCTAAAGGCTGAACCTCTCAATTTATATTATCTTATCTATAGCTTCAGACTACTAGGATGTGAATTGTACATTCGCCATTGACCAGGACTGTATTAAAAGTTGGTAACTAGAGACAGGAAATCGAGTTACAGGACTATATCAAAGGTGGTAATAGGGATGGGGAATCAAGTTACTTACAAGTTACAGGGAAGATAGAACTGTTACTGACACCTATACGAACTATGTTGTTAATTTAAGATAGGCATGCACACATTTCTTACAACCTGCCTTTCAACAATAACAATGAGTGTTCCTAAAACCGTAAAGTTTGCACAACTGCTCTGACAAAAACAAAGAGACGAAAAAATATTGATAAGTCCAAAAACTATATGAAGTGCCTTGCACAGAGAACTACCAAACTTCAACATGTCAACATATTTCAACCATATCAAAGAGAAGACAAAAACATAAATTGAACTGGAACAACAGTATCCAAGCAAGAGATGGGATTACCTAGTTTGTCAAACATTACCGAAACAACTTGAAATACCATGTCCCAGACTGCACTGTAATGGTAATCAAGTAGGCTCTCTACTGTTGCACACACTTTTTCTATGATGGTAGGTCCAGACTTTCTACCCTCAACATTCATGTTAATTTTAATCTGATCCACTCCTTGCTTAATCAATCTTTCATCAATGCAGTTATTTATCAAACTTTTGAGTGCCTCTGTAGCTGCAAAAACAGGCTCTTCATGCTTGGATGCCAAAATATCTAGTAAACACAAAGGGATAAACAATTCAGTCATATGACAAATAAAAAAAAGATATCAGAAATAAGAGATGTGGCATCTAACCTTTGAGAGTGCTGAAAATTATAGGAAGCTTAACCACACAAATTTGCCTATTCAGTTTATAGACTTTTCTCATCCCAATATCCAACAATCGGGCAGTGAAAGTCATGTTATCAGCGGATGTTGCATTTGCAGGAGCAGAGAGCGCTATAAAGCATAAGAGGTCAAGTAGCGTTTCAGATGAAACATCCAACGTTTGATGTATACAAATTAAGTTCAAACTATCAGTTATTCGCCTTGTGACAACAGGTTGGCGCAGTTCAAGGAGGGTTTTGTAATACTTCAGGATGGAAGTAATATACTTCGACGACATAAGAGGTAGACATTCTTTCAAAGCATCCAAAATATATAAGACTTCCTGAGCCCCTTTGGGCCCTTCATTAGCATTTACATTTGATCCACCAGCGAGAAGAAGAAACCTTTCCAAAGTGTTTGTAACTCCTTCACTTGCAGGGACTAGTGCCGATGTCCCATGAAAATTTTGTAGAACATCTCGGATACAAGTATGTGACTGCCTTCTCACCTGTTAGAATTACTCACTCTTAGCACATAACTTTTACAGTGCCCGTCAAACAATTGAGAAAATAAAGCCCATATTGAGATTACTCAAGTGTTAGTTGAGATGACATGAGCTCCTGTTAAGAGATAACCAACGAGCATTGATGCCTTTATTGTGATGTAAACTGCTAACTTATTCACTTCAAACAGTGAACTTTGAATTGCGAAACTTATTATTCACTTAAAACAATGAACTTTGACTTGCGAAGCTTAATAAATGAATTGGGGTCGCATCAGAAACGACAAAATCTAAGAAATAAACTGACCTTTGCTCGTGAATCAACCATGAAACCCAACAAAACCCCGTATATTTGAGAAACATCGGTCCAATTAACTATATCTTTGACAATCAACAAATGCGCTATACACTTCAATCCCGAAATTGCAGCGAAATCCATCGTAGAGCTCAATCTCAAAACCCTAACCACCAGCTCCGACACGTATTCGTGTTTCTTCTTCAAAACGGCAACCGAAATCCTCGGGAGAGAGAGGGAGAGGATAGTGAGAAGCGAAGCAACAACGTGGAGAGGAGGATCCGCGGAGGCGGAGGAGATGCGATCAAGAGAGGAACAAACGGCAGCAAAGTAGGCGACGGCGGTGGGAGGAACGCTCTGGTCCTTGAATTCTTGCGACATTGCGCCAACAGCTGCACAAAGACGCTGGTGGTGGTCGTCCGACAAGTCGGAGAATTTCGAGAGGATCAAGTCGCAGAAATCGTCGGCGGTGGCGGGCCTCTCCATATCGACATCTTCCATGTTGTGGCGAGTGTGGAGGTTTAGGGGTTTGCAGAGAAGACCACAAAAAACCTCTTTAACACTTTATTTTTGGTTAGGGTTTTTATTCAATGCTGAAATCTGTCCTGCCTAGTTTTCTATGGCCCAAAGCACTATATTTATTAGAAAAAATTTTAATTTTAATATGTTTATATTTATCCTTTGATTAAAATTTTATTTAAGTTATTAATAATTTTTTAGAAAAACAGAAATTAAAAATACAAAATTAAAACTAAAACTAAGACTAAAAAATACAATTAGAAAATAGAAGCCCTTTATCTTTTTTTTTAATAGATAATGGATGTTAAACCTTGATTTTTAGAAACTTTTGAGTTTGGGCTTGGACTTTAAATGATGTGAACAAAAGGCCCAATAATTTGTTTACTAGACATTAATTTATTCATAGTTGATGACACGTCAAATTTTCTGTTTTAATTATTTTGTTACAACTCTATTTTATTAAATTTTATTTATACATTTGTGTAGGATCAACATAAATATATGGATGAGATTTAACAAAATATGATAAGAACATCATAATTAAAACAGAAGACTGATGTATCATCCACTATTTCAGTATGACCATAAGATGAATCCTGCATTGTTGACCTTTGGCGGTTCTTGAAATTAAGAGAACCCTCGAAAAAAGATATAAGATTATTTGATAAATTAATTATTTTATATTCTCAACTTGAGTTAATAAAATTTTAAAAATTATAAAAAAATTATAATTTTTAATATTGTTGAAGAACACTTTAAAACTTTATAAGACACGTGTAATATAAATGAACAAAATGTTGCTTATATGATATCACATTCAATATAAATATCATGCGTTGACTTTATAGTTGACGGATAAAATATCATTTATGTGACGATTTAATTCAATTCTTAAATTCGGATCAAACTAAATTAATAATTTTTAATATTAACTTAAATTATTAATTTAAGTCAAATTTAATTATTTGTGTAGCATTCAATGGCTATATTACGATATTGTGCCAGTGACATTTAATTAATCTACATATGATATTCTTAATATGTATGTTTTGTTGTTATTTTTTACGTCAAGCTTAAGGAAAAAAGATTAATTTAGTTACAAAATATAAAGATTTTTTTCAGGAAATTTTCTCTATCTTTTACTCTACTTTTACAATTTTTGAAATTGAGACAAAATAATGTATTTTTTGTGAATGGAGAGGCATTAAGCCCAATAACAAAATAACAAGAGTACAAAATTATCTAAAGTTTCCTATTCTCCCAAAATCTTTATACAAAATGTCCCTTAAAAAATATGGGAAATGAATATACTTAACAAAATGAACAGAAGAATTAATACTCCGGCTAGCCAAAAGATCTACATAATAATTAATTTTTTCATAAATATGCAAAATCTTACAGTCTGTTTAGTTACTGTCTCCAATATGCAGAGACGGAACGAGACGGAAATTTGGAGACGGAATAGAACAGAAATTGGAGACAGTGAGCTGTTTGGTTGTGATGGACAGAACAGAAACAATTGTCTCCGTCTCAAGAACAG
>JAOTAY010000008.1:1938324-1967458 GCA_025629805.1 Erythroxylum baracoense | reverse complement strand
CCGTCAGATTAAACGGACGAACGAGATGAATTCCGTGGTCGTCCATCCCGTTCGTCCTTAGTATATATACTTAATGAAGGTGAATTGCAGTCAGATTGGCATCTCCATAGAGGTGGGGTTACTGCTGATGGGTTCATCTATCAAGTCACAAGTGCGTGGTTCTGTTGCGTCTAAAAATCTCAACAAGGATCACTTTCCACTTCACATTTTATCTTCGCATAGCTTAGCTGGCGTGCCACTCAAATTTGTACGCTCTCTCTCTCTCTTCTAAAGGAAAAACTGAACAAGGTATCCGTTCATTTAGTAAATAAGACCCACAGGAACGAACGAATGTTCATAAAATAAAGTAAAATAGGCAATAGAAACAGGAGATACGATTATAGAACAAGAAGATCAAATGAGTAAAGGCTTGCAGGATCTTGGATTTTGCCTGTCATTGTGACGACAACCAACTTGCAACCACTCAGCTCACCAACTGTTGCACTCAAATCCGCCGGCCTAGTCCTTAAATTTTCCTTAATCCTAAGGAATATACCATCGTCATGCTTACAGGGCCTACATAATTAACTTCAAGTGTCAATTTATTGAAACGAATTTGTGACTTACAAAGCTTAGGCACGGAAGATGACGCCCTACATTCAATTCGGTGTTAAGTAATTAAATTTTAAAACGATCTATGTTGAAATAATATATTTTAAATAATTTAAATACAAATTTATATAATAAGTTTTCGAATTAGCCTAATAATGCCAAAGCTAGTACACCTTTCACTATACACCACAAAGATGGTGAAAAGCTAGCGCCGTATATTAATTTGGCGCCGACGGACGAACAGGCACTGGGCAAGGATAAAAGTGATAGGGACAAGAGATGGGCCAGTTGTGGCTATTTACGACGAACACCCTCAACAGTGACCTGAAAGCTCTTGTGAAAGCCAATCCAATCCATACAAATTAACAAAATCTTACCGGGCCTGACTCATTTCGGCTCTAGCACAACCATAGCTGCCGATCCACTTGCTCTGTCCTTCTTGTTCTGAGATGTTTGTCCGTATAGTCTCTTCAGAAGGCTGTAGAAAACAAGATCAACGAAAGACTTTAAAATGGTAAAATGGGACTTTTTTTTTTACTCAAAAAATGTATATTAAAATTTAATTTCTAATAATATACCAATATGTAAAAAATTAAATTTCTTTTTAAATTTAATTTTAGTTTAAAAGCTCAACTTTAACGTAAAATTTTTTAATACTCTTCTAATTACATTTAGTATAAATCATTATAGGTATTTTAAAGTGTTAATTTTAATTTTTTTTAAAATTTAGTATTTAAAATTTTAAAATTCTCAATTAAACGGCCAATATTTTATAACCTTAACAAATCAATTCAAAACGTTAATTCTATTAGCATTTTACTTATTTGGTTAACAAAGTTTTTTTATCCACGACATACAGACGTCTTACCTGAAAAATTATTTGTCAAGCAATCATTCACGTGAATTAAAATAATCAATTCAACGTGAAAAAGAAGTTATGAGTTGGGTGTTTTAGTTCTTGTTAATCATTAGTTTTCACAAGAATATATATATGTCATAAAAAATATTAATCAAATTAGCAAAATATTAAGAGAATTAATGTTTTAAACTGTGTTTTTAAAGATATAAAATATTAGTTACTTTATTGAAATTTTTAAAAATTTGACCACTAAAATAAAAAAAATGAACACTTTAAAATCTGTTATCCTACATATGTTTTCCTTTTAAAGTTTGGATTACATTTACATTGTAATTTATTATGACAAGTATAATTTATTAATACGTAATTATAAATGATGTAAATAAAATTATAAATAATTCAGATACATCGATTTATAATATTAATATTGACTCATTTAAAAATAAAAAAATTAGACTTAGTGTTTGATTCACCAGCTATAATAGATAAGAAATGGGATGATTATTCTTGAAAATAGAATAGATAAGGAATATAATGGAATGAGTATTACTTATTTTGATTTATTCTTAAGAATTTCTAATAATGATGTATATCAATGGTTGGTTTGAAAACATAAATTTAAGATGACAAATGAATAACTAATAAAAAATAAAAAAATCCATTATAGTCTCCACTATTATTATTATTATTATTATTATTGTTAATATTTTTATTTTATTTTATTTTATTATCATTAACTTTCTTATTATTATATTATTATTCTTATTAATTTTTTTCTTCTTCTTCTTCTTCTTCTTCTTCTTCTTATTATTATTATTATTATAAGAAAATTAATAATAAAAAATTAATAATAATAAGGAGGAGGAGTAGAAGAAGAAGAATAAGAAAGAGAAATTTAATAATAATAAAAAACAACAATAATAATAATGATAATAATAATAAATTATTGATAATAATAACAATAACAATAACAATAATAATAATAATAATAAGACGAAGATGATTTGTCTTTATCTAATTCGCGTTTCACAAAATAGGTAAAGATATGGAAAAGTATCTTTGACTGTTTATAAAATATAAGAATAATTAAATTTAAATTAATTATTTTATATGTGATTTTTTAATCAAATAAAAAAATAACTATTTATTAAGAATGCAATAGCTATTCTGCTCAACCAAACATGCCACGAGTGAGGAGGGATTAAGATTATTGTTTATCGAATCAATAATCTATAATTATGTACACTCGCACGTAAACAATTAGAGTCATCGAGAATGACTAAGAAGGGCAACTAGTAACTACACTTCATCTATTTCCCTTTTCATAATTGGACCTCTAATCATAAAGAACCAAACTAGTAGTATTTCACATGAGCGAGGATCAGTAATGATGTCGGATATCGTACTAAATAAAATATTTCACAGTTGTCTTGTTCTCGATCAAATACAACCACTATTTCCACTTTGGCAACTTGAAGATTATCATTTGCCTTTTTCTCAACCACACCACTCCTGTTTCATATATCTTTTAGCTTCCGTCCTATGATGTCCCACGGTCCTGAAAGTCCAACAGGAAAATAGTTTATCTTGCATCATCAACTTGGTAATTAGGTATAGGCTATGATTGAAACATGCTTTAATTTCTTCAAAGCGGTTCGTTGATACAATAAGATATAGAAATTACATATTGCATGAAAAAGATTGTAAGAACAGTTAATTAGTAATTGAAATTATAAATAATAACTAGTATTAACAATATCTGGGTACAAAAATTAGAATTAGTTTATTGAATCATGTAGAATTAGTTTGTTGAATATTTATAAAATGAATAAAATAGCATATATATTTTTTGTCACCTCAATTACCGTATAATTAATTATAAAAAATTTAAAATTTTATTCAAATTTATAATACTGATTTTATACATAATGTTAAAATTGGAGATGGCAAATAGTTTAGGCTTAATTCAACCCTAGCCGAAGTTCCAAAAGTTATATGATAAAACAAAGTTGTTTTTGAATAAAACAAAATCATTTTCTTTTATTAATTTTAAGAATAAAATTTTTTTACATCGAGCTAGAATTCGGGCTCAGGCCCAGGCTTAGATGCCTTGGGCCCTTCCAAGTCCTGAGATACCCATTACTATCCTTAACTAAAATGCTCAAAAATTATAAACTATTGTATTACACACTCAGTTCATTATTTTAGGGCATTTTATATTTTAAGTTTATTAAATAATAAAAATCACACGTGACATAAATACAATATGTAATAGTTATATGGTAAAAATACTAACTTAACGTGACTTGTTACGTTATTTACGTTAGATAACTTAATGTCGGATTACTTTTGGTAAAAATTGAAAGTTAAAAGTAATTTGGTCTTAAAATTTAGGCTAATATTATAAAATTGATTAAATTTTTTAAAAATATAATTCACCCATTAATTTTAGTCATACCATAGATAATTTAAATATAATCATTTATAAATCATGCATGAATGACATACAAATCTCTATTTAACCTTTTATAGTCCAAATTATAGCATTTAAGAGCCTTATCCGGTGTTGAAATCTCGGTTTAACTGGTTCAAAAAAACGTATTTCAATCGATGTTTTGAGCGTAGGCCCATCATATTAAACGACAACATTAGCTTTTGTTTTATAGGTGAATTTGATCTTTATAACACGCGAGTTACAAGAACAAACACTAGTTCTCGAGGTACACGACTCTTGAGTCTTGACTCATGCCTGAAGGTGAAGTTGGTACGACTCTGACTCATGCCTGAAGCTGAAGCTGAAGCTGAAGCTGAAGCTGGGACGACTCTGACTCATGCCTGCAGCTGAAGCTGGTGTAAGACCATTTTGGCCAAACAAGGATGTGTTGTCTCCTTTTCCATTTTTTTCACTTAACCAAGCAATATATTTACATTTACATAATCATTCATCCAAAAGCTTCAAATTGAAGTTAATTAACAACTAATATGCCTGCTAAGTAACTACCAAACAAGAGAGCTTGACCTGTACTTTTCTCCTCCAACTCCGTCCCACAACCTAACAACATTACCGTCAATCGCCGTTAAATCCTGATACCTGTACCAACTCTTATCACCCATTTTCACCAACAGCAACCTCTTCCAACCACCGAACCAGTCCTCGCCGTTCCGGTCATCGGAATCATCGTAGCAACTCCATCCACCGACTTCTATAGAGTCACCGCTGTCGTCAACATTCTCTTCACTCCCTGCATCATCTTCAAAATATGCTACAAACTTCCCCTTACACACTCCGGCATCTTCAAAAATCGGTAGACTCAAAACTGGCGTTGCTTTAGGCTGTTTCACGACTGGCTCGGTGAGTGAAATTTCAGGAATCGGTTGAGGCTCCTCGGCTACGCGATCAATGCAGGCCGCTGGCGATGGCTGCTTCGGTCTCACGACGATAGATGCGGCGGCTCTGATCCTCCAAAAACTAATAGCCGCCGTTAAGAGGGCGACCCAAGTCCACAAGTTGTTAACGACAGTGAGAATTCCGAGACTCGCATAGTCGAAAACCAAAGCGTCGAGAGGAGAATCCAACACGTTCATGGTCGAAACCTAAACGTTTTTCCGAGGAGGAAGTTTTGAGGCTTTGGTTGGTGCTTCGTGCACTCAGTTTCGGTCGTGATTTTGGGTGAATGATACGAGGAAGAGGAATGCTGACAAATTTATGGCGAATCGAGAGAGAATGTTAGCCGTCGGATTGAGCAAGTGGGAAGTGGGATCTGATGATAAGATGCTGGGAATCAAGAGCCAAGATGCTACTTCGCTGTGTTAGATCCTAATTATTATACCAAATTCGAAAATCACAATATTTGAATATTCCAAACGCCATGGACACGTGTAAAATCTCAACTGGCTCTCGTTCTCGCTCCGCATCATCTTTATGATGCTGACTGCTGGAAGCTGAGTGAAACTATACACCACAAACGTAGATACGTGGCTGAGGTATACTAGAGCCAAGGGTGTCGTATAGATATCAAAGTTTTAAAAATGGCAGCGTTGCGAAAATGAAATTGATAAAATAAATTTAAAAAATATTAAGCCATAATAAAATCAGCTGAAAATTTAATAAATTAAAATATAATGGATCCAAATTTTAAAAATTAATAAAAAAGGGGATTAAAATTAATTAAGTTTATAAAATTAATTTTTTAAAACTTACAAATTAATTAATAAACCAATTAGTTTTTAATAACAAGGATTATTAAAGTAAATTGAATTGAAAAATTTAAATTTTCAATTTTCAATTTTTATAAAGTCTAATTAATTATTCATTTTCTTTTTTTACAATATAACTATTTAATAAAATTAAAATAAATATTATATCATCAAAATAAAGTTTATCTTGTATTTAAATATAAAAATATATTATTGGTCAATTTTAAATCTAGAAAACAGACTTGTATGAAACATGATATAATTCAACGCACCTAATTTATTGATTATGTTTAAATTGATGTGTAGTATTGTTTTTCTAGTCAAGTACCAAACGTGATGCCGTTTTTGCGGCGAGCAGATAATTGAAACTGGGAAGTCGCAAGAGCGCCAACGGCAAGGCGTGGATTGTGTGTTGAAAAGGACAAGACTGGTAGTGAGTCATTGCCACGTGATCCGTTGCAAGAAAACGCACTCTGAGATGTCCCGCAACATAGCCATACAAGACCCTGACTTGTACGTGGTTTTAGAAAAAGTTGTTCTTGTTTGTGTTTCTCTGTGTTCACGTCTTGATTTGCTATTTCCTTGAAATGTCAGCATCCAAGACTCCAAGTGCTAAGTCCGTTAAATCTTCTGTTCTATTTATTCTATTATAACCTTGTTCTATTAAATCTCATCTATATATTTATGTAAGATTCATGTAAATGTATAAGTGAAATTTAATGAAATATAATAGGAACATCATAACTGGTACAAATCAGTTGAACCTCTAAAAAGGATTGCGAGAAGCACATTTTAACGACAATTAATGTTCAAATCTTAGAATTTTTCATCTGATTGCGATTGGGCTTGTCTTCCTGTGTAGTGTAATATTCTGTTCATCTGGGCCTGACAGTTCAGTAGGCCTAAAAGCGCACATCAGCATTGCAAGCCTGCTTTGAGAAGCTCATACGAATGAGAAATCAAAAGGGGTTTGTCGGGCTATGACAACAATTGACCCCAGGATTGGATTGATAAGTGTTTACTGTTTATATAACCTGACGCCTCTGGATGTGAACTCTGATAGGAAATGCAAAAACTAGACCCAATTTGCAAGCGAATGTCATATTATTGACGACGGACGGGGCTTGGCAAATTATTGGACTCTTATCATCCTCACTGCATAGTACAAGGCTCTGTTCTTTTTCTACATGACACATTATAGGAAATTATAGAACATTCAAATTAAACTACTTACAAGGGCCAACGATCTAGGATGAGCGGTTCAAAGGCTCTGAAGTAGTTTCAGGGTCTCGTCTATATGCTTTTCAGGTTGGAATTGGTTATTGTAGATGAGCTGAACAACGCCGTTCTTGTCAAGAACATATGTCTGTCTTCCAGGTAAAGCTCCAAAAAGATCCGATGGTACTCCCCAATCTTTCCTGACCTTGTTGCCTTCATCGCTTAGCAAAGTGAAAGGAAGCTTGTATTTCTTTGCAAAAGCCTACAAGCAAGCATTGGCAGTAACTTTTCACCTCCAAATTGTTGATTGGCACAAGTTAAATAGTTGAATCCAAGACTGATTCTTACCTTGTGTGATGAGGGATCATCACCGCTAATCCCGACAACCTGAGCTCCAGCTTTCTTAAATTTCTCGTAGGAGTCCCTGAAAGCACACGCCTGCAAAGAACTTTCCTTGTCAGTGTCTTCGATGAACTTGCGCTGTTCCTAATTCTCACAAAAACTTCATTTTTCCGTTGACATCGTTCCTAGTTACCTGTTTGGTGCAACCAGGAGTTTCATCAGCAGGGTAGAAGTAGACAACTACAGGCTTCCCTTTGAATTTTGACAGACTCACAGTCCTCCCATCCTGATCTTTCAATGTGAAGGATGGTGGTGCCTGTCCTTTGTTTACCTGAAACAAGACACATCAAACAGAACCAATTCAATCAACAAGATCACCTGTACAACCCCAAGATTTCATATTTAAAGCAAATGTACCTTGGCAGAAATCATAGTGTTCACTAAAGAAGAAGGAGGAGATGGAACGCTGACAGAAGCAGAATGAGACAACCTTAGGCCATGGAACTGGGACTGAGATGATCTGGAGAGTACCAGGATGCTTTGAGAGAATGGCGAGGTTTTGGGTGCTTGAGTGGAGAGAAGAGAAGGTAGGGAGTTCTTAGGTAGAGAGATGGAAGCCATTGTTACCTGAGAGGAAAACAATGAATGGTGTATATGGCTTTGTGTTATGCATTTCACGGTAAATTAGAATAGAGGAAGATAAGAATCTGGTAGGTCATTAGGGAAAGGATTGGAAGAAGATTGGGATTGGGATTTGATCGTGGACAATTGCTGACCCCAACCTTCGCTACAACAATTACGGTTGCTAGGTGGCCGTACGGTCTGGACTCGTTTAGGCCCACAAATGCCTCTATCTTATTTTAAGTCGGGTGGTTATGAATAGAAGGAAATGAAATGAAATTAAATATAATATTATTTGATTGTTTGATTAAAAGAAGAATTTATAATAGAATGAAATTGGATCAGACAAAAAGAGAGAATTTCATATTTTACTCTATTTAATTATAAACAGTAAAAATAAGTTACCGTTAATTTGGGAGGTTTATGATAAAATGTAAAATGATACATTATATTATATTATATTATGAACCATTCTTTCCTTCCTAATAACAATTTTTTAATATGAAATTTATTTACATTCTAATTCATTATAAATTATTCCGTTTCATTAAAAACCTTACTTCCAACCAAACATAACAATAGGGAAGACAAATATGGTTTCAAGTTAAAAGGTTCGATTGGAATTCAAATTAAGTTCGATCTTAAAAGAATAATTGAGGGCTTTATGAATCGTTTGTGTATTAAAATAATATTATTTTATTTAAAAAAATTAAAAATAAGATAAAATAAAATTTAAAATTCATTTTAATGAATTAAAATAAATTGATAAGTTAACTTATTTCAATTAAGAATTAAGTAATTTAAATTTTAAATAAAATTTAAATCATTCTAATTAAGATTAAATTGACATTACAAGTTTGACTCAATTGAATCTCAGATCAAATTCATTTGACTTATAATAGGTTTTGACTGAATTCGTTAGGATCAATATATGTTTAATTCATATAGTACGATCTTACAAGTGCAAATTTAACTTGGCGTGGGATTGGGATTGATCGTGGACAATTGCTAACCCCAACCTTCAAGCTTCAATAGTTACAGTTGCATTACGTGGAGAAGACATGAAAGTTGTAGGGTTGACATAAACAAAAGAGCGAGGAACTAGCTGTTTTCATTTTCGCACGAGTAGAACACGCAACCTCTCGACGGAGATTGTCCAGGGAGCAACACACCATCATTTGGTGGCGCTATCTTCACCGTAAACGTCCTCAACGCCTATGAATCTCTAATCTCTTTCTACAACAGCCCCCAAGAATGCCTTCTTTATCATAGAGACTTAGTGACAAATAGTTGGTAGGCAGTCCTACAAATGTCGGCCTCGGCTCCTCCCTCTCAAGAGCATGTCTCTTTAAACGACCCACGCCCTGCTAAGAAAACTAAACCACCAGACAAGCCTTCTGATAAATGCCTTACTTTGCTTCCCACTGGGTCTTCCACTCCTCTTCCTGGTTTATCAACCCAACATCTGGTATCCTGGAAGGATAAACTTATTGGTCGCGAACAGGCCAAAGAGCATAGCTATGAAGCGCAGGAAAGGGTCCTAATTGATCTGCTTGCAGCGGGGATTGTCACAAAAGAATTCAAGAATGGCAACCCACTATTACCCACGTTTTAGGGTGATCCCAGTTATATGGCTAAGCTTGAGGCTCTTTGGCAACAATCAGTGGTCGTTAAATTGCTTGGCCACGCTATCACCTTTAAAGTTTTATAGTCAAAGATTGAACAGCTTTAGGCACCTTCTAGTGGGTTTGATCTTCTTGATCTTGGTCATGACTTTTTTCTGGTCAAATTGGATATGTGTTCATATTTTGATGCTATAATGGAGGGTGGTCCTTGGATTATCTTTGATCAATATCTAATTGTTCGTCCATGGACGCCTAGCTTTAATGCAGCTCATGCAATACTCAATTCTACAATGGCTTGGGTGAGAATTCCCGATGTGTCTGCCAATATTATGATGAAGATCTTCTATTAACCCTTGCCTTAGGGGTTGGTTGTCCCATAAAAGTAGATAGAAATACTGTCCTGGCCAATCGAGGTCACTTTGCAAAGGTATGTGTTGAGATTCACTTAGATATGTCATTGGTAGGCCAAATTAAACTCGAAGGATTCATTTACAATGTGGAATATGAGGGTCATGTTTCAAGTGGTAAATATGGACATCGGGATAGTCTATGTCCAGTTACACGTATAGTAGAGGCTTCTGCTCTAGATGAGTTGCACTCCATATTCCTCTACAAGACCCTTTGGCGAGACTAGGACCCAAAACTTGGGATCTGGGGCTTAGATGATCGTTGAAAAGAAAATAAGGAGACCTTCTAGAGCTAAACCAGTGGAAACTATTCTTACAACTCAGTGACTTGTTTTGAATCGCTATGGTCCGCTACGTGATGAGGCATGTGACGCAGTTGGAAGAGTCCATGGGGGCAGGGCATCACAGTGCTGATCGCGCTGGATTCAAATGATATACGAGATATGGATACGCCTCTAAGCACTTTTGCTTGATCGGTTGGCTTTTCCTTCTTATTTATTAATTTTCTTAATGATGAATATGAATATACTCACTTGGAACTGTCGAGGTGCAGCTAATCTTGATATCATGAGTTACATCAAGGAGCTCATTCATTTACATAAGCCAAACATTCTGATCATAGTGGAGCCGCATATTTCAAGAGCTCAAGCGGACAAGATTTTTAAAGCTCTTGGTTTTGATCATATCGTTTGTATGGATGCTACGGGATTCTCTAGAGGGATTTGGTGTTTATGGAAAGGATTCTCATTACACTTACAGGTTCTTGTTTCGCATCGCCAATTCCTCCACTTTATTGTTTCCGATGCCCAACAGAATGTTTGGTTCCTAACTGCAGTATATACTAGCCCTCATGCATCTGGGAGAGTTATTTTTTAGGAGGAGATTAATAGACTGTACAACATAATCAATCGTTCGTGGGTGCTTATTGGTGACTTTAATGATTATGCTTGTCCTGGTGAGAAAAGAGGTGGCACTTATTCCTTGAATAGAGCAGTCAAATTTTGTCAAAACTATGATCGGTGTAGGTTTTTGGATTTGGGTTTTAAAGGAACTGCTTTTACTTATTGCCAAAAGCACAATGGCCTGCTTTCTACTTTTGTCTGATTGGATAAGGCCCTATGTAACATTGACTGACGTCTTCAATTTCCTGAAGCTTCAATACATCAAATACCTCGTACCCATTCAGACCACAATCCCATTCTTCTTAGATTGAATGGTTTCATTCCCTCTTTTGCATCTAGACCATTCCGCTTTCAATATGCATGGACCCTACATGCAAGCTTCTACTCTGTTGTTGACAAAGCTTAGAACTTGGGACATCAGTCACCAGCTGAAGCCCTCACCAATGTTGAAATAACAGCTATGCTTTTTAATAAGGAAGTTTTTGGCAATATATTCCAACGGAAAAAGATGGTGCTTGATCGCCTAAAGGGCATCCAGAAATTCTTATCCATTAGACATTATGCCTTCCTGTCTAAGCTGGAGCATGAACTAATTCTTAAATATCAAAATATTCTCAGGCAAGAAGAAGTTTTTTGGCGTCAAAAGTCTCAAGTGCAATGGCTGCAGCACAACAACAGGAATACTAGATTCTATCATGTTATGACTATTTGCTGCCATAAACATAATAGAATTGAAAGACTTCGTCTTGCAAATGACAGCTGGATTGTTAGTAAGAAAAAAATTGAAACAGAGGTTCTTCATTTTTTTAGAATTTATTTTGTTTCATTGATGATATTGCCATGCCTTTCCTCAGATTCCCAATCACCCGATGATTTCACACGAGGACAGCCAGACTCTCTCACTTCCGATTTCCAAGGAGGAGGTTTTCACAACTCTCCAATCTATGAACCCTTATAAGGCACCAAGCCTGGATGAATTTCAACCAATTTTTTATAAGAAAATTTGGCATATTGTTGGTGATATTATTTGTCAAATGGTTAATCAGGCTTTTTTGGTAGGTTCTTGCCTGGAAGAGATCACTGATACTTTAATCGCTCTTATTCCAAAAGAATAACATCCTATAACTATGAGCCAGTTCCGCCCAATTAGCCTTTGTAACATCAACTACAAGATTCTCACCATGGTTCTCATCTAAAGGATTTGACCTCTTTTGGATTTTATCATTAGTCCAATATATGGAGCTTTCATTCCGGGGAGAACAGTTGCTGATCATATTATTCTTGCTAAGGAAGTGATCCATACTATTTGTCGAACCAAACGTAAATTGGGTTGTCTTGCTGTGAAAATTGATCTGGTTAAAGCCTATGATAGAGTTGATTGGCACTTTTTGAAGTTGACGTTGGATGACTTTGGTTTTCCTTCTTTGATTACTTTTCTTATTATGTCACGTGTTACTAGTTCACGACTCTCAGTCATATGGAATGGTTCTCGTCTTCCAAGTTTTGCTCCTGCTTGTGGACTTCGTCAGGAGGACCATCTTTCTCCTTATCTTTTCGTCTTATGTATGGAGAAGTTGTCTCTACTTATTTCTTACAAAGTGGCCTGCAATTAGTGGAAGTCGATTATAATTTCTAATAATGGTCCTGCAGTTTCTCATCTTTTATTTGTTAATGATGTTCTTTTATTTTCTCATGCAGATGTTTCACATTGCCGAGTTGTTCTAGACACGTTAAGACAATTTTGTTCTAGCTCGGGCATGGCTATTAATGAAGAGAAGTCTAAGTCTTTCATTTCTCCAAATGTTTATCATGCGCATAAGGCAATGTTAAGACGTCGTCTTCAACTCCACTTCACTCTAGACCTTGACACTTATCTTGGTGTCTAGTTGCATAGTAATAACAGTAAACATGATTTTAAACGGGTATTGGATAAAATTCAATCTCGCTTGCTGGATTGGAAGTCCAAGTTGCTCAATAAGGCGGGTCGTCTTACTCTTGTGAAATCTACTATTTCCACCATTCCTCTATATTCCATGCATACTTGTTGGGTGCCCACTGTGATTTGCACGACCATAGACAAAGCATGTAGAGAATTCCTATGGCAATCTTGAGATCATGGTAAGGGTATCCACTTACTGAATTGGGAGGCTGTGTGTAGTCCAAAACGTCGAGATGGTCTTTGTATTCGCATGGCTTGCGATAATAATATAGCTATGCTTGGCAAATTAGTGTGGTCTCTTGCCAGAAAGGAACCCAAGCCTTTTGTGAATGCTTTGATTGGAAAATACATGCTTGATGCTCCATTATTGGATTCTCGTTTGCCTACCCATTCTTCTCCATGTTGGAAAGCTATCCATCGAACAATCCCTTATTTAAAGGATGGTTTTTGTTGGCGTATAGGGAATGGCTGACACGTCTCAGGTTGGTATGATAGATGGGTAGGTCAAATGCCTCATATCAAGCAAATTTCGATGAGCACCGTTGTGTACCATAATCTCATGGTTAGGGACTTGATCTCAAATAATAAAACGTGGGATTTAGACGCCCTGCATTCTTCACTACCTTGCTGCATGGTAAAGATGATTACAACAGTCCCTATTCCTCATTCCTTGGATATGTCTGATATGCTCATTTGGAGAGAGACCGCTAATGGTGCGTATTCTGTGAAGTCTGGCTACGAATTTATAACTAGGGTGCCTTATCCCTGTGATCCTACGCAGAAATGGATGCGTCTTTGGAAACTTAATGTCCTTGAGAAACTTCGTTTCTTTCTTGTGGCTAGTCAAATGGCAACGCCTTCCTACAAATATCTTACTGTATAATCGAGGTATGAGTGACTCTCCCCTCTGTTTTCGATGTTGGAGGAGGCAAGAATTTGTCCTTCACACTCTTCGAGATTGTATATGGGCTTCTCAAATTTGGCGCTTACTCCTTCCTGATGTTGATGAATCCTTCTTTCGGTCTAACTTAGATGATTAGATAGCTATGCATACTTTAGATCTGACCTTACCCCTTGATTGTGTTATTAAGTTCCTAGTTGGTGCCTACATTATTTGGTGTGTAAGGAACCACGCGGTGATCCAACGCAAAACTATGTCCACTATTGTGCAAATCCGGTGGCACACAATCTTATTAAGGGACTGCCTGATGGCATGCACGTCTTCTCTTCCGTCTTGTCTCCAAAATGAGGATAAATGGATTTCTTGGTGTGCCCCCCCGACTGAATTCGTGAAGATCAATGTGGATGGTAGTTCCCGTGGCAATCCTGGTGACGCTGGCTTTGGAGGGATTATGCGAGATCATCATACCCATTAGCTAATGGGTTTTACGGGGTTTCTCGGCCATGCCACCAATCTCAATGCTGACTTGCAAGCTATCCGACATGGGTTAAATTTTGCTTGGAATCATGGTCATCGAAAAGTGCTAGTGGAAACTGACTCACAGGAGGCAGTCTACTTGATAACTAAATCATGCCCGCATACTCATCTATGCTTCAGTATTGTTGGAGACATTCATAGCTTGCTTGCTCGTGATTGGTGTTGTTCTCTTTCTCATATCCTTCGTGAAGGTAACCAATTTGCATATTTCTTAGCTAAGATGGGATCGTCGAATGCGTAGGACTTAGTTTTATGGGAACATCCGCTTCTAGGAATGCGTTCGTTGCTTCAGAATGATAAGAGGTCAATTGCCTTCTTAAGGCGTTAGCTTGTTCGTTGTTTCTGTCCCCTACACCAAAAAAAAAAGTTACGGTTGCTAGGTGATCGTACGGTCTTGACTTGTTTAGGCCCACTTATGCCTCTATCTTATTTTTAGTCAGGTGGTTATGAATAGAAGAAAATGGAATTAAATTAAATATAATATTATTCCATCGTTTAACAGAAGAATTTATAATATGAATTTAAATAAGATAAAAAGAGAGGGTTTCATATTATACCCTATTTAATCATAAAAATAAAAATAAGTTACCTCTAATTTAGGAGGTTTATGATGGAATGTAAAATGATACATTTCACTATATTATACTATGAACCATTCTTTCAAACAACATTTCACTGTATTAGACTATGAACCCTTCCTTTCCTCCTGAACAACAATTTTCTAATATTACATTCATTTATATTCCAATTTATTATAAATCATTCCGTTCCATTAAAAACCTTACGTCAAACTAAGCATAACATTAGAGAAGACAAATCTGGTTTCAAGTTAAAAGGTAAAACTCATTTCGACTGGAATTCAAATTAAGTTTGATCTTAAAAGAATAATTGTGGGCTTTATGAATCGTTCATGTATTAAAATAATATTATTTTATTAAAATTATTTTAAAAATAAAATAAAATTTAAAATTTAAAATTCATTTTAATGAATTAAAATAAATTGATAAGTTAACTTAATTCAATTACGAATTAAGTAATTTAAATTTTAGTTAAACTTTAAATCATTCTAATTAAGATTAAATTGACACTATAAGTTCAACTCAATTGAATCTCGAATCAAATTCACCTTCCTTATAATAGGTTTTGACCGAATTTATTGGGATCAATATATGTTTAATCCATATAGTACATAGATTAGTCCTTATAAGGGTTACTTGGGATCTTACAAGTGCAAATTCAAATTGGTGTGGGGTACGAAGAAATGAAAATACTAATTTTGGCACATAAAACCGTAATATCTCATTAAGTAACGTACTAAAAAATAAGTATAATTTTGCTGTGATGAACAAGATACAAAATTTTAATTTTATCCCTTTAAGAGAGTAGTTAAAACTCTCATAATTTTAAAATTATAATTTCGAATTGCTTTAAGAAAAATTGTAATTTACTTAAATTTAAAAAATAATAATTGATAAAAAAGGTACATTAAATTTGTAAAGATAATATAATTAACGGTGTTGAGTATGTTATTTACAAATTATTATTATATATTAATATTTACAACATTATATAAAATTAATGCACATTGTTGTAATATCATAAAACTTAGGGCCTTTTATGCAATTCGAAAATTTGCGAAAGCGGTGACTGGTGAGGGGCAAGCAAGCAGTCAACTTTTTAAAGATAAATCATTTAAACCTTAGTCCTTTCCAAAACCCTAAACCTCACATCATATTCTTCCAAATTGACTTGAAATCCTCTTCAGCGACTAGTTAGTGTATTTGGGTTTTCAAGTTCTGCAATTTTATTCGCCCCAAGATATGATTCTTGCGCTCGAAACTTGCTAGCAAATGGAGGGTATACAGAATTTTATCCGTAATATTTCGAAGGAGACAAAGTCGGGGACTTCAGATTCTTCTATCCTTGAACGTCGTATCAGTGTAAATGGACATGGAATACCGCCGGCATCTTCTTCCTCTGGCTCCCCAATTTTGGTCACAAGGTCTGCTAGGTATTCTCACCATTTGTCCATCTTGATTCTTTCTTTGTGTAACCTGAACTGTCTGAAAGTTTCTGTTTTCTCTAAATTGAAATAATCAATGTCGAAGCAGTAAGTTTGTGGTGGCTAGTCTGGTTTTCTATTTTGGATTTTGCTTGCTTTCCATGATTAGCATGCAATAGTTTCTTGATCCCATATGAAGAGTTCTGTAAAGTCTGTTCCCAATTGATCGTTGAAACAAACGTGGTTTTGTGTCTTGAGATAATCCTCATTTGTGCCTTTAATTGTTGGGACTATCATATGGCAAAGTGTCATTTGACAAACTTTTACTGAGAGTTTGTGTTTGATGTGCTTTAAATCTCAAAGTGGTTTCAGTGTCTCTTTCCCTGCGAAGTTTGGTGATGGTTGATGTGCTTTTATTGTCCAAATGCAGACAAACGGTTTCACTGGGGACCTGCTCAAAGCTATGTGCAGTGTTCTTTTTTGCCGGAGTAGTTGTTGGTTACACACTTAAAAGACGCGTTCGGAGTTGGGCCTCCAAGCTTCTCCGAAGATTGAAGGACGACTGATCTTGTGACATCCTTTGATTGGATGGTGAAAATGTTAGTTTATCATGCAGCTGTTCACTAACTCTTGGATTCAAAGGCTCTTTTTTATTTAGCTTTACCTTTTCTATCTTGCAAACGCTAGTAATATCTCTTCTTACAAGTTACAAGAAAGTTATCTCCTATAAATGTGGAGAAGTGAGGAATTCAATCGCCGGCAGGTTTTGTGTCTTTCGAGTTTAAGGAAATCTGATGGCATGTTTGTTTCGTTGTAAAATCAGAGTCTGAGTTCAGGAAAAGATTTACTACCTCAAGTTCTTTCCTGTGCTTTTATGTTTTTGTTTCAGAACTAATTGCTTTCTATTAGAACAAAGTGAAACCATTTATCAGGGTCAAGATGGCTAAAAAATGGTGTCAAAACTGGAATTTTGATTCCCTTTTATACATATCTATGCTGTTTTGTGACATTTACTATGGGTAATGAATAACTTCTATTACATCTAACTGAGCTATAAGTAAAATACGTATGTGTATATTTTCCTCCCTTAATTTTATGCATAATTACAGAAAAAATTAGACTTACAGCAGTATGGCATTTTAAAGAACAGCCTTCTTCTTCTTCAAAAATACTCCTTGTGGAACTCGAATCGTGTAGATGTCTTATGACTCAACTCATGACATATATTCTTCAATTCCTTCGCCAACATTGGGATCCCGCAGTAAAATACCCCTGCCATGTCGACAAGCCTCCTTTTAGTTATAATCTTAGATATTTCTAGCAAACAAAATTAAACTAAAAGGTATCATGGCTTGGCAAAGTTATGATATTTATTTTGGGGTGTAAAACTTTATCGTATTAACCTTGGCTAGTGTTTTTGGTCAGTGCTGGTAGACAGCATATGCTTAAAAATCTTCTGCATTGGATTTTATGGCCTGTCTGCATACATACTTGACCTTTTGGTTTGTGATTTTGTTATTTGGTTGATCTTGAATGTTTATTATTTACCTACTGTTGCAAATGGATGCTTTGAGGCTATCTTAGTAAACACTTCTTTCCAATTTGGCCTTGCAAAATGTGTCCTCACCTGCATGAGAATAAGCATCAAATGTTACTTCTAGGTATCTAAAATCGTATGACAACTAAATAAAAAATCTCTTTACTGCTTCAGGTTTTACATTTTATCTTGCATTTGCAGCTAATAGACTTGTAATAGTAACAACAAGGTAGGTAATAAATGGAGTTCATACTCGAGTTCCAGATAGGATATCGACCCCGTGTTTGGCATGACTCAGAGCTTGGACCATTGTAATCAAAGTTGACCTTGCATCCCCTTCTTCATAAACACTAGTTAGGTAGTTGTGCAGCTCGATTTGACCCTGTTTCATAGATCATTTAGTTAAGGGAGACATTAAAGTAGTCACTTCCCACGTGTATAATGATAAAGTAAATGGACTGTTGAACAATGGGGATTGAATGTCTTATAGATGTTGACCTTGAGATCCATCTCAGCAACTTCATTCATGACTCCTTTGAACCACTCGAAGGACCCATGTTCTCTTGTAACCCAGTAGAAATGAGCATTTCTAGTCTTGTTTGCCCTTTTCTTGCCACCTATGATGTTACTAGATACATAACTGCTTGAACTATCATCTGATTTACTGGTTTCTGTGTTTGAATCCTGGCTAGTGAATATCATAAATCAGTTCTTGTGGGAAAAGCAGTGAGCTGGAAACACGATGCCAAGATGTTCAAGAGGTTAAAACTATACCGTTTGATATTCTGTCTGTCTGTTATTATGTAGCATATCTCTAAGAATGCTTACAAAAGGGGTGGCTCCAATTCCTAGCCCCACAAGAAGCAATACATCATAATTTTGGTAGTCCTGAGCTGGAGCCCCGTATGGACCATCAATGTAAAGTTTAGGTTGCCTGCACCAAAGCAACGACTTTTGACTTTATATCTTCAACAGTTAAATGTAAGTGCGAATATAAAATTGCCCTGGAATATATTACCTTTTTTGATCCACATGTCCAAGCTGACCAAATTTTGCTCTCCCAATAACAGATGGTGAATCGTTCACCTCAGTGAAAACTCGCTTCAATTCCTCCGTCCAGTCTCCCACTATCCTGATGTGAACACTTAGGTAGTTATCTCCTGGTGCCGAGGTTATAGAAAAAGGGTGCCTGTAAAGTACTAAATTTTGGTTAGAGCATATAATTGAACAATGGCTTCTGGCAATACGACAAGAACTAATGAAGCTGAACTTGTTATAAATGCTTAGAGAAATGAAGCATACCATTCAAAGGGTGAAATCTTTGGGCATTGTAGAAATATGTATTGTCCACTTTTGTACTTAAATCCTTCTGGCTTAGACATGGTTAAGCTAAAGACGTTTCCTGGCAGTAAGGACACCTATGGAGATCAATTTGTCTCCAAGTAAGTATAACATTCTTATGAAAGGGGAACTTATGTAAGTTGTAAGAGTTTGATCACCTTCAATATTTTGACGGAGTTATGCTCTGATCTACACGTTCGCACACTCCTTTCTGCTACATAGAGCAACAAAGGAGCGGATATATACATCCATGTCTAGATGATAAAATGAGCACCCAGTATTAGTCTCTACCTACTTAAAATGAAAACTGTGTCAAATCAACAGTGAAAGTACCAACATTTTTCTGAAACCACTCGTGGGCCAAGAAGATGAGGGTTCCATGAACCAGCAGCAGAACGTAGACCAAACCAAGAAGATGATGAGAGTACCAAAATGCATTAAAACCCGTCAACCTGTTGAAGGGTGAAGGAAGTCTCAATACGTTTCTTCGGAATTGGTGTGTTGCCAGGGTGAAAGCGATGATCATTAGTGCCACCATTGAAATCCCAGTTACTCCTTCAACACCAGTAAGAAGGGATTTGTACGTGGGTCTTTTGTTGTCAAAATCAGATGCTACCAAGGCAAAATTTTCGGAAGAAGAGTGTATCAGGCGGGGGAAATCACAGAATAAATGGGTTCCGGCGTGAATGATGACTCCAATGACAATAGCACAAGCAATCGTCTGTGAATCAAAAGAAGGAAACTTTCAGAACTCGACAAGTTTTACAGTAAATTTCCAACTAGCCTGCTTGGAGAACCTTAGTCCTGAGAAGGCCTCTCATACCTTATGAAAATTGATGTTATCATCAAAGGGAATGAACGATCTTGCCCTAGTAGATCGGAGCCAAGTCAGTGTGTTTCTACAGACTGGCAAAAGAATTAGAGCCATGTTGAACTTTAGAGTCTCTGCAGCGCCTTTAGCTGTGACCAAGCAATAACCCATAACCTGAAATGCTGCTCTGTTCTCATACTGGATGAATTTCCAAGCGAAGAGACCACCCATTGTTAGTATCCAAAGCATCAAAATCAAGCCCCTTTGCCAATTTTCTAGAATTAGGCACTTCAATTTGAAGCTTAGCCTACGCAAAACACTTTGAGGCCTGAACGCTGTTGGGGTTTGGCTCCAACCAACAGTACTTGCTGTGCTTAATGGTCGGCTATAGTTCATGTACGTATCTCTTTGTAGCAAGAGTGTTTCTAACTGCCATAACTGGAAAAGTCCAAACAGGGTTATTCTCCATAATAGTAGAGGGAAACATGGAAAAACTAACAAGACAAGCATGATAAAAAAAAAAAAACAGAAGAAGAAGCTAGTTTTACCTCGATGTATCCTAGATTTTCAGGGTCCAGTTCTTCCATGATCAATGAAGCATATTCTTCAGCTTGTTCTTTCAGCTTGGACAATTTATTTGCAGAAGCACTAAGCATTATCAACTGTGTTTAATCACAGACACACACACAGAAAAAGAAAAACAATTATAATAACTATCTGATGCCAATTTTGCATATAATTATTAGACTTGACAGGCAAGCAACTTCGTTAGAGTACATATGAACACATCGTTTGACATGTAAACCACTCTTCTTCCCAACTCATTTGATATTCCAAGCCTGGAGGGGTAGGTCGCCTGTATGTATTTTAAAACTCTTAAAGACATGACTACTAGCTCTCTCTCTGCTTAAACACAAAGGAGATATACCTTTCCAAGGAGCAAAACCAAATCAAAATATAACAATTTTCCTCTGTTAGTAAACTGTAACAACTGATCACTTGCCCAGAAGCCAAAACTCTCAAGTATTTGGAATTATATTACTTTGGAAAAAGTTTATATTGATCAATAAATAGTAAAATTTTTCTTTTACAATAGAGATCGCCACAAATGGAAGTTCGTTATTTAGTTCAGTGCCTTCAGTCTCAGATGTAAAACAAAATTACCTCTTGAACTTCGTCTCTTGTGATTCTGCCATCTTCATTGCTATCTGCCCTGCAACGCATCGCACCAGAAAAAGAAAAGTCGTTTTATTTAGTTTCTAAATTGAAACAAAGCAGTGAATGTGAAAGATTGGAAGAGACCCACATGTCAAAGAAAATTTGAAGACGTGCATCGAAGCTTTGGTCCGAAATCTGCAACCAGAACTCACGAAGCTCCTCTTTTGTGATGCGACTTACTCTTTGCCTTCTCCTCCTTGCCAATGCATCAAATATACTCACCGCAAACTCCTTGGAGTCCACCATTCCTACATCAACAAAGTACTATCAAACCTTAAGGCTTTAACACTAACTCCTGATTATAGAAACATGAAAAGATTTTAAGTTATGGCAATAGTCCGAACAGTTCCCAAACACAGTGTTAAGAGTACAGTTACATACCTATACATTCACCGAAATCTTCTCTCGCAAGCAATCCATCTTTAGCCAGAGAGTTGAACCGTGACTCAACTCTTCTCCACATCTCCTCCGAGTCAGAAACTCCCGCCGTGTTCTTACTTATAAACCTGAGCCCTTTCAACGCCCTCTGCGCGCTCGATCTCGTCCGTTGAAGCTTTGCTTTCATCTTCCTCGCGTCCCTCGTCGATAGCGTACGGTCCTCTATCTCCGATGAAGTCGTCCGCGACGATCTCGACCGTAGCCACCCGAACTTCCTCCTTATCCTCGACGTCGTTGACGATAAGCTCCTCTCTAGCCTCGACGTCGTAGGGGTTGGATTAGCATTTACGCCACACACCACGATCGAGTCGTTGTCCAGCTCAAGCGTCACCTCTACTAAGTCTTGCTCGTTGTTTCTTCTCAGGTCGTTGAGGAATACAGGCAACATTGCACCGCCGACCTCGAGGTCCCCGACGGCGCCGGAATCGTCGTAGTCCTCCTGCAAGTCGAAACAGCGACTATAATCCGAAAGCCTGGAGCTCGTTCTTCCAAACGACGGAGACGGCGTTCTCATTATCTTTTCCGGTGAGCAGTTGGCAAGCTCACTTCTTAATACCTATTGTTCCTCAAATTCCTTTGAAATTATGCACACAGCCTCGGAGAATATCAGAACTAAGCATAATAGCATTAAAAAAAAGAACAAGACAAACGCCTCTCAACCGATCTCTACCCACGATTTCAACGCCTATGTGTGCCTCTCTAGGTTGAAGAGACGCAAGCAGTAGTTGGGTTTTTCTTCATTTTCATTTCATCAACACCTGCATTATATTCCATCATTAGTTTTTAGGCCAATCCATAAAAGTAGACCACCCAATTCATCCAAAACATTACTATAATCCCAGTCCAATCATTGTTTAGCTTGTTAAATACTAACAATAATCTATAGAACCAGAGATTATAATTACAGATGCAGACTGAAGTTTTTACCATGCAATGCAAGAGTTGGGTTTCATAGTCACACGTACATTGTGAGAAGAGCCAGCTAACTTTGGTAGGAACTAAGGTGACGACTCAGTCACGTATATAGTTGTTCGCGTGGAATTATTCTTTCATTTTTTTATTGGACCAGAAGGTATTATTAAGAAATAACAGCATTTAAAAAAAGAAACTAAAATCGGTTAATTTCATAGTTCGGTTTTTATTTTTCCGGTTCAATTTAGTTTAATAATTTAAAAATCGATCAGTTTATTGATTAATCGATTCATTTTCAAAAATTAATAAGTTTTTGTAAACTAAAATAAATCAATTAATTTTTATATAACAATCTTTTTTTCCTTATTAAACTTTAAATTTTTCTATAGATAAGAATAATTTTCTTCGCCCATTTTTAAAATTCTTTAATTCTATTTAATCTTATAACGAACAGTTGTACTTTTTAAACTTTAAGTCTCTTGTCTTATCGGTTTAACTCTTGATCCGATTTTTAAAAATAATGAAATAAGAGTTAGGTAGTTATGTTAATTAAAGGAAATATGAAAAATATCCATTTATAATAGTAAGGTCAAAAATTGACTGGGAATTTTCTATACTCAATACCAATTTATTATTATTTTAATTCCAAACTCGGATTATTCCTTTTGGCAGAATCACATGAATTTTCTTTGCTGTGCACAGATAAATCATGCCGACTATGCCGATTATCTCTTTTAAGCTCACCTTTTTGTTATGAAATAAGCGGCTAACGCAGGTCTTGTTCTGGTACTTTTTTTTTATATGACAAAAGCTCCTTAAGGTAAAGCGGATATAATAATTTATAAATTATTTCAGTAAATAATAATTTAAAATTAAATAACCGAGTTTCATCGGTAACATATGGTAATGATTTTATATGCCTAACCTTATTATCTATAATAAGAGTTGGTAGGGATGGTGTTGAACTTGAAAATCAAAATGCGATTTTTGGTCCAGCTGTCCATATATCTGAACAGACTCATTTGTATATTAATCTAGCTAGCTAGTTGTTGTATTTCATGTCTCCCACTCCTCCTGCCATCCCTATACCAAACTAGCTGTATATAATAATGTCTCAAGTAGTTGTTTTATACATCCTACGCGTATAATCTCTTCATCCCACTAATTACTTGATTCCGTTAATCATTAATCGATCCTGAATCATACTAGCTTTGCTCCACTTGTATGTAGGAAATGTATATATTATGAGTAATTAAGATGATATTTTTGAGTTAATCCAGTCTTATTTTTATGCTTTGAAGTGATTGTTACATGTAGCATTTTGGACAAGCAAGCAAGCGAAAAACGTGGGGAGTGAATAGAAAAGAAACAAGCAACTAATCAAACACTAAACTAATAAGTCTTAATTTTAATTACAGGTCTGTTGGCCAAATAGGGAAGAAACTAAATCCTAAGTCTCAAACGCAATAAAGAATAACAGAAATTGGTGAGGAGTAATACACGAAAGCTAAGGCAAGCTTGGAATGCAAGGGAAATCACTAATCGAGAAGAAAATGACTTCCCTTTTTCATGCAAAATTTGAGTCCAAATCGAGGAAGTACATATGTGTGTCCTTCTAGAAGTGCTAAATGCTAATATTGTTTGTGTAGTACCTTATCATTTCACAACCTTTTTGTACTTCCAACAACTATAATTGAGTAAGCAAGTGATTGATAGATTAAACCAAAAGTGACAAGAGTACGTGATTGATAAAGTAAGTCCTTTCTTTTTTTTATTTTCCGTGGTAGGTGAATGAGGGCTGGATTGGAATTGAGTCCCTTATAGTTTGGATCGAACCCAAAACCTTTTTCCAAGTCCAAGCCCATTTTAAAAGTAATAAACAAGACACTATTGAGACGACAAGCAAGAAGATATGGTCAAGTTTGCTCGACCCGAATTGAAGTCATCGGATTCGGTTAGAGTTGATTGTGTTTTAGATCAGACTCGACTATCTTTTTTAAATTTGAGCTTTGAGTTATTCTACCTTGTCAAATCTAATCCTAAAATTTAAAATTTTTTAAAATAAAACGATATCATTTTAAATAAACAATGACTTGAATTTGAATATAATTTTTGACCAATTGTCAATTGATAAATTAGGGGGAAGAGATTAGAGATAAAAAGAAAAGCAACGAAGCAGAGACAAAAATTCCAATTCAAGTCTTTTTTTTTGACATACATTCTAATTGAGATACTTACCTTTCTAACCTACTGTAAATACCTATTAATTTCCCTGATTTTCTCCATTAGCCTTGTATAGAATCAAAGACTCCATTTTGCTTATTCTTCTCCCTAATTCACGTATAGTCCAATGTTCATATTGTTGTACTCCTTGCTCTATTTAAACGTCTGAATAAAACAACAAATGTGTGGCTTCTAATTTCATATCAATATCTTCTTATGATATTAGAGCAGGTTTGGTCCGGATTATTAATTTTTCGATTGTCTGTCTGGATGTTCAGTCCTAGCGGACCGGTCCGGTTATCACTACGTTTATTTCAAGTGACAACTAGATATGTAGTCCTAATTATACTTAAGGGAGAGTGTTAGAGTATCTCATATTGACTAAATATGAAAATGTTAAAAGGGTTTATAAATGGTAAGGGTTAAATGACCAGTTCTAATCATTTTGACAATGGTTGACTTAAGCTCAATTCTTGTTAATAAAATCTACACTCTACACATAGATGAGCCTTATTTTTCACAGGCTTCCAAAGATTCTTGATGGCAAGAAGCCATACGTGCTGAAATTGCAATCCTTGAAACCAACCAAACTTGGACCCTTGAACATCTACCTCTAGGGAAACAAGCCAGTGCTTCCAAATTGGTCTACAAAATCAAATACAAATCTTATGGTACCATTGAACGTTTCAAAGCTCGTTTGGTTGTCAAAGGATTCACCCAAATTGAAGGAGTGGATTACCACAAAACCTTTGCTCCAGTTGCCAAGCTTATCACCGTTCGTTGCTTATGGGCTCTTGCTGCTATTCTTAAACAATGCTTTTCTTCACAGTGACCTCCATGAAGAAATTTACATCAAGCTCCCATAAGGTTTTCGTTACCTCGGTGATTCCCGTGTACGTAGGCTACAAAAATCTCTTTATGGCCTCAAACAAGCTTCCAGGCAATAGTTTGCAAAATTCACATCTTCCTTAACTGATCTTGGATTCACACAGTCTAAGGCTAACCACTCTTTATTCACTTCACTCAACAATGGGAACTTCATAGTCGTCCTCATCTATGTAGATGATATTATCATTGTTGGCAATAACTCTAATGGCTTCGATATGCTCAAAACAAAACTTCATAATCAATTCCATATCAAGGATCTTGGGCCTCTAAAGTACTTTCTCGGCTTTGAAATGGCTCGCTCTCTTACAGGTATTGTTCTTTTCCAACGAAAATATGCTTTAAACATTTTGCAAGAAACATGACTACTTGCTGTCAAACTTGTTGCCTTCCCAATAGAGCAAAAACACCAACTGTCAGTTGACACATGTGTCTTGTTAGAAGACCCTTCCCAATATTGACGTCTTGTTGGATAACTACTATACCTAACCATTACGCGACCTGATCTTAGCTACTCAGTTCAAATGCGCAGTTAGTTTCTTAATGCCCATAGACAACCTCATCTTGATGTTACCAAGCGAGTCCATCAATACATTAAAGCTTCCCCTGATTAAGCCATTATTTTATCAAGTTCCAGCACTCTTCAACTGAATGCTTATTGTGACTCTGATTAAGCAAGCTGCCTTACAATAAGATGGTCCACCACAGGCTACCTTATTTGTTTAGGCCACTCCCCTATCTCTTGGAACAAGAAACAAACAACTATTTCACAGTCCTCCACAGAAGCAGAATATCAGGCCATGACTCATACAACTAGTGAGTTATTATGATTACAACAAAGCTCTTGGTCGTGACCAATTCCACTTGCTTCTATTCAAGTTGGGCATTATGAACCTTCATGCTTCAACTTAAGGGGGCGTATTAACGTACGTTCTAATTGAGATACTTACCCTTCTAACTTATTGTAGTTCCTATTAATTTTCCTGATTTTTTCCGTTAGCTTTGTATAGAATCGACGACTCTATTTCCCTTATTCTTCTCCCCAATTCACGTATAGTCCAACGTTCATATTGTTGTACTCCTTGCTCTATTTAAACATCTGAATAAAACAACAAATGTGTGGCTTCTAATTTCATATCAATATCTTCTTAATTTTTATCCTTCATCAATATAAAACAATATTAAGCTATATTAACAAAACGACATTATTTTATTTTATCAAATTTGATCCGAAATTCAAATTTTTATTAATAAAATTAGAATTCAATGAATTCGAATCAAATTATTCACAAATTATTCAAATCAAAGTTCAATTTATTCTAGTCAAATCGAGTTCGATAAATTCGACAGGGCTGGACCTTTTTACCAAACCCTATAAATTATTCACAAAGCAATTCTGACACTACCCGTATTCCCCGTATGTTTTAGCTACAGAAAGAATCCAAAATAATGACAGAGAGTAATTGCCACGCTACAGCTACCTGAATTTTGTGTCTTTATGCCTGCAAGTCAATTTTCGAAAGGAAGGCCTTTCTGATAATACAAAGTAACCATGAATTTGGGTTTGATTCTTATCCTTCACATCATTTAGCTGTTGCGGTGTTAGTGTCATCAACTTCTACTACTACTTTTTTCAATTTCAGCTCCTCCCGGTCCAATATTTAGAAACGGCATTGGAATACTTTAACAGCCGCACGAGATAATTACCTCATAAGCATAAAAGCTTTAGCGTTTATTATATTCTTCTGGTTGGGGACCCTGGAATCTAGCTAAAGTATAAAGAAGCAATTTTAGAAAGAAGTTGTGGTTGATGTTAGTTTGCTTAGGCATGACTTATTTAGAGGGAATAATGGGTTGAGATGAGAACTTGTGACGAAGGAGAAGAAGAAGCAGAATAATTTTCAGTTAGTCGTTTATTTATTTAAGGAACTTCGATTCGATTGCTCCTTCGATGGCGTCCTTCATTGAATCCACCAACTTCCCAAGGCGACTTTCAGTTTTCATGTGAAAGCGACGAGCTGACAGTTTCTTGTCTTCTTTTTATATTGCAACAAAATCTTTACATTGAATCCTCGAGATGCTGTACCCAACCAACTCGTTTGACTTTAAAAGCAGAAACGAAGTTTAAGTTCTAACAACACCTTAACAAACTTGTCATTAGGATGGTAATAGACTTAACCGATTCAACTTCCAATTCAACTTCATTCAATTGAATTCTAGAAATTTAATTAAATTTACTAACAGCTTGTTTGGAATCCAATGAATTGGATTCAATTTATTAATTTTATTTAATTGAATTCAATTCATACATTTGAAAAACTGAAATAGAAATGACTTGAAATCAACTACGTAATTGAATCTCAATTTTTTTATAAATTCAATTCACATCTCAAATGGTTCGATTTGGTGTATGAACTGAAGAGTCAATTCTTTTTCCATATATACACTTTATAAATATACAAATTACTATAAAACACACACACATTGATTTCATACTATTTTTAGTTAAGGATCAAAAAGTCATATAAAATAGTTGAATTCATTTTTATTATGTTTCAAACAATGTCATTGAATTCAATTCTAATATTTATAGATTTATTCTAAATAGTATAAATCGAATTTAATTCAATTCCACAAATGTAATTGAATCCAATTCGACAATCAATCCAATTCAAAAGTTTTCAAACAGCCTGTAAACAAATTTTAAACTACAATAAGGCGTATATTTTTAATTTTGTTTTAATTTACACCAATATTTAAATATATCAAAAGAAATCTCATGGTTTTCCCCTTACTTTTTCGACAAGGTATCTAGGGTGTGTACTTGCTAGAAGTTGAGGTTGTTTGAGACTTTGAGAGTACGAAATCAGAAGCAGAAAGTACAGTTCTGTAGTCTTAGTGTTCCTAAGAAAATGAAAATTACGGCCTAGCTTTGTCCTATGCTCTAATCAGTAGTCCTTCGACTGTACTTTCACCTGGTAGAGCAACTTCCAGGGACAAAAGGTGAAATTTCTATAGGCACTAATATAGTAATCTAATTGATCGGAGGAGGTCCTTATTGTAAGTGTAATACAGGGCTTTCGTACCGTTTACTCGGTTCTTATAAGAAAGTCGCGTTAAACATACAAACTCCACTAAATTGAGCTCGTCACTTGGCTTGTCAACACACACATGAGAGTACTGATTGTGAGCAGGACAGTATTTGTCCCTGCATTCCTGTTTGACATGTTTAAACAAGTTATATGTACAACATCAGGATTTAGGACCTCTTTTTTGAACAGGTCAATGCAAGGATTCGTCAATAAACTGATTGTGAAAAGATATTGTACATCTGATATGAAAAAGCAAATTGTGTTCAACTCTCAAAAATTTATAGAACAACTAGAGATTCCTGATGTAAATGAAGACATATACCATCTTTCATACTACTCAACTAAACTCACAACAGTCTAAAATTCCATTTTCCTACAGACAGCGTATTAGCAATTTATGCATGACATAACAAGATTATTCCGACAAAATATATGTGAATCAACTACAGGAACACCCTCACTTGAGGATGCAGATGCTCAATACGTTTATAGATGATAAGATTGCTATAAAACTGGGATAACTTGTGTTGTTTAAG
>JAOTAY010000008.1:1917037-1935039 GCA_025629805.1 Erythroxylum baracoense | reverse complement strand
AATACATATATGCATAATGTATATATTATGTAAATATGAAAAATAAAATAAAAAGATTAAATTGACTTGTTTACAGGAAATAATTATGACAACATTATCATTGCTATATATTTTTAATAAATATAAATTGGTTCGTATTTAAATCTTTTATTTTATATAAATATTTTTGTATAATTTTACAAAATACTATCAATGATTATGTTATAATTTATAATTTATGAATTTTGAAAAATACAACTACAGTTTTTAAATTTGTCTTCAAAAATTTTAAAAATATAGTAAACGTCTGGGCCTACTCAGGCCCGACGAGCAGCCCGTGGCCCTGGCGGGCTGGGCAGGGCGGGGCCATGGGCCTGATCATGGGCCAGGGGGTCTCGGCCCGCCACGAACAGGGTCATTTTGACCCACGTGGGCCGTAGGCTTGGCCCGCCCGCTAATTTTTTTCAACGAGCCCAGTCGGGTCGTCGTCGGCCCAGGCCCAGGTCGTCCCGTTAACATACCTATCTAGAATTCAGCTTTTTAGACTCTAGCTTTTTGATGAGGTCTTAAATTATGGCATCCCTCTCCCAACCTTGCTTGATGATAAGGCATCAACTGTAATGTTCTCTTTTCCACTTATATAAACAACCTCAAAACTATATCCTATTAAATTTAGAACCCATGTTTGCTAGAAAACAGTTGGAATTATTTGTCCTAACAAATACTTGAGACTTTAGTAGTTTGTTTGCAACTAGAATCTCCTCTCACTCAAATAATGGTATCCATTACTTAATAGCTTTGATGACAACCAAAAATTCTTTTTCATATGTTTAGAGTCCCAGGGGCTTGGATGCTAAAGACTCACCAGAAAAAGCAGTGATATGTTTGTTTTTATTGAAGAACAACACCTGTGCTTATTCTGATTGTGTCTGTCTCAATTGTGAGAGGTTGTGAAAAGTTATGTAATACTAGTACTAATGCTAATACTAGGCATTCTTAAGTTACTTAAATGTCTCTTATTGGCTCTCCCCTCATTCCTATTTCTTAATTTTCTTCTTGTTTAACATCAAAGTTAAAGGTTTGATCAAGATATCATAATGCTTAATAAGTCTTTTATAGTAACTTGTAGAAATCTTCTTAGCTCTTTAAGGGATTAAGGTCTAGGTCATTGTTGCATTGTTGTCACCTTCTTTGAATTAATAGACACTCTTATAATAGAAATGGAATGGCCCAAGTGATCAATCTTTGTTGCTCAAAAATTGCACTTGCTTCCATTAATGAAGAGTTACTGAGTGCAAATTACTTACAAGACAAATCAACTATAAAATAAGATATCATCAAAGAAAACTATAATGAATTTCTTGAGAAAAGGTTTAAAAATTTCATTCATGTGGCTCTAAAAGGTTGAAGGAGTATTGTTTAATTCGAAAGGGTATTACCAAAAATTCATAGTAGCCGTCATATATCCAAAGATTGTCTTAGGAATGTCTTTATCATTCATCCAATTTTGATGATACCTGGATCTTAAATCTAGCTTAAAGTACTAACTAGATCTATATAGTTGATTAAATAACTCTTCAAATAAAGGTACATGGAATTTTTTCTATTATATGCTTATTAAGAAATTTATAATCAACACACATCATTTCCGAATTGTCGTTCTTCTTCACCAACACTATATATGAAGCATATGGGCTAACACTATGTCTTATGAACCTTTGCTCCACTAGTTCCTGAACAGCCCTTTTTATAGCATCCTTTTGCTTCTTGAGTACCTATAAGGCCTAACATTGATGGTATCTATCCTCTCCTTCAATTTAATGTAATGATCATTTATCCTTTTAGATGATCACTATTTAGACTCCTTAATTACTTCACTATAGCCAGCTAATATACCGTTCAATTCCTTATATGTATTAGGTTGATCCTCAAAAATAATTTGTTGCATGTGAAACTCAATGGGGTGAGAAAGATGAACCATATATAGATTTTCCTTTTGGAGTTCTTGAGAATTTTGTTGAAACATTTAACTGATATCACCTTAGCAATTCTATCTATATTAGCAGTTAAGGTCACCATCTTACCTTTCTAATTGAACTTCATTGTATGAGTTATGAAATTGCATAATACATTGTTTAGTGCTACCAACCACTAGACTCCTAAAAATATATTACACCCTCTTAATTTAATGATCAATACATCAGTTGCAAATCTTAAGCCCTATATACTCCAATTGAATCCCTTATATGCCTAGTAGCAGTTGAATTTTAGACTCCCACCAATAGTCTGAACTTCTCTAATTTCCATGCCTCCCTTCTTCACCAGTAATTCATCTAAGAAATTATGAGTGCTCCCATTATCAGTCAAGATGTTTAAAGGTTTCTTCTAATAGATTCCTAAGATCATCATCTACTTATCCTACTATTGATCCTTCAACCCCATCATTGCATACAGGGATATATTAAGAATCAATTGTTCTCCATCTTCACTTCTGATTGGTTCTTTTATATCTAAGTTTATAACCTATTTCTCCTCCATCATGTATAGTTGAAACTATTTCTTTTTACACTTGTCTTGGGGTATAGCAATCATCACACCAAAAGCACATCCTTTTTTCTTTTTTTTTCATCAAATTCTTGACTACTAACTATTCTTTATCCCTTATTTTTTTAAGGTAAGAATCCTTACTGTTGCTCCCTAGGTTAGTAGGGTTAGGCAATATTCCACTTTATGATCTTGTTTTGAATATTATGTTAATGGGTGTTGAATGCAAAAACATTCTACTTATTTTATGCTAAAAAAACCACAAATGTATGGGTTGTAGTTAAAAAAAATATATCAATCCCACAGGGATTGATGCCCAGACACCACTTAATTCAGAACAAACTTTGTTTAAGAAAGGAAATTATTTAATTGAAATAATCTAGAAAATTAAATTAAAATTGAAAGACTAACAAAAAGCAATAGACAATACCAAAGTGCAGAAAATTAGAATTCAAGAATCTAAGATTAGAGATTACTTTTTCCCTATTTTGTCTCCCTCCTGTTTTATTAATCGAATTATGTCTCACCTAAGATTTTTGAATGTATTAACTACCCTCTCTCAAGGTGTAATTAATTGTCCCTAATCAAATTAAATGAAGTCAATTGAACGATTTCTCAACCTACCTAATCACTCCAACAATTTAACTGGTTATTAAACTATCATATGGGTGATCAATTGAATTAGCTAAGATCTCTCTTCTAACTAATCAATCAACGTGATGATTGCACGTCTGTAGGTTGCCAACTCTCTTTGTACAATCCTACACATATAACCTTACTCACTCTCTTGATTTGTTACAAGATAAAAATAAAATCGAAAATCACCAAAGACACTTTCATTCAATTCAATAAAATAGGAGTTTAACAAAAATAGTTCAAAAGCAATCTCTAAAACTAAATTAGCTACTCATGGTCTTCATAACATCATCAACACACAAATAATCCATCTTACAAAGATTAGAAGAAAGAAAAATACAGAAAATTGAATAAAGGAAACTTCTTCTCTTCTTTGCCAAAAATTAGAATATTTGATATTGATGTGTTATTTTCCCTAATCTTGATGATAATCTTTGAACTCAATCCTTCCTCAAGACTCAAAACATGTGTTCTTCACTCAAAGAGGCTCTTTCTACAAAAGGGTTTCGTCCTCTCTTTTCCTTGGAGGCTTAATTATTTTTTAATAGTCGAAAAATCCTAAGTGTAATAAAGCCCTGCATATTGTCTCGGATTATAATTCCCACGATTGTGGGAATTGACATGATTCCTACGATCGTGGGGATTTGCAACAGAGAGTTCCCTCTTCTCTTCTCCTCTTTGATCTCTAGCTCAATCTCCAAGTTGTTCCATCTTTATTCCTACATAAAAATAATCAATTCTTATCCTAATTTTAACATCAAACATAAAAGAACAACAATGGAAATCAAACTAAATAAAAACACACAAAATGAATCCTAAACTATAACAATAATAAAAAATTATGCAAGAAACACATGTCAATTACTTATAAAAACATAGACTAATGCACAACTATCATTTAACCATACAGTTGAACTTGGAATTCCAACTTCCTATATTCACTAAGATGTTGTAAACAGCTCCTACCACTGCTTATGCCTTACCCGTAGGGGTCTTCATCTTTATCAGGGTCTTTAATATGCACGGTCTTTTCTATTATGAAATAGTGTGTCACACATGTATCTAACATTGCCCATTGACTTGTATTCTTACATACATCATTTTGTCAAAAGGATTGGATTTGCTTTTAACCACATTTAACGAGGTGATCAAATTTATTGTCGCTTTTGAATATTCTTCCTCCCCTTGGGCAATCAAGACATTTAGTTTCTCCTTCTTTAGACATTCTCTCTTAAAATGTGGACCACTGCATAAGTAATAAGTAAGTTTGCTCTTCGTGGAGGACGTCTACCTACTCTTGAAGATGTCGTTTTGTTTGTCTTTCCTTTTAAAATCTCCCTTTTTATAGTTTTTCTTCTTGTTTACCCAACTCTTCTCCTTTTAGTCTATGCCTTTGTCCTTGGAAGAAGTAAAGGAGCATGTCTTAGTTTTCTTTTTACTTTTAAATTTCTACTTTTCACCAAATCAAAATGGCTTTGATACCTATTGTTAGAAAGATCTTCTAAACACCAAACTATAAATTAAGTTGTGCCTACTTCTTTGTATGACAATCTCACTTAGGTCCATTTAAGCAAGACTTAGTCTTTCCCATATGATCATCAACCAACTAACTTGTTCTCCAATGCCTCATGACCCTTATAGTGTTTAACTCTCACACTCTTGCAAGATTACTAACAAAGCACTAAGCTATCAAAGGCCCTAAAGAAGCACGAAAGAGATACAATAATGATAACCTTTAATACTTCCCTCAAAGTATACAAAAGAATGTTCTCTCAATCTCTATCTCTGTTTGTAAGGAGCAAAGCTCAAATGATCTATTTAAAGACACCTCTAGCTTGATTGCCAAGTTACAATTTAGAATTATACCTAAACTCAACTAACTAGATCACATCTTATCCTTATCAGATTACATCAAACTAGCTAATAAGGTAAGTTCCCCATCCAAATAAGACTCTATCTAATAGGATTTAGCTACATCCTAACTAACAAGATAAGAGATTGCATATATTTATGAATGATAAATCCATATCTATGAAGATCTCCACTATCTTCAGATGATTCTCCATATGATCTTTACCTTTTAGAGCTGATGTGTATCCTATATAATCTTAACTGTCAAATCATCCATGATCTCCTTACGATCTCTATCCATTGATGATGAGTCATCCAAGCCCAAAGCCTTTCATAGCATACTGGTCTGGTTCATTGTTTACCCATGTCAAGTCCATTAGTCATTGCCCATTCATTTAAACATACACCAAGTCCTTAGTACATTAAGAACCTAGCCTTAGCCAAGTTAGTCTATACAAGGTCTAAAACTCTATCAAAAAATGCACCATGCTTGATCTAACATGTTAAGTTACCTTGAAACTTTTGCATGTCACCTTCATGCGTGTGATTTAATTAACCTTCAACTCAAAGCCTATTTCCAGATAATTATGAAGTCCTTTCCTATGCTAAGGGGCTAATAGATTCCTTGCGGTTTGGCATATGATGACTTTTAAAAATATCAATAACCTTCATATAGTTTTGGCTTTACAACACCCATCCCCCTTGCCATCAACTTCTATTTAAAATAGTAATTGTTGATTTCAAAATGACATTGCTTTCAACACGTCCCTATATATGGCACTACACGACATCATTTTAAAGTTCACAATTAAGGTTTATAATGGAAGTTATCAACAAAGGGATGTGTTATAAAAATAAAATTATAGGGATCACTAATATTTTTCAAAAGTCACGAGGTACATCAATAATATGATACCCTAAAAGATATTGAATTTGAACAGGAAAATCATAATTCCAAAATATGAAAACAATAATAAAAAATTCTAAAAACAAAATTGCATACCTTTAATTAGCTTTTGTACTATGGTTTTAGAAGATTCTATTCCCTCAAACTCCCGTAACAACCTAACTTACCCACCCACAACTCAAATGTCAAAAAATCCACCAACCTTAGACTCAAAACTTCAATTAACTAAGTGATGGATTGAAGATCTTAACAGTCATCGCCACTTAAGGCATGCGATTTCTTTTAAGAGAAAAATAGGTTAATTCTTTTAGGTAATGGGCTGAGTTATTATTTGGTCTTGGGTCGAGTAAATTAGACTGAGGTCAAGTTTAAGTGATGGGTTATATGGTATGTCAGCAAGAATTGATTGGTCTAGTGTCTTATTATTTTCGTATGTGCTTCTCTACTAGTTCTTTTAGCGAAAGTCAAAATGGGGTTATTATGAAAAGTAAAAATTATAAGTTGCTCTTCTGATAATTTTAAAGATTAGGAAGGCTTTTTAAAGTTACTTAAACCACAAAAGAGCCTCATGTCTTTTTCCCTAATATATATGTTTGTCATTTGATCTCCAGTTTTAATTGGTTACATTTCATTCTCTTCTCATAGCATTTTTTTCTTGAATATCATAACTTACCTTTATATGTTTAGTATAAGTAAGAAATGTGAGTTTTTAATAAGTCAAATAGCAAACTCATTATCACAATACAATTTCACCAAATATTCTACCTTCTAATGTAAGTCTTTTATTTAGCAAACTAATTATCCCAATACAATTTCGCCAAATATTCTACCTTCTAATGTAAGTCTTTTATTTATTGTATCAGCTAACTAATTTCTAGTGTTACTGATACCGTTTCTTTGTACTCTAGTTACCACTCCTAATCCAAAATCTTATAGTTAATTTCCTCTTATCATGGGTTTTAAGATAATTAATGTCATAGAAACTCAAGACGTATGACTCCTTTTATTTACGATATTGTAATCAATAGTACTTTTGATATACATTAGAATTATCACTTCGAGATATGACTTCCTTAGTACTGCATAAATCGACTGACAATTTCGATTGCATATGCTATGTCAGGTCATGTTAGGGTGAAGTAGATGAGATTAGTGGCTACCTGTACATGGTTATATCTTCCAAATCATTCCCTTTAAATAGCATAATCTTGTATTTATCTCTAGTAGAGCTGACACAAGAATAATCCTTCATTCTTGTACTCTACCTGGAGATCAAGAAAATGTCTTAAACTCAACAAGCTCTTTTATTTTTGAAGCATATGGTGAGATTAGTTCTAGTTTGACTAATCTCAATAGCATCATCTCCATTGAAGATAAGATCATCCATATATCCTTCCATCTCGAACTTTTGCAACTAAGTTGGAATATGCTGAAAGTCACTGTGCAACCTCACTCCACTAAAAACTTTGTGATTTTATTGTACCAAACTCATAGTGCTTTCTACAATAAAGACTATTTAATTTGCATACATACTTACGGGTCCCTAAGATTAAATATTTATTTATATAAATAAACAATATTTTAATTTGATTTTAATAGTAAAAATCAATCAAATCAACTAATTTATAAAAAGTGAATTATAAATAAAATGAAAAATTAATCATCTTATTTATTAGTATTGTGACACCATAAGAAAAATGACATTTGGCTACGAAAAAATTCGTCACTAAAATTTCAAAAATAGTGGCTAATAATAATTAGCGACGATTGATATTTATTGCAAAAAACGTGGCCAAATTCCCGTAACTGAAAACTATAGGCGACTTTTTTCACTAACCGTCGCTAATAGTTTTTTCTTACGCTTTATTTTTGTAGCTAAAAACTGTTAAAGATGTTTTAAAAAATCGTCACCAATACATTTTCGCTAAGTTTAGTTTTTGTAGCCAAAAAATTTTAGCTACTTTTCCAAAAACGTAGCTAACTGTTTTTAGCTACGTTTCCATAAACGTAGCTAATTGTTTTTAGCTACGTTTCCATAAACGTAGCAAAAGATTTTTAGCTACGTTTTTTAAAACATTGCCAAATGTTTTTAGCTACGTTTTGTAAAATGTAGTCAAATTTTTAACATACATTTTAAAGAAATGTTATACCATGTTAATTATAATTATTTATGTCATTTTAATCCATATTATTGTATACAATATTCAGATTTTTTGTTAAATTATTATATAAAAATATAATACAAATTTAATTAATAATTTGAAGGATTGTATATAAACAATAATATATCATTAAATTATACCCAAAAAAAAATTTATCATGTAAGCACTCAACAATCCAACCTGAGAGTAAAACAAAAAACGATTGTTGTAATATACATGCATTGGGTGCATCCATAACTTCAGCAACGAAATAAAAAGATTGCTCCAAGTGTTCAAACAATGAATATAAACACTCTTAAGCCGAAGCATTGTTTATAACTCAAAATGATCTTCAAAAACCTTATTCAGATATAACACTATTAAGCTGAAGTAATTTCATGGTAAGAAGCAATCAAATCAAATATGAACAGGAGGCCAACACTTGCATAATCCAAATCTATAATGAAGCATATTTCTGCATGTCTTATCTAGAAGTTTACTTTCTAACATGCGATCAGTAGAAAAGCAAGTTTACTTTCTACCATGTCAACTGTCATAGGATACAAGAAACATGGGAATAAACATAACTTACTTCCTTTCCAAAGAGCCAAAAACTAATGGAAAACAGACATTGAAACACAAAAGTATCTAACATGGTATATTCACTACAATTAGTATTTCCTGACACCATTTCAAGATATTGACATGATTCATACGTTAACCATTGTCCATTCTCACTACCAAGCATTATCTCCTCATCCCTTCAACAAGTCTGCAATACGAAAAGACAACAACAAATGTGCAATACTAAAAAGGAGAAAAGGTAAACTCTTTTGGTGCTTGACACTGGACTGAAAAACATCACCACACCAGTAATTCCGGTGGCTAGAACGACCAAAACTAGCCACAAACTATAGTACTCTTAAACAATTCAAATTCTAGCTTTCCAAAAAGAAAATTCCCTGGTTACATTAGAAGTTTAAACCACAAGAAATCGATCATACTTACTTGTCACATGCAATAACGAAAGCTCACTGACCTGCGGCTGCCAATGTCCACTATAATGCCCCAATACAAAACCAGTTCGACACACTGGTGTAAATTCTCCTGCAACATAAAGGAAGCATTTTTAGGGACAACGTAAAAAGACGTGAATCAACTTCTCTACCTATGCTTTTAAAACAGCAAGAAGTTCTATCAAACGCAAAAAGTTTACCTCTTGGTAGCTCTCTAAGTATCGTAAGTCCAACTCTTGAAAGTGTAGGAATCAGCATAATTACACAGCCCAAAAACTCGTATCTGCTTTTCCCATAAAGACCAAAAAAAAGTGCAAAACAAAACTCAAAACAGATGCCATAACTGATTAAGTGATCGTCTGAGTCGCGAGGAACGTTCCCGTAAAACCACGTTGAAGAGTCGAACCTCCAAAAAGATGCAAATATGGGACTACGTCGTATTGTCAATACGAGTTTTAAAGAATGGAGATGCGGGGTATCGAACCCCGTACCTCTCGCATGCAAAGCGAGCGCTCTACCATGTGAGCTACATCCCCACACATATTCTATCTGCAATCTAGAATAAATTATATAAATAATTCTTTCGTTTAATAAAAGAAAAACGTTTTGTTGCATTTTTTTCCTGATTTTTAATTTTTGCTTTTACTTTTACCTTTTATTTTTCTTTTAAATAAAAACATTGTTATTGTAAATATATTTTTTTTATTACTAATGAAAATTACATATTAAATAAATCTTTAAAATAAATTATTTTAAATTAAATATATCTTAATTTCTTCTATAATATTCATTAATTAATTATCAATAAAATTATTTTCATTGATTAAAATAAATAATTTTAAAATTAATTTTATTTATAAATTAATATTTATTTTAATTATTAAATCCAATTTTGATTTGAAGTTTATGTATATTGAAGATCTTTTAAATTTAATTATATTTGAGAATAATATTATTTAATTTAATTTAAAAATTAAAGTAAATATAATTATTCATAATTTTAATTAATTAAATATAATATTAGATTAAACTATTCATAATTATTGTTAATAATTAATATATAAAATACACAAACAAACAAATCAATTTTATGATTTTCTTAAATTTTGAAAATTGTAAAAAACTAAAACTAAAAATATTAATTAAAAATTCGACAAATAAATTTATTTTACTAAAGTTGAAAATAAAAATTAAAAAAATTAAAACAAATAGGTCCTGAGATTCGCGGTTTGTTGGCTACTAACTCTTTATTTGCTTCTCTTTATTTTATTTCACCGTGAGCCATGGGGTGCTCTTTTTTAATTTGGAAAATTTCATACGGACTTAAAACGAATTGTCGAAATTTTAATTTAAGTTCTTAAAATTTTAAAAATTGAGAGGAATTAATGTTTAAAAAATTTATAAAACTCTACTATAAAAAGTATTTTTAAAATTTCTTTCTTACGATTGAACTTAGATTTTTTATTTAGATGAATAATTTACTTGTCACTGGCCGATTTATTATAAATAACTCTATATTAATTTAGCAACACAATATTTAGATAGGTTTAAACATGAACAGGAATGACAATGTACCTGCTCATAAGTTTAAATTAAGGTGTTTTAATGGGTCGACTCAAGCTCAAAGTCCAATTAACATCATTTTGTTTAAAAGAAATGAGCTTCATGTAAGTTTGAGCTGGACAACTTAGACTTAAACTTAATAAAAAACGTTATTTTATAATTTTAATTTTAAAAAATTTATTTAAAAAATTGGTAAGCCTGTTTATTGCTATCCTTAGACTCAAAAAAATGAAATTTTGAAATCATAACAAATATTGATATAAATAAAGCATTAAATTAATGTGAATCAAATAATAATTAAAGTGATAGAATAATGTAAGACAACAATTAAACTAATCATATTAATAAAAGAAATAATACATAAAATAATAATGAATTTTGAAATGTAAATATTAAAATTTAAAATATCTTAATAATAACAAATATAACTGCTAGTTTATTAGCAATTATTACTCTGTTGTATGTGAAAATGAAAATAAATATAAATATAAATATTATGGTAATCATTTCGGATGAGTAACTTGATTTGTATGTAGAATTTTTTACGCTTGAAGCATGTGCTTGCTTCATCTGGCAGAACATTGCTTTTCTTTTTTTTCTCAAATTTGATTACAGGTTGCTTCCAACATTAACAAACCATGAAATGAAACCTCTTGCTTGATGCCCAAGTCTCGGAGGCTTAGGCTTGAACTTGTCAAAGTTCTCATTTCAGGGGTCTTTATTTGTTGTGTCTTCGCTGTCACGGCCGGTGCCTCACGTATAAGCAGAATTCGTATTGTGGTTTTAAGAGGCCCACTAAAAGGAAAATAGTTGAGACGGTGGTGGGCCCACCCTAGATTCACTTGATCAAGGACTGAAGCGGACCCCATTCTAAGTATCAAAAGGAACCGTAGGTCCCATACCGACGATATACACACTTGTGCCTGTTGAGATCGTATCTTTTGTACTGTTACGGTGTTTTTATAATTTTTATTAAATCTCATTAATATATTTACGTGAATCTTACGTAATTAAAATACAGTTAGAACAGAATAATTATATCAGAAGATTTAATGTATTTTTGTCAACGCATAGTTATTTAATAATATTTAAAACCTTTAGTTTTATTTAATTATTAAGCAATCTTGTGATAATTTATTAGACTTTCTGTTTTTGTTTAATTTTCAATTCAATTTTTAAAATATTGATAACCACTTAGACTATTTTTCATAATAAAATTTTATAATTATTATGGTTTGAGTTTGATTCAAAAAGTGAGTTGGATTATACCCATTTGGGTCATGTTTGGCAACCAGCTTATTAGCTACTTTTTAGCTTATTGACTAAAAGTCAGCTTTTTGACCATCTTAAAAAGTTATTGATGTATTTGATAAATGACTTATTGGTTAGCTTATTTAACCCCAATAAGATGATTTCTAAAAATCCATAAGAGAAGCTTTTAGAGTCAGCTATTTGCCTAATAACAATATTACCCTCCATTTTACTCTCTATTTTTGCTTTGTATATTTTTAAAGTTGGTTTTTTTATCGTACAATTATGTCGTGAAGTTTGGAATAATGTAATAAAAGGGTTAATTAAACTTTTAAATCTTTATTTAATTTTATAATATTAGTTTACATTTAAAAATACCATAATATTAAGTTTTTAAACATAAAGAATCACATCAAATTAATATTTTTAATATATAACTACTGTTTATCGTATCTGTGTCATACTATAATTATAGATATTTTTAATTTATTAGATAATAAAATTCATACATATTATATGAAAAATACTAATTTATTATTATTATTATTATTATTATTATTATTATAAACTTAATTTTTGTAAAATTAAATATCTAAATCTAAATTCGTATAAGAATATTCAACGAAATACTAAGAAATATAATATTTATGGCCTTATAATTTTTTTAAATCATGCCTTCATAAGTCATTTTATATATCAACAGTTAATACTAAATAGCTAATTTTACCAAACATCTTTAATAAATAACTGATATTATTCACTTATCAAATAAACTGATATAATCAACTAATTAATAATAGAATCAGATATCAGTTAATGCAATTAATTCTCAGCCAAACATGACCTTGATAAATAACATTAACCCGGTTTTCTAACCCAATAATCAAATGGCAATAAAAAAGTAAAGAAAGAAAGCCACAAACGCACTCCCACCGAAACAAGCGCTTCAGCGACGAAAACCAAAAAGCCTGCTTTTGGTTTTGTAGTTATTATAGTTTTTGCTTTGGGAAGAACAACTATAAAACAGAACATGAACGTCCAACGTTGCTGTCTTTGGGATTTGGTTAACAACGTAAGGATTTAGCTTTTTTTCTCTTTCCCTAACAACTCTCTGTCTCTCAATAGAGAGCCTGTGCGTTTGTTTGACCTGCTTTCTTCACCCGCCTAATTAAACCTCCGAAGCTCCTCCCCAATGGCGTTTCTCCTTTAACTTCGCAGCATTTGATTCCAACTTCTATGCTCTCTTCAGGTAACGGTAATCCCGTAGATTTACCTTTGCAAAGGCTACGTAACGTGTTTAGTTCATGTAAAGCTACATTCTTTTGTTGGACTTGGGATCCATGAGTTGGTTTCATTTGGGTTAATGAATCTGTTGATTAGATGTTTTGTAAATGGTTTGTGCGTGGAAGATGTTTTGTGATTTGAAATTTCTTAGTTGTCTTTTACGTGTTTGTTTTGTTGCGGATGAGAGATCTACTGGGATCATGAATCATGATACTAACTCTGTTTTTACACAGCGCCGATCTCTGTTTTTCCTTTTCTTGTTGTCAACAGCTTCGTTTTTAAGACCCCTTTTTGTCGCTTAGTGATAAATGCTGAAATGCAAAACGATTCAAGGTTGATAATGTTTATGTGCTACGATGAATTTGGAAATGAAAGCTCTTTTTCTTTATTAATTAAGAATAATATCTCTTTGCTCTTTGTTTCTCCTGGATCTTGATTTCTTGCTTAACCTATATGCTTGTTGGTTTTGCCAACTGATTGGCCAAGGGCACAAACCATTGCCGCTAATATAACGAAGAACAGGTCTTCAGTTTTGGTTTTTCCGATATATTATTTTCAAGTTTCTCAGAAACATGTAACTTGTGCTGTTTGAAATACATTATATTTACCATTACTAATCATCAAATTTTTACAAACAACATATCATATCTGCAAAGTTTTTAAGTCTTTTTGCTTCAAATTGAAAGAACTCTGATGTACGTGAAGAAGTTAATGATTTTTGCCCTCATAGCTTGTCCAATCTGAAACTTTGTTGAAATTTGTCTTATTTTAGTGATGTCTTATTTTAGAGATCCTGCATAACAGCTTTAACAGTATTTGTCCAAACAAAGTTTTATGTAATGCACCTGGCGGAACCTTTGATTGCTGAACGGTTGATCTTAGTGACCTGATCACGAGAGCTAATTGGCTATAACTGTTGCTTGGCTACTGTGGATTGCAATTTTTGATACTAAACAATTGGAAAGAATAGTTCATCTGTGTGTTTCTTTAATTGAATTCGTTGCTATTCATCATAATTCGTTTGCTTCATTCCTGCTGTGATTGCATGAAAGACAATCTGATGAGACTTGCTTGTCTGGGATCAAACGCTCTGAATTCGAATATTCATCATCTTTCATTATTGTGGTGAACATCTAGAAATGGATGATAATGGTGGGAACAAGTTGAATGGAATTCGGCAGATTGTTAGGCTAAAGGAAATTCTGCAGAAGTGGCAAAATGTCACTCTTGGTCCAAAGCCAACCACCCCTAGTACGAGTCAAACTCATGGGGGTATTTCAGCAGCAATCAACAAGAGGGTAGCAAGTATCAAACATTGTGATTCAGATGAGGAAAGCTGCCACAGCCCTGATCCACCACCTGATGTTCCAAAGGGGTATCTGGCAGTTTACGTCGGACCAGAGCTCCGGAGGTTCATCATTCCCACTAACTACCTTAGCCATCATCTTTTCAAGGTTTTGTTGGAGAAGGCTGAGGAGGAGTTTGGGTTTGATCATAGTGGCGGCCTCACTATTCCATGTGAGATAGAGACTTTTAAGTTTCTCCTAAATTGTATGGAACACCATCCCCAGGACCACCACCATGAAAATCCTGGTAACTAACTCGTCTGCTTCTTTTCTACCTGCTACTAGGTTGTTCATTTGAACTAGCCAAAAACATCAAACTTTTGATTTTTGGACTGTGTCTTCTTGAATTTGGTAACACGATCAGAAGAAAATGATTTCCAATATAACAATTAAAGCTACTATACTTGTAACTTTGCAGCTCAAGATTCATTAGTTGTTGAAGACTAAGCAATGCCAGCGTCTTTTGCGGTGAAGATGTCAGTCTGAAACTCTCAAGTGTAAAGTGCAGGATCTATGTGAATGGAGATATATACTTTTATCATTTCTCTATATTTAACAAATATAGGAAGTGTAGTTAGAATTGCAGATGTGATTTGTTGAATTCATTTCTGTGAGTGTTTTGCTTCTAACCTTTGTATTCTCCTTATTGGGATACTGTCCACATCTGATGTTTTGATTAATATAAGATCAATTGGTTGTCAAAATTTCCAATCTTTTAAGAGGATGTGATGAGATTGAGCTTACTTTTCATTTTCTTTCTAGCTCTTAATTTGAAAATATCGTTTTGTTTTGAATCTTTGATTGTGAAGAGAGGAAAGGGAATCTCTTTCCAGGGCAAAGATGATTGAAGAGAAAATGGGCTTGAACGAGAAAACAAATTCAAATCTGAGCATAAGATTCTTCAGTCGTTTATAATTCTAACCCATGTGAGGGAAAGGTACAGTATAAGATTTTAATCATTCACAATTCTAAACCATGTGAGAAAAAATATTATGCTGTAGATTATTTCCTTTTGAGTCGTCCAATTCATCAAGAGACGTAAAGTATTTTCCCTGCAACCAAACATCTTCCTCTCTCTAAGATGAAATAACAAGAGCATGTGAGTTAGAGGAAAACCATAACTAGAGATACTAACAACTCCATTCCAGAAATCTAAGCCTTCTCAATCACTTGAAATGGCACTACTTTGAAGTGAAAATTAGATATATACTTAAATATATCTCATTAACTTCACAAGGCTCGAGTCAAATTTTGCTCCTTTTAAACGCACACATAATATCTGAAAATCACAATAATGGTTTTCACAGGCTTATATGTCCGAGTAAGAGAGGGGTCTAAAAGGCGACAACTTGGTTCAGGCCTTTACTTGAAGGACTGGGCTGGATGGTCCTTGTAAAACTACAGGCTTCATTCCTTAAAATTCATATTTTTAATTAAATGAAAAATGTCATTAAATTTTTAATTATGATAATTAAATCAACAAAGTTTATATTGGCTAAATTGGAAAAAGATTAATATAAAAATGGGAATAAAGGTTTAATTAATTAAATTTGGACAACCTAATTACTTCAAACATTGGTCCAAATATAAACGTATTATATACTAGAGGAAAGAAATTACAATTTGTTCTAATCATCTGTCTCAATTATCCTATTTTAATCCTATTTTTGCCTTAAAATGACATTATTTTATGCACATTTATAAGTAAAAGACGCAATTTTTGAGACAAAACAAAACTAGAACAAAATATTTAAAACAAAGGATCTTATGCCTATTATAATTACTAAAGCTATTGACTTACTGCCATATAAGATGATACAACCAGCCTTCGCAGTAGAGTTTCATGCCTTACACATTAACCTGAGAAGCTACACATGCCAAATGGTCCAATTACAACGCAACAAGTTTTAAGGCTTAAATAAGCAATGCAAGCTTTTGTTAACACCAAGGCACACTCAAACTTGTGACTTTATTAGAAGAGGCGTTGGAAGAGGCTAGCACTTAGCTATTTATGCCCATTTTTTATAATTTGAGCTTATTATTTATTATCTCTTATTTTAGGCCCAAGGGCTTATTTATGGGCTGTTCTTTTAGTTAGTAGCGTGTGTTTTGTTTGTCTGGGTTATTTTGAGACTTATTTATTTTAATGTGTTTAGCCTATTTCTAAAAGGATTTGGATCCAATTATGTTAGGATTAGGCTAGTTTTCATTAAATGGGCTTGCAAACCCATTCCTATTAAGGTTAGGACTTGGTCAAGGTATTTATACCTTATTATATCTTTGTAACCCTAGATTTGAATGATCAATAAAATTTCAGAATTGAGTTCTTCAAGTGAGGCGTGAATGTCTTCATGGTTACTTCAAGAAATTGATTTGTATCAATAAGTAAGTACTTGCAACGTAAATTAATTTCTGATTTCTTTGAGATTAGGTCTCAAACTTATGATTTGGGGTTTGATCTAACATGTTCTTATAATAGAAAGATTAGGTTTTTGATTCAATAAGATTAGGGGGTTTCAAGAGCCTTGTTTTCTTGAGATTTCCGTATCATCTTGGTATCAGAGCTTTGGCTTAATTCTATTGAACTCATAAGTATCTTTATTGCGCTTTTCCTATTTGTTTCTAAAAAACAAAAGAAGTGAACAATACCGACTTGTGAATAGTACCCAAAAAAACAATACCGAAAAAAGGAGTGAACAATAGCAAAAGAAAAGAAAAAAGGTTAACAGTATTAAAAAAACCGCTAAAAAACACGTTGAGTTGCCTATTTTAAACCTTGGGTAGATTTGAAATTTGTTCTTTGAACTCTTAGGTTTTGTTGAGTTTTACAATATAATGAGTGTCTTTCTTTGATTCTTAGTTTACTTTCATGTTTGTGCCTTTTTTTGCTTCCATTACATTGAATTGGACAATCTTGCTTTCATATTGTTCAATTATAAACAAAAATCATTGCATACACATCTTTTCCATCCGTGTATGAGCATACTATTTTATTTCTGTCTGTGCAATACTTTGCTTCTCGAATTGTTCTTATTTCGTTTCTTGTTAGGATTTACTTGTTCTTTCCAATTAATTTGTGTTGCTCGTTGTTTGCTTAGTTTTGCTGAATTTATTTTTAAAAAGTAACTTTAAAGACATCACTTGAGTGGTAAAAGGCAAGAGTGTGTGAGCTTATTTAAGAGAGTCATTGCCGTGACTTAAACACGAGGGGAGTGACATCATTTTGAGGGAAACACGTGAGGGATTGTGTGAGATTGTTTATTGCTAACCTTGTTTTGCAGGTATATCATTTTATCTACAATGTCTCAGGGAGGTAGTAATGATGACAACCAAGGAGGAGATGCAAATATTGCTTTCACTTTGAGAGCTATGCAATAACAATTTGAGAGGTTCAATCTAGCTTTAAATGAGATTAGGGGACAGATGGATGAGCTCAGACAAGGAAGATATGAGGAACCTCATGGGAGGCGTGCAGGTGTACGCC
>JAOTAY010000008.1:1893689-1916937 GCA_025629805.1 Erythroxylum baracoense | reverse complement strand
TTTAATTAATGAATAATTATATTTTAATTACTTATATTGTAACTAATTAATTAATTATATTTTAATTAATTAATTAACAATAATATTTTAATTAATTATATTGTAATTAATTATATTTTAATTAATTAATTATATTTAATTAATTAATTACAATAATTAAATTAATGAATGAATTTTATTTTAATCAATTATATTGTAGTTAATTAATTATTAATAATATTTTAATTAATAATATTTTAATTAATTAATTACAATATTTTAATTAATAAATAATTCTATTTTAATTAGTTATATTTTAATTAATTGTAACAAGCACACCCTTACATAACAATGATACCCATTCCTCTAGATTAGGAGTGGAATAGGATATTACCAAAAATGAGTAATCAAAATAATGACTATAATCATAGTCCCTTATCAAATTCAATTTTTCATTCTATACCCATTCCTTTTTTTTTATACTCACCATATTATCAAATACTCAATACTCTTTATCAATTTATTTGATTTGATTATATCTTGGGATAGGAAGCTTGTTGCTATCCCAAGTCAATGAAAATAAAGACAGAAGAATAGAAGATGCTTTCTGGAGATGGCAAAAATGAAAAAAAGAAGTAATTGTAAGTGATAAAATGGTAGAGGATCTATCAAAAGGTGGCCATTTTTAGTTACATAGTGAAACAATTTGGTGGGATCCCAGATTAAACTCTTAATTCTTCTTAACATATAAAAGGCATCCCTTTTCTTCTTCTTATGCTCAGCTGGTCCAATCGGCCACTCTGTTGTGTCTTATCCAAGGGCCTTGAAAGCACAACCCTGTCTAGATTCTGAAGGATCCTGCTTCGGTCATCGTCCGTTGCGGAGTCAGTGGCGTTAATTTCCAAAGGGCCTCCTAATACAACCAGCCTTCGCAATTGAATTCCACGCCTTACACATCAACCTGACAAGCTACACATGCCAAGTGGTCCACTTACAACGCAAAAAACTTCAAGGCTTAAACAAGCAATGCAAGCTTTTGTTCAAGCCCAAATCATAATTCAAGTACACAACGAGGTCAAAACATCCATGGAAGAACACCAAGGCACGTCCAAGCTTGTGACTTTGTTAGAGGAAGCGTTGGAAGAGGCTAGTACTTAGCCATTTTGGGAAACAAGTTCAAGTCTTGTTTAGGGCGTATTTTTTGACAATTTGGGCTTATTATTTATTATCTCTTATTTTAGGCCCAATGACTTGTTTATGGGTTGTACTTTTAATTAGTAGCATGTGCTTTGTTTGTTTGGGTTATTGTGAGACTTATTTGTTTTAATGTGTTTAGCTCATCCCTAAAAGGACTTGGATCAAATTATGTTCAATGGGTTAGATACTCCTAGATTTGTTAGGATTAGCCTAGTTTTCATTAAATGGGCTTGCAAACCCATTCATATTAGGGTTAGGACTTGGTCAAGGGTATTTATACCTTATTATATCCTTGTAACCTAGATTTGGATGATTAATAAAATTTCAAATTTGAATTCTTCAAGTGAGGCGTGAATGTCTTCATGGTTACTTCAAGAAATTGATTTGCATCAATAAGTAAGTACTTGCAATGTAAATTGATTTCTGATTTCTTTGGGAATGGGTCTCAAACTTATTATTTGGGGTTTAATCTAGCATGTTCTTAGAATAAAAAGATTAGGGTTTTGATTCAATAGGATTAGGGGGTTTCAAGAATCTTGTTTTCTTGGGATTTTTCATATCATTTTGGTATCAGAGCTTTAGCTTAATTCTATTTAACTCATACGTATCTTTATTGTGTTTTTCTTATTTGTTTCTTTACAAAAAAACATGAACAATACCGAAAAATGAACAGTACCAAAAACGTGAACAATACCCAAAAAAGGTTAATAGTTTCAAAAAGTGAACAATACCGAAAAGTGAACAGTAGTAGAATCGTTAACAATAGTAAAAAACAGTGAAAAGCACGTTGAGCTGCCTATTTTAAACCTTGGGCAGATTTGAAATTTGTTCTTTGAGCTCTCGGTTTTTTTGTGAGTTTACAATATATTGAGTGTCTTTCTTTAATTCTTAGTTTACTTTCTTGTTTGTGCCTTTCTTTGTTTCCATTACATTGAATTTGACAATCTTGCATTCATATTGTGCAATTATAAACAAAAATCATTGCATACGCATCTTTTCCATCCGTGTGTTAGCATACTACTTTATTTCTGTCCGTGCATTACTTTGCTTCTAGAATTGTTCTTATTTTGTTTCTTGTTAGCATTTACTTGTTCTTTCCAATTAATTTGTGTTGCTTGCTGTTTGCTTAGTTTTGTTGAATTGGTTTCTAAAAAGTAACTTTAAAGACATCACTTGAGAGGTAAAAGGCAAGAGGGTGAGCTTATATAGTGAAAAGCCATTAATATTATGTGAAAACATGAGTGTACAATCTGATTTGAGGGAAACACGTGAGAGAGTGATTGTGAGGTCCTTTCTAATGTTTTCTTGGAAGTTTTGGATCAAATTCTTGATAATTAGGAATAAGAAAGGCTAGAGATAGGCCTGTTGAAACATGGAAGGAGATGAAGTCCATCATGAAAAGATGTTTTATGCGTAGTTACTACTACAGGGAGTTGCACCAAAAACTCCAAACTTTGAGACAAGGTACTAAGAGCATTGAGGACTAACATAAAGAGATAGAAATGGCTATGATAAGGGCTGATATTGAAGAAGAAAGGGAAGCCACCATGGCTCGGTTTCTTGCTGGTTTGAATAAGGAGATAGCCAACATTGTAGAGTTGCATCACTATGTAGAACTTGATGAAATGGTCAACATGGCCATGAAAATTGAAAAGCAATTGAAGAGTAAAAGCCCCAACAAGGCTTACAATTCTGGTTCTTCAAGTTCCTGGAGTTCCAAGTGGCCTAAGAAGGAAGAAAAGGGCAAGGACAAGTCCATTGACTATAGGGACAAGTCCAAAGATAAGGGGACAACCTCTAAAGGTACAAATTCTCACCTAAATAGTGTTAATGCATCTACTAAGCACAGGGATATTAAATGCTTTAAGTGTTTGGGATCTCGTCATATTGCTTCATAATGTCCAAATAGAAAAGTTATGCTTTTGAGAGATGATGGGGGAATTGAGTCCCAGCAGAGTGACGGAGAAGAAATGCCTGAGCTTAAGGATTGCAGTGATGTAGAGGTAAAGGAACCTGTCCAAGCCGAAGCCCTTGTCGTTAGGCCTGCTCTCAATGTGCAGGAGAAGGTAAAAGTAGATGAACAAAGGGAAAACATCTTCCATACACGTTGCTTAATCAATGGCAAGATGTGTAGTATGATAATTGATAGAGGGAGTTGTACAAATATAGTTAGTACAATTTTGGTGCAAAAGTTGGGGTTGCCTATTATTAAATATCCTAGCCCATACAAGTTGCAATGGCTCAATGAGTGTGGAGAAGTAAGGGTACACAAGCAAGTGAAGGTTGCATTCTCCATTGGAAGGTATTCTGATGAGGTTTTGTGTGATGTAGTATCAATGCAGGTGGGTCACATATTGTTGGGGAGGCCTTGACAATATGATAGGTGTGTGATCCATGATGGCTACAAGAATAGGTACTCATTCAAGATGGGAGATCAAACCTATGTTTTGACACTTCTAAAACCAAAGGAGGTTCATGGGGATCAAATGAGGCTTGCAAAAGCCATGAAAGAACAAAAACAAAGGGAGTTCGAGAGTTTGAAAAAAAGAAAAGGAAAAGAAGCCATTCAAAAAAATAAAAATAAAGGCCCAATTGAGAGATATTGCACTAGTGAGAAAAAAAAAAAGAGGGAAGTGAAATAGAAAAAGGAGAGTTGAGTGAAAAGAAGAGTGAAAGAAAAAAGAGTACCTTCTTTGCAAAATCAAGAGATTTGAGACAAGTGTTGTACACACCTAAGCCTTTAATTTTGCTTAACTATAGAGAAATTCTTTATAATGAGGCTGACCTTGACTCTTCCGTACCTAGTGTTATTAAGTCTGTTTTGCAGGAATACTCAGATGTCTTTCCAGATGAGATGCCCAAAGGACTTCCACCTTTGAGAGGTATTGAACACCAGATAGATTTTATGCTAGGAGCTCAAATTCCAAACCGCCTTCTTATAGAAGTAATCCTGAGGAGACGAAGGAGCTTCAAAAGCAAGTGGAGGAACTTTTAGAGAGGGGACACGTGAGAAAAAGCTTAAGCCCATGCGCATTTCCAGTGTTATTAGTGTCAAAGAAAGATGGGACTTGGGGCATGTGTATGGATTGCAGGGCAGTGAATAAGATAACGGTAAAGTATCAAGTATCTGCTACTTTTAATGTTGCTGATCTCTTTCCCTTTACTAATGTAGGGTCTGATTCGAGGATGAATCTTTTTAAGGAGGGAGGGGATGAAACAACCAGCCTTCGCAATGGAGTTTCATGCCTTACACATTAACCTAACAAGCTACACATGCCAAGTGGTCCAATTACAACGCAACAAGCTTTAAGACTTAAACAAGCAATGCAAGCTTTTGTTCAAGCCCAAATCATAAGTCAAGTACACGAGGAGGTTGAAACATCTATAGAGGAACACCAAGGCACGCCTAAACTTGTGACTTTATTAGCAGAGGTGTTGGAAGAGGCTAGCACTTAGCCATTTATGCCTATTTTTGATAATTTGGGTTTATTATTTATTATCTCTTATTTTAGGCCCAATGACTTATTTATGGGCTGTTCTTTTAGTTAGTAGCATGTGCATTGTTTGTCTGGGTTATTTTGAGACTTATTTATTTTAATGTGTTTAGCCCATTCCTAAAAGGATTTGGATCTGATTATGTTCAATGGGCTAGATGCTCATAGATTTGTTAGAATTAACCTAGTTTTCATTAAATGAGCTTGTAAACCTATTCCTATTAGGGTTAGGACTTGGTCAAAGTATTTATACCTTATTATATCTTTGTAACCCTAGATTTGAATGACCAATAAAATTTTGGAATTTAGTTCTTCAAGTGAGGCATGAATGTCTTCATGGTTACTTCAAGAAATTGATTTGCATCAATAAGTAAGTACTTACAACGTAAATTAATTTCTGATTTTTTTGAAATTGGGTCTCAAACTTATAACTTGGGGTTTGATCTAGTATGTTCTTAGAATAGAAAGATTAGGGTTTTGATTCAGGGGTTTTTAAGAACTTTGTTTTTTTGGAGTTTCCGTATCATAAGGTCTTCAAAAAATTAAAGTCTTTGACTCTTTAAAATGGGGTCAGATCTCTTGTATTATTTATGATATTTTTATTATATTTTATTAAATATTATTTATATATTTATACGAACTTCACGTAAATATATAGATAAAATTTAATAAAATAAAATTGAAACAAAATATGTATAACAGAAAATTTGATAATCCTTCTAAGACACTGCCGTATAGGGTGCAAATTCCTAACAAAATTTAACAGACCAGAAACAGTGTATGTCAGATGTTTATCCTTTGCCAAGTGAACAAGAGCAGAACATCCATGTGGTCATTTATTATGTTTCCGTAGGCAGCTAAGGAACCGCAATTTTGTTCTTTTCCTGTCAGGACTACGTCAGGGATCGGATACGCCTGATTGCCTCTATCCAATAGGTCTCCTCCACCACGAGAAAGTGATGGAATCATACTCATTTCACGCATGGTTCACTGTTCTTTTCTCGGGAACCAAACACTTCTCTGTCTTTTCTCCTCTCCATAACCTGTCAGTCTTTGACCAATCATGGTATATCTAATAGCTAGTAGCTAGTAGCTAGTAGCTAGAAACTGTTACTAGGCATTGGGTGTGCGTTACCTCGCATCAAATCTTCGGTTCTGTTAATATGTTCTAATTTTTTCCATCCATACATTTATCAATACTATAATAAAAAAACATGAGATCTAACACCCCGGTACCAATCTCCTAGTTTCTCGTAAAAGTGAACGGTGTACCTTCCCTCTTAATATTCTGAGTGAAACGTCTCTTTTTATATGTGTACTTGTGTAGACTTCACATATATTATTAATCCTTTTGTTACACATTTCATAAATGAAAACGTTATATTTAGTAAATAATATGTTTTAAAAAGCCAAATGACATTATAAGTTATTTTCAACTAATCTTATATCTCTATTTTTAAGTTATCATTCTTTTTAAGATCAAAGTAAAATATAAATTTCCAATTTTATGATCATCATTTTTTATCAAAAGTAAATACCTTTTTTTTAATCCAATCCTTCAATTTGATTGTATCCATCCTATATTTTTATTTTTCAAAAAAATATAATCATATCTTTGTCCCCAGGTTTACACTTTATTCTATAAACTCAATCATATTTAATTGCCTATTTTTTCATTTTAGTAACATAATTAATTTCCAAGTTTTATTAAAATTTACTACCTTTTACTCATGATATTTGGCTTTTAGAGACTTGTATTTTAAGTCAAACTAAAGAATGAGTTATGAATGGTTTCTTATATACTTCATTTCTTTTCACATTTAGAGGGGGATTTATTTCCATTTTTATTTGTAATTTTCTATTTTTTTTAATTTTAGTCAAAATTTATGTTTTTTTGAGTTTTTAGTTTTAGTTTCTTCCTATTTTTAAAAATTATGAAAATCATAAAAAGTAGTTTTATTTTTTGTTTATTTTTATAATCTGATTTAACTATCAAGCACGTATATATTACATAATTATTTAATACATTAATTTTAAATCAGAATTATGAATAATTAATTTAATATTATATATTTAATTAATTAAAAATAATTAGTAATAACAATAATGAACAATTTAATTTTACTTAATTTTGTAATTAAATTAAGTTAAATAAGTAATTATTAATAAATATAACTAAATTTAAAATATTTTCAAATATATAAATTTTGATTTAATAATTAAAATATATTTAAAATAAATATATTAATTTTTAACAAAATGAATAATTTTATTAGGAATTTTTTGATAAATATTATATAAGAAATTAAAATAAATTTATTTAATTGAAAAGTCTATCTTTAAGTATATCTAATATGTAATATTAAAAGTTAAATAAAATTTTATTTTTATTTAAAAGAAAAATATAAATTAAAAACTGAAAACTAAAACTAAAGCTAAGAAACATGTCCGCCTCCGCCCGAAAAGAACTCTGTTAAAACACAGGAGTTAAGACACCGGTTGCATTGTGAATTGTGATAAATGCGGTTTTGGTATATATAGAGACCGAGAGAGAGGGGGAGAATATGGTTATGAAGAACTAAAATGTCGTAGGACGATGATGACAATCCATTAACAAAAATGGTCCCCTTTAATAACTCATTTCACATGGTCGCCGTTCACTGTACCTTGCATTGCGTTCAACAGAACCACAAACAATTGCAGTGAGAAAGAGTAAACAAGAAGTCAAATGACGACGCTAACCCTTTTTTCCTTTGAACACATGCATGCAAGTTCTTAGACAGGAGACATCCGCACGTTTGATGGTTCATGCGTTTCGGATTTTGGCTCTTGGAGTCTAGCTAGTATAGTATTAGTCTAGTCTCGTCTAGTCTAGTGTATGTAGCAGCAATGCAGCATTAGCACCATCCAAACAGGTTCTCACTAACTCACTACGGTGGATTAATTCCAAGTCATTAGGGAAGACTTTTTTTACAGTTTACACACCTCACGCTTAAGATTAAGATTTTGACTTCAGTATATTGCCCTAAAGTGATTGACGATCTTCAGATCAATTTTAAAGAGTTCAACAGATGAGCTCAATCTCGTATACAATTCACCTTCCAATGAAAGGGAACGAGAAGATTGGTATCTCCAGTGGATAAGTCGTTCATTCTCTCCAAATTCTGGGGGCGCTTGTAGTTTCTGAATACTGTATAACAAAACACAACTACCTACCTGACCCATGCCGTACACTGAACCATCCCTTCTTCTCATCATTCCTCATTATTTTTCCTTTTTCCTTTTCAGGATAATATATTCTAAAATATGCAAATTTTAAAGTTTAGTGCCCTAAACTTTTAAAAATGTCAATTAAGTAACCAATCTTTTACAACTTTAAGAATTTAGTTCAAATGTTATTTATGTTAATATTTTGTTGATTTGTATTGACTGAACCAATTGAATTTTTTAATCATTATAAAATACTAGTAAAATTAATGTTTTAAATTGGATTGTTAATGTTGTAAAAAATTCATTATTTAATTGAAAGTTTTAAAAATTTGAATATCAAATTAAAAACTTAAAAATATCGAGTAATTTAGAATTTGTTATTATATATATATATATATATATGTAACGAGCCTTATTTTTTGAATATGTTTCGAATAAATTAAATAAATTTAAAAAAAGTCATGGACCGACGCAATTCGTATACCAAATGGAAAAAGGTTGAATACGTTCGGGGATCATACGAATAAAGGGAAAGATCGAGATGTTGGAGACAAAAATTCCAAGAGTAACATGGAATGAGATTTCAGACGCCCCACCCTCCTCTCCCACGTGGGATGGTCTCGCTCGCCGTGAGTAGCGTTTGTGTCTCTATGTCCGTGTCCGCTAAATGACAAAACGACGAGGCTGAACTAGCCAGAAGACGATTGGCTTTGGGCATCTCCTACGCGGAAAGCCCCGTAAAAAGCGGCTGTCTTCTTTTGCTAATCAACTTTGTCTTCTTCCATTCAGACAAGCCGCAACTAACACCTACAGGCTACACCCCACAGGGTGATTTTGTTCTACAGTAGTTTTCCCTGTTTAATTCCTCCTCTTTCGGTAATTGCCAATACTGTGGTCTTATTTAGTTTCAGTAAGCATGATAATAAGCCATGTTTTAAAAAGCAATCTAATTTAATAGTAAAAATTTTGAATAAATTAATTTTTTAATTTAATTTAATAATTTTTGTTGTTAGAAATTAATTATAATATTAAATAATTAGTCAATTTTTGTAAATTAATTAATTTTTATAAGTTAATTATTTTTCATTTAATAGCCTTTTCTTAATTAAATTTTAAAATTTTCAATAACTAATAGCAATATTTTTCAAATTCTTCAAAAAATTTTAATCTTTAACCGATTTTATGACGGTATAATACCAATTGAACCTTTTAAACATTAAATATTTTATCTTACTGGTTTAAATGCTTGTTCGGTTTTGAAAACATAGTCTAAGCATTTTAACACATTTATCACATAAATATATAGCTTCGTGTTGGGTAATAGCCATATTCTAAATTTGTAATTTACTTGACATCAAAAGATTATATTTTAAATTACAAAATTTAAATTATTTTATAATTATGAGAGAATGTAAGAATGAAAATAAATGAAATCAATTAATTTTAATTTTTTTACCGTCCTAACTTAATTAAATCGAATTCAAAAATTAAAAAATGTAAATAATATTTTCATTTAATTATAATAAAATAACATTATTTTAAAGTTAAAATTCAATTTATTCAACCTTAAATTCAAATTGAATTGGACCCTTTTACATTCTTAAACAAAATCACGAATAATACGAACATGATTATGATAAATCAATAATGACAATCATAGCAAAAAAAAATTAAAATTCATAAATAATTTAAATTATGTTAGAAAGCATTGCTTATTATGCATTGCCTTACTTGTTTGGCAAGTAAGAAAGTAACGACGGCTGTGACTCCTAACTTCTAATTTGACTAATTAAGATGATTATCCATAAGCTGACCCTGTGCCTTGGATAATATAAGAACTAATAACTCCATTAGTCTAAGCATCTTTATTCGCAGGCTACAAGAATCTAAGCTCTGACTTGCTTAATCTTTTCTTATTATACAACGAAATATATTAAATATATGTTCTTTTATTATTTGTCACGATATAATAATCTGAAAAGACAGTATCGTCCATTTGATTTCAGCTTTAGAGGTGGCAAATTGGCAATGGCAGCTTGGAAACGCGTTAAGTAGGACTTAATGCGTGACTTGAAGAAGAGAATTCGTGTATTCCACTTCGAAAGTCTTGGGATGTCACCGTAAAGAAATAAAAAGAATCTCTAACAAACTAATGATTGGCAAATAAATTATGTATGTCTGAAATTTGAGTTTGTCTTAGTAGAAAAAATAGATTCCATTTGTCAATCATCTTACTTTAATGCTAACCCCTTCAAAGGTCCTGACTATGTTGCTGTTCAATTCCTGCTGCCATATTATATTTACGCCTGTCACTTCTGTCTAATTAAGTGACGATTCCATTAGCTAATAGTAAAAAAAAAATCATTATTTGGAAAAATAATTCGATGGTAAATGGAAAAGAGTCTTGAATTATTTTTAACTAATGGAAATATTATTTTCAAAGAACATATTGATTTAATTGCTCTAAATTCTTGTTTAATAATGAAACAAATTGTGTTAAGATTTGAGTTTAGTTGTTAAATTAGTAAACTTTGGTTACGTTTCATCACTAAATTTTGATAATGAAAGACCTTCTATTAGAGTAAAGTATTTTGAAAATAACATTAATCGAATTCAAGTTATTGTCCCTTAAGAAGTGGTTGAGTTGGTGAAATGGAGGACATGAGGTCAAAAAATCTTATGTTTGAATCCTTTTATTTACTCTTTTTCGATCGAGTCTGTCGTACAAGACTTGCCTAGTACGAAATACCCAATTAGTGTGATTTATAGGTTATTGTATTAATCCGAAAATTTACCCAGTGTGCATTTAAAAGATAGCAACAATAAGTTCTTCTGTTTCAAAAAAAAAAAGAGGAATCAAGTTGTTAATTTTGGGTATTACTTTAATGAAATTTTTGTTTTTAAAATTTTAAATCATTCATGCATTTTAGGCGAAGTCATTTGAATTCAAAACTCATCCAAATTTTACTTTTTAAAATTTACATTTGATTTCAATTGGATTAAATTAATTATGTATAAAATGTCATATTTGGTTTGAATTTCAATTAATACAGTCTCTTTGAAAAAATACAAAAAGAAAGTTACGTATCTGATAACCCTTTGCATTGCCCTGACCTTACTATTAAAAGTACGATAATACACTAATCAAGTAAAAATTAAACAAAATTCAGTTGATAATATAAACTTCACAGTCTGGTTAATTACAGTTATAATAAATTTGCATTTTAAAATTTTGATAAGAAGTGCGAAAATGATTTAAAGTGAATGTTATTCATAAAAATAATATAACAATGTAAATGAACCTCATGATCATCCACCAGGCTTAGCAGATTAGCTGGTGTGAAACTGAAATGTGTTAATAATCCTCAGAGGCGCAGCTCAAAAACAACAAACCAACGAACACTTCTTTAACTCTTCCCCTTCTCTCTGGTCTCTTCTCTACACCGCTAATCCTTATTAGAAACATTAATTTACAACTCTTCATATCTCTAATTAAACGCACTTAGTTAACTATAAATCGTACTCTTGTCATTTACAGCGCAAACGCAAAGCGAGCTTCACTTCAGGCTTCAACAAGCGTAGAACTCGACGAGCTCTTCGAGGGACTCGGGTTGTGGATCAGCGTTTTCAAGCATCCAAAGCAAGTGCTCGAACAAGACAACCTCACAAGCGACACTAATAGTATCAGAATCGCTTGACCTGTCGGCCAGCTCGCGGAACAGCGGGTGGTCAATAACGTCGGAGCCGATGAGGTACCGCCGGCGAGACTTCCCGACGTAGACCGGGTGGCGGTCTCCGGAAGAGAGGTCGTCCACCGCGGTGTTGATGGAGCAGCCGCTACCCTGTCGGTTTTGTTTGCTGTTGAATGAGTTCAGCTTCTTGAGGACTGACTTAAGCTTCGTCAACTTACCGCCCTTGGCCATTGCTTGAGAGCTCTGACTCTGAGCGGAGAAAGGGGAACTGCTGAGAAGAGAAAAAGCTTTGGTTTTTTTTTGGGTGTGAATGAGAGGAAGGCCGTTATTATAAAGGAAAGTGTGAGGGGCTGTATGGTAATTTTGTCTCGCAAGGTGAAGTTACATGAGGGTGGGTGGTGGGGTCCCAGCCTCTGTAAGTCATTTAACCGTAAAGTTTCGCGGATTTTCGGTACCCTTTTATTGCATGGGCACATTTAACTTGGTGTCTCTTCTCGTAGATTCCGTTCTCAGGATTTGAAGGTCAAAAGACACATGAAATTGGGATTTAATAATGATTTATAGGAATATTTTAAAAATTAGGTAAAAAGTTTTTAAAATTTAAATTTAAATGTTTAAAATTTTAAATTTTTAAATTTAAATATAAATGTAGTAATTTTTGTGTATACTAAAATCCCATGTTTAAAATGTTGTTTTCATTAACCAGTGTTTTGTGATATTTTATGATAAGATATTAATATTCGTTATGCATTAAATTCTCACATTAATAGAGATATTGATTCTGAATGACTTACTTTAAGGGAAATATGAAAATTATGGTTACAGCTGTATACAATCGAATTCACCCATAAGAGTTTCAGCTTCAGATTTATGGGGAGAAAATGTGTTTACAGGTGAATAATGATGAGGTGAGGACCAAATTAAAAAATTGTTAGAAAAGATACACCCCAAAAAAAAAAAAGGAGGGTTGGATTCCTGCTACCTCCATAGCTAACTGCCACTTATTACTCTATAGTTAGGAGTTTTCAAATTTTCAATTCCTGAAAACGACTGACATGTGCCATGGTCTTCAAATACCAAATTCATATTTTATAACTAAAGTCCAAAACTTTCCAATAAATTTGAAGTTTTACTTTTCTTTTTGGTTCAACTGATAACTTTTAATAATAGGCGTCAGGTTATAAGATTATTGAAAAGTTAGCTATTTAATAATGAAGTACAAAAAAATATTAGTACGCCCATATAATCTGGACCAACCGGTGGGTCGAAGTGCACAACACTTGAGGACCTAGTCAGGGGCCACGTATGTAGGAGGTTTGTTTTCTCGTGTACAAGGAAATAAATATTGGATATTGCGAAACAAAGCATAATCTTTAGGGACCCGTAAATTATTGAGTTAAATAAATGCTCAGGAAAATAAAATTGCCAGCTACACCAAAAATGAACATGGGTAATTTTAACTTTTAAGCTTCCTAAGGGTAGTCCTCTTTGTAGAGTGGGAAGTATGAGATCAAAAGGTCCTGTATTCGAATCCTTCTATTTATACTCTCTCGATCGAATTTCTTATACAGGGCTTGCTTAGTACGGAGTACTTAATTGACATAATTTGAAGGCTATTGTGTAAATCCAGAGATTTATCTAGTGCGCATCCAAAAGATAACAGCTGTGGGTTCCTCTGGTTAAAAAAAACTTTTAAGTCATAGAAATATTTTAAAATCAATCTCAAATTAAAATTATATAAAGGTTCAATTAATATTAGATGGTCATAAAATAGGTTAAAGGTTTAATAAAATGAAAGAATTTAAAATATAATTAAAAGAGATTGCCTTACTTTAAAACAATTTAAAGTTCAGTTGAAAAAAATTAAATAAAAATTAATTTACGTTAGTTTATAAAAATTTATTAATTAATAAAATTGATCGATTAATTAATCGTCCTTAACGACAAAAATTATTAATGTAAATTTAACCATAAAATCGAAAACTGAACCGGTTGAGTTTCTCTACCGTTTGCCATAAGTTTTCATTTCACTTTATAATTATTTTAAAGTTGATTTAATTATATAAATTGAATTGGTTTAAATAAAATTTAATATTATTTTAATTAATAAAAACTTATTAACTGATTTTATTCTAAGTCAATCAAAATTTAAATTTTATAAATTTAATAAAACTAAAGTGAAACTAAAAAAAATAAAATCAATCTAATTTACTATTTTCTTAATATTATTGTAAATAAGTTAGTTATTTGTAATAATACTCCTAAAAATTATGTTTTGGAATTTACCTCAAACATTAGATTTCACAACCAAAATACAAATTTGGGATTAAGAATTTTGCAAAACATAGTATTTCTTTTTTAATTTCCATTTTGTTCTTAAAGAACTACCGCAAGTGCTTGAATGAATTTGGCACTACATGGAAAACGGCGATGAAGACACATGGCGGCGAGTAAACAAAAGCACGTGAACAGCACGTGAAGTAATCTTGTCCTAAATATACGCGAACCACGTCAACATGTTAATTCATCCGAGTCACACCCATAACTCCCCATGTGATTTCTCTCCCGCCCCACTTCGTCCGTGTCGCTGACTCACTGTTTCAATCTGCCATACTGTTACAAGCACTGTTTCTATCGCTGACTCACTGTTTCAATGGCTGACTCAATGTTATTTTTGTAGGTTTATGCTTGGCTGGGATATGGATGATGACATCTTCAACTTCATTTCCTGGCCAAAATGTAAATGACTCCTCTCAGTGAAAAACAGAATGATGTAAAGGAACAAGTGATTAAGAATTATGAATCTAATCACAGGCAATTTGAGGATAGCTAGTATCACTTGCCTGATGATGCAACTAAAGGCGATACCAATACAAATGTTGCTATTTGGATGCACAAGAAAACCAAGAGGAAACGCTCGTAGGAAAACCTGAAGAAAAGCTGGATGAGAAAACGAACACTGATTAGTTCGTCGATACACAAAGCGACGAGACTCAAAGTGAACAAAGTAATACGGAAGAAAGGATTCCATAAAATCGAAAGGAAACTCAGAGATTGGGAAACTATTATCAATTACTGCATAACAGAAAGGAGAGCTGAGTTGCATAGAGAGTGACGGTGAAAATGCACGACGGCAAATATGGTTGCCGACGAAAGTAAGATGTTTTGGTAAGAAGATTGAGAATTTTAAAGTTAGGAATGAGTAAAATTCAGGAGTTATTAATTAAGGATTTAGGTAATATTTAATTTAATTATTTTATTAGTTTAGTTATTTTATTTAATGGAAATTAAAATTAATAAATTATTTTAATTATTTATTTAATTTTGAACATTTTAAAAAGAAGATTAAGCGAATATATTTAACCGTGGATCCAACAAAATTATCATCTTTATATATGATGAGTTTAATTTAAATATTATAAAATATTAAATTTCAACTTATATTTAAATATAAATGACAGGGTTAATTATGCCTTTTTAACCTAAATTTTATTACCGATATCATTTGATTATTATAATTGGTTATTCTTGGCATTTTGTCAAATAAAAAATTGAATTTATAAAGTTTGAAAATAAGTTATAATTTATTTAAATTTTTTTATGCATTGGATTTTTTAAACCTTAAAAATATTCACAAACATGAAAAAAATCATTTTAATAAAAAATTCAATCCAATTCAAATTTGGAATCAAATTTGAAATTTTTTTTTAAATTTTAAATTAGACTTTAAGCTTTATAAAACTAGGGATGAAAATAGTCTAGATTTAGGTATTTTCAATGAGTCAGCCTGTGGGCTAGTCCAGGCCAAGATTGTCTTGAGGTCTAATTCTTTTATGTAAAACGACATTAATTTGTTTAAAAAAATGGGGCTTCGAATAGACCTGAGCTTGTTATTTCTACTGATTTTAACATCGATTTGTTTTAAAAAGTGAGACTTCGGGTCAACCTGAGCTTTCTATCTCTACTGATTTTAGATAGCTATAGTGTATGTTCAATAACTTTTACTTGTATGTAACATAGATTAGATTAAGCAATTATATTGATGAATCAGTTCATTTAGAAAATAGTATGATTAAGCAATGTTTTAAAAATTATATCGAATAAGATAAAAATTTAAAATTTTTAAAGGAGATTATTGAATAAATATTAACCAATTTATTTTGATTTGTAAAAAGTAATTAGTTTACAAGAACTGACTCATTAGTTAACAAACTTACTAATTTTTAACAATAAGAATTGTTAAGAAAAATAAATTGAAAAATTAGAAATCGAATTAAAAAATTAGTAGATTCAAAATTTTTTAAGATTGAACCGTCTAAATTGATTATTTTTAGATCATTATAATTATGATTATGATTATGATGATGATGATGATGATTATTATTATTATTATTATTATTAAGCAATGTAAGATTAAGATGAAATTAATAATGCAATGTCTTTCCAAAATCAATGTACCTGAAAAAAGAATTGTTAGGACAGTAATGCCATATGATTAGTTCACTTACAGGATTTGTTAGCCACTGCATGTTTTCGACACGATCCATTGAGTTTATTTTTTTATTTATTTTATATTTAGACGAAAATATTTGACTCAAAGTAACACATGATGATTGTATATTCTCGTGTTGGAACTCAAGGCCCGCGCCTGTGCAATTGCATGGGGATCATTTCGTCATCCAGTTTAGGCCACATAAAGCCCTCAGAAAGATTACTGCATGCATAGCCTAGGTCTTGGACATGTGCCTTTACGGTTGAAAATTAGGTCCGAGTTTGTCAAGCTCCACTTCGAAATCAATGGGCTATATTCAGATTAGCCGAGCCTTAGATCGTATCTTTTTTCATCTATTGAAAAAATTGAGTCTCCGACCGACTTAAGGTCTTGATAATTATAAAAAAATCTAGGTCATTTTGTGAAAAACAATGCTAAATTTTTATTTTAAAAAATAAAAATTAAATCGTGCTGCCTCAAGCTTAAGGATATTTGTTTCGAGCTTAATCAAGCCTCGGGCCAAAGCCCGACTTATTGCTATCTCGATTGATTTTAGATAGCTATCGTGTATTCGTGTATGTTCAATAAATTTCATTTTACTTGTATGTAACATAGATTGATTATAATTAATTGCAATGAGTTGGCTTAGAAAAAGTTGGGCTCAAAGTTACAGATATTAGATCCTAATTGGATTGAAGTCATATCATATCTTTGATTAAAACTCTGTAGTAGTTAATTGTACTCTGATGACATAATGGTGATTAAGATTTCAGTTAACAAATTATGCTTTCGTATTATTAGTTTAAGAAAATGCTAATAAGCACGATTAGACAGCACTAGCTATCCTGTCCTCGGTTTCCACAATTCCTTGGACGGAATAAAGAACCAAAAATGAAAACCAGAAGTAGCCACAGAACATGTTCCAAAAATTGTGGAATAAAATGTTTTTAAGGGGATTTGGACACAAAAAGAAGCAATCTTTACTGAAATTCAATGGACTCGATACAAAAGTGATTACAAGGCCGCCAAACGAGAACAGAACAAAGTAAGTAAAAGAGCAGTGGCATTCACAAGATTAGAGACATTGCTTGTCTAATCAGAAATGTGAAATGACAGATTATTCCAAGAAACACCTTCCATTTGGCTAATCTTTCCTCTGTTTTTAATCACTTCACATTACTCGATGGTCAAAGGAACAGACTCAGCCTGAAAAGACATCACAAGTACCACAGAATAAATACTTGTCTGGAGTACAGCAAACATTAGTGCAGGGTAACTGAAGAAATGAGGGTGCTTACCAATTTGCGGTACTTAAGAGCATAGAACATTTCGAGGTAGCGACGGCTCTCGAGACGATCAAGCTTGGATACGTGCTTCCAGAACCCGTAAACTCCTGTCAGGGTCAACAGCCTCTGAGAGTAAATTTGCCAGGTGTATCTGTGAAGCAAAACAGACAATTGAACGATGGTTAGCTGAGGCTTTTGAAGACCTACAAAGCAAGACAGCAATAGTGATGCAATGCACTGATCGACTCACTTCTCTTCAATACGTTTCAGTCCACCGTGAGAGATCTTGTCCCAGTGAGAAGGGTCGGCCTTGCACTTCTCAAAGAAGTCAACAAGAAGCTGAGCCGCTTGTTCACCATGGTAAGGATCAATGTGGAACCCTGATTTTCCATGAACAATGATCTCCGCTGGACCACCTTTGCAGGTAGCAAAGGTTGGCAGACCACAGGTCATGGCCTCCACAACAGTCAACCCGAAAGCCTCGTATAATGCAGGCTGCACAAAAGCTCCCTTTGTGTCACAAATGTAACGGTAGAGTTCACCGTTTCGCACGCGGTTCATTTGGGAAGAAATCCATCTGAACTGGCCATTAAGGTTGTATTGCTCGATAAGACTATACATTTTCTTCATCTCTGCTTGCTCTTCCAGATCTTTGGACTCCTTTCTTCTATCGCCACCAACTACTACGAGATTTACAAGTTCCCGAAGCCGTTTATTCTTTCCGTACCATTCTACAAGGCCAGTTAAATTCTTTACTCTGTCCAGCCTTGCCATGGTGAATATGATAGGCTTAGATCGGTCTTTAAGCACACATCTGTCAAATGGAAATGTAACAAACAGTTAAGCTTCTCATCTTCTATAACACTTTCAAATAAGTTCTGCAAACGTAAACAAGAAAATTAGGATGGAAACTAACAAGTGTTCTTCATTCTCAACAGGGCTGTAAAGAAGTTCCTCAATTTCTGAATGGAAAGAAGTGAGCCTTCGTTTCTCTTCTGTGTATGGGAAGTATATACTCATGTCAGCTCCAGGGGAGACAATGTTGAATTTGGGGTCAAACACATCGATCCCATGAACAACTCTGTACAGGCCGGGAAGCGTAAAAGCAGTGTGGCTCTCGTATTGGCCAACCGTGTCCTTGCTGAAATTGTGAAAGGGTAATAAGGATAAAGATCAGCTTAAGTATACACTAGTAATTATGCAGGACAAGTAATAAAGATAGGAGCTATCACCTTCCAGCAATTTCTTGGAATGTGCTGGTGATGATGAAATCTGTATGGTTCATGGCAATGAGATCAGCTGTAAACTGGCAAGAGAAGTGATACTTCTCATCAAATTTCTTCCAGTAGATGTCCGATTCAGGGTATTTTGTTTTCTCCAGAGCATGGGCAATGGTACACTGCAAAAGTTGCAGAATGTTAAATTTCTGAAGTAAAACAGCCAGTAACCAAGATGACATAGGAAAGTCCTAACCTCTGTAACACCTAGTTTATGTGCTAACAAGGAAGCAACAATGTTTCCATCACTGTAATTTCCAATGATCAGGTCGGGTTTGCCCTGCAACTCCTTGGCGATTTCAGCTGCCACATCCTATAAAAAGTACAAGTAATTCTTTGAGCCTATCAAATTACAAACAAAAACTTCCGATAATGTCAATGCACATCAGGCAATCAAATGATTCACCTCAGTGTAAGTCGCTAGGTAGGGCCACACTTCAAATCTGGAGATCCATTTGCGAACAATTCCCTGCTCTGTTCTAAAGGGTACTCTGAGGATATCTGAATACTCTGTTCCGTATACTTTCTCCATACGCTGGCCGCAAGTGGTTCCTACGGCGTCAGGAAGAAGGCGAGTAATCTACAGACAAAACAAGAAAGAATAAGCATGGGAGACAGTGAACAAATCAGAAGTCTGCAAGACTAAACTGCATCAAATACACATTAAACTTGATTGCTTACAATGAGGATACGAGGGGTGATATCAAGTCCCTGTTGCTTAATACGTTGAAGCATTTCAGTCTCCAGGGCACGAACTTGATCCAAGATATAGACAACCTAGAGCATAAAAAAAAAATTAATAAACGAAAACACTCCATTGAAGGGAATTCAACAAAAAGGACCGATTGAAATAGGATTATGACTAACTTGGCCTCCAGTGTCAGGATAACCCAAAACATTGTCTTGTGCGAAATACCCGTGAGGTGTCATAATCACAACGTTAAAGACCATAGGAATTCTACCAAGAAATGTCTCGAGAGTGCAGGGATCGGGTGCCTCTAGAAGATCCAGAAGAAGTCTGATCATCTCTAGAACACGCCCAGCGGTATCACCCCATCCTCTCTCCAAGCCACTTTCCTGAAACCTGTGCTCGAACTCAGAGTATGGAGTCTGTTTTGGCAGCGTAATCAGATATTCCTCTGCCTTCCTCAGGACATAGTGCAGTGCGTTCAGGTTGTGGATTCTGTCATTAAGCATCATGTTCTGCACAAAAGATCCAAGTGATATAATTAGCAATAAGATTATAATGACACAGCTTCCCAAACTGTACTCTGATCCAGATAATAATTTTAAGCCTCCAATTCATGCAAGGATTAAGGATTTTTTTAAAGACAGCATTAGAACACATACCTTTCCTTTGTGGCAGTGAACCTTGAGAAACTCAAGCAGAGGGTGCAAGCTCTCCTTGTCATGAAACAATTTGGCAGATAGGTGGCGATTGAGGAACTCCACGCCATTGCCAATGTACTTCTCTAGAGTTGGACGTGGGAAGCTTGCGTTGAATGGTTCAAAGTCCAACTCGAGAACAAAGTTGCCGTTGGAGCTGCACAAATAATACAGACGATGTTGAGATAAAAGCTAAAAACATGAATCGAACTTCAAAGAAAACACAAATCTCACCTTCCATCAACAAGCTCCTCCTTGAAGTGGAGATATTCAGCAACTCCCAACTCCTCGACGACGAGTGCGTGGACATTCACTCTGATGTACTCCCAGACACCAGGCCTTGGGCGTACAGCAAGAGCAACCCATGGGGGCAAAACGATTGCTTCCTAAAGATTACCGGATCAAAAACAAAAAAAGAGTCAAAACTCATGTTACACTTCAAAACACAGAGCAATCAACGCATGTGTGATCAAAGATCACCTGTGTGGCTCTCAGGACTTCACCAAATGTACCATCAGCTAATATCTTTCTGTTCTCTTCAGAGATTGCTTCGAACTCAGCAATAATATGATGGTTCTGAAGAATTCCTTTTCCCTTAGCTTCGATCCTACAATAAAATCAGAATTACATGAGCTTTTCGCCCTGCTTGTAATCTGAAGCTACTTAGCACGAATTGCCAGATCATGGATTCAGATAATACCTTGCAAGTAAAGCCACAATCTCGTTGCGGTGACCTTTTAGCGTATCATCCAAACGTTCGCGAATGCTGTGAACGCGAGTGAGCACACGTTCAGCCATAGATCTTCAGAGGGTCTTAGAAATACCTTTTTAAAGTGAAACACAAGAGAATTATTAGTAATAGGAACATGAAACAGACCCAGGAACTACGGAGTATAAATGAATATAAAAGAAGCACAAGGCCGAAAAAAACAAAAAGGATCACAGATATATATTCCATGCTCAAACCATCTGCTTAATTCATTATTGATTACAACGCAAAATATTGTTGCAATTACTTTCTTAAATAATGCAAGAGGATATCAGAAGAGATCTATGCCACTACGGGGTTCTTGCTGGAGCAAAGCAGAAAAAAAAAATCTTTTTCTACACAAAAGTAAGGTTGCTCTAAGAAGGGAAAGACCTTTGCTTTTAGTGAGATCAGAAGGAAAAGAAATTCCCAGAAACAGGAGTACAGTCAAGAAGAGAAGAGAAAACTATTATGCAGATAAGAAGATTTTGAGAAAGTTCTCAGTTGGAAAATAGAAAAAGTAATTGACCCGAAAGAGGGATAGGTATCAATTTTTGACAATGAAGGAACAGAGATTAATTTCCATTCTTCTTCCTGTAAGGTCAAAATCAGATAAAAAGAACAGAACTTTGTGCCCATCCAAAAACAGAGAGAGATTGCCGCTAGAAGCTCATGCCAAGGTGTTTTTTGCGAAAAAGAACAGATTCTAACAACGTTACAGCAAGGAAGTGATGCAGATTCAGGTTCAAAATGTAATGATCTGCACAGTTTTTTCCCAGACAAACTAAAACAGGGTCTGTGACTACATGAGAAGCAAGCAATTTTAACAAAAACTTGGTGTATTTGCGAAACAAGCAGCACAGAGTCTCGTTTAGCATTCAAGAAGGCTACGATCACAACATCTCTCCATGAACCAAACCACAAGACATTAACAAAAGAGCCAGAAGATCACTAAAAAAACCAGAAGACTGAGAAAAAGAAAGATACGAAAAGAAAAAGCAAGAAACGCACCTAAGAGAAGCGAGAAAAACGAACAAAATAACGCAAAAACAGGACGAATGAGAAAGCAGAGTGAAATGAGGTGGGTGAGTAAAAGACTAGACCAAGCCGGAATTTATAGAAAAAGCAAAGGAGCCTGGAGCCTGTTGGGACGTCATGTGAGGCAAAATATAAGAAACCAAAGGGTAGGTACAAAAGACACAAAAGGAACCAAACCAAAGCAAACGTAATAAAAATCCACACCTTAGAAACTCAACCAGTCAAAGTGAACCCAAAAAAATCAACTGCAAAACGATACACTTGGCCAATATGCAAAAACACCTTGAAGTTCAAGCCACCTACCCAGAAGAAAAAAGGGTCCTCTCTCAAACCATTAAAAACTTAAATTGGTAAGACAAGCTTTAATGGCGTTGTTGGGTGATGCCACTGAAGCCTCAAATAAAGGTCGGTCCTATACAGTTATAATCTTAACAAAGGTGTCATAATAATACAGGACGTCATATGTAGTAGTCAAAATGCAGAATATCCTCTGTTTTCGATGACTTGTCAAAACATTATCAATAGAGCACTACCTCGTAAAGCTTACTAATTTATTTGCCCTTGTGCAAGAGGTAGAAGAGAATGCGGTAGTTTCTACTTTCTTAAGTGAAAAAGGGGAGAAATTGAAGGGTCTCAGTCATGAAAATGGTGTGAGCCCTGAACAGAGGATCCATGCAGCGAATAAGCTGACAATTACGAACTGCAAAAACAATGCATGTTCTCTGTACCTATATGCCTCGTGTGTCCCGACTGGTCTATATGACAGGCCAAAACGAAACAGACGAAGCCAGAGAGCGAAGGAGTATCCAAGATGAACATATCATATCCCAACACCATAATGAATACAAAAACTAGCAAGAACTTGATGTGTGATCAAAACAAGAAAACCCAACCATAATTTTACTCAAAATGCCCAAGTTCCTACCTTTGGAAACAGGAGATTAGGATAATAATATTCGCAAAAACGCACGAAACGCAAAGAATGGAATGGGAAGTGAAGCGAAACGAATGATGAAGACGAAGGGCTCGAGTGAGACCCTTTTATAAACGAGCCAAGATGAAAATGGATTCATCTGCTTGCTGGTTCAACTCATGCACCTTCCAAGAGGGTCACTTGCATTTAGATGAATTGTTTAAGAATATTATGATTTGCAAATTGTGATTAATCAGTTGTAATGGCTCTGTACCCGAGACCAAAACCATCGTCAGTGTTGCTTGCTTCCACCTTTTCAAAACCGCTCTTCCCCTTTTCCTGTGGCTAAGGCTAACCTCTGTTTTCCCTTTTTTTTAAATACCTTTATCCATTTTCTGACCATTGTTAAGGGTGTGTTTGGTTCAGCTTTTGGCAGGTAGAAAAGCACTTTTTTCTACCGCAAAAGCTATTTCAAGGAAAAAATGAGTGTTTGGCTGTAAACTTCAAAAGCGCTTTTGGAGTAGAAATAGCTTTTT